>QXEO01001391.1:971760-1080371 GCA_007115705.1 Dactylis glomerata | reverse complement strand
TTTACACCATAGCAGGAGGAATAGATTACTTTAATAACATCACTAGAGTACACAAAATATCTGAATAATAACATGTACTTGTTCAACATGATACAAGCTCACGATCACATAAAGATCACATCATGGGAGAGAGAGGTGAACCACATAGCTACCGGTAGAGCCCTTAGCCCCGGGGATGAACTACTCCCTCCTCATCATACGAGACAGCAAGGTTGATGGAGATGGCGGTGAGGTCGATGGAGACGGCGGAGACGGCGATGGAGACCGATGGAGATGGCTCCGGGGGCACTTCCCCGTCCCGGCAGGGTGCCGGAACAGAGACTTCTGTCCCCCGAAATTCGTCGGCGATGGCGGCGGAGCTGCGGAACTGTTTCTGGAAAATTGCCGAATCCCCTAGGGTTTTCCATCCCGAGGCTTTATATAGGCGAAGGGGCACCGTCGGAGGAGGGGCCAGGTGCCCACACGCGGGCCCCGCGCGGCCAGGCCTCTGGCCGCGCCGGGCATGTGTCTGGGGCCCTGGTGGCCCCCCTCTGACACCTCTTCGGATGTCTGGAAGCTTCCGGGTAAAATAAGACTTCAGGAACTTGTTTCGTCCAATTCCGAGAATATTTCCTGTGTATCACTTCTGAAACACAAAACAGCAGAAAACAGGGAACTGGCACTGTGGCAACTCGTTAATAGGTTAGTTCCAGAAAATGCATAAAAGTGCCACTAAGTATAACGAAACAATAGGCAAATGGTGTAAAAACAAGCATGGAGCATCAAAAATTATAGATACATTTGAGACGTATCAGGGTGACACACTTAAGGTTCGCTGACGCGTTTTGAGTGGATTTGGAACTCCGGCTGAATTATTGGATAGCACAGGGGTTGTTTCAGAAAAGCACCGAAACTGTTTCGGTATATCGAAATGACTCGAGGGGGTAAATGTTAATGTTTGTTAATTGATTGAATTAACAAATATTAAAGAAATAAAAATGTTTTATTAATTCAATAAGTGTGGATTTTAATTAACATGAATATCATGCAAAATTAAAATGGGGGTTACTCATTTGATGAGGGGGGTTACCTTTCCATGAAGGAGGGGGTTACCACCACCATGAAGAGGAGAAAAGGGGAGGGGCTGGCCACACCCCTCATGGGTGGCTGCCCCCTCTCTCCTATATATATGTTGGACATACTCCTCTTCTCCCTACACTTAGTTGCTTCCATCCCCTATCTTGTTGCTCCACACCATGGCTGTTGCTTAAGCGAAGCGCTGCCGAAATTGTTAGCCGCCAACACTTGGAGAAGTGGAGGAGGAGGAATTTTGGCGGATCCCTACTTCCGCTGCCCCGCTGGACCGAGGGCATGGAGGTCGTCACCGAATTATACGTGTGACCGAGTACGGGGGCGCCGCCAGTTGTGGCACCGTGTACACGATCTCGTGATCGTCAAGTGAACCACTACGTCGACTACGTCAAGTGAACGACTACATCGACTACGTGCGTCTTCCTCGACTCTCCATCGGCAACGTTTGTGCGGGAACGTAATCCCCGCTACCGGTCTTCGAGGGTTAGTCTCCGTTGCTACCATCTCGTAGATGTTCTTGGCTAGTTTATGTGTTCATGCGTAGGAAAATTTTTGTTTTCTATGCTACGAACCCATCACTTTCAGATACCATGGAGGAGTGCCTTTTTCTTTTTTCTTCCTTTTTTAGATTACAATGGTCTGACCAGCTCCCTTGCAAAATTAATGACGAGCAGATGAAGCTGCCTAGTCGAGGGGTATTTAATTTAGTATGGAAGATAACAGATCAAACCACTACGTCCTCATGAGCTAAAAACAGTGGCACAAAACTAGAAGTATTTGAAGGTTTTTGAAAGGTAGCACATGAAAATTTACTTGGAATGGCTTGAAATACCATGCATAGGAATTTATAGTGGACTCTTTGGAAGTAACTTGGTTTTGGGAAAATTGGATGCACGAGAAGTATTCCCTCTCAGTACAGGTTTTTGGCTAGCAAGGCTGGGTAGCAAGCATAAGAGTTGCATGAAACAAACAAACATACATATGATAGGAACAATCATGCAAACTTCCTTGAAAGTACAAACAATTTTAACTTGAGAATACTATTGCTTATGAGCCAAACATGAAAGAAAGATGAAATGATGTAACTACCAACACTTCTTTCTTTTTCTACTCAAACCTCAAGGTAATGTTGCTACTGACCAAGCTAAGTTTGCCAAAACCAACTAAATTTACTCGTGCTCCCAAAGTGAAAGGACACGGATGTCGCCTAGAGGGGGGGGGTGAATAGGCGATTTAAAACTTTTACGAACGGCTTGACAAATGCGGAATAAAACTAACGTTTAATTTGCCAAGCATACAAAACCTAAATAAACTAGGTTCACCTATGTGCACCAACAACTTATGCTAAACAAGATGAGCAACTATGTGATAGCAAGATATATATAACTTCAAGCACGAAGGCTATCACAAAGTAAATTGCATAAGTAAAGGAGCTCGGGTATAGAAATAACCGAGGCACGCAGAGACAATGATGTATCCCGAAGTTCACACCCTTGCGGGTGCTAATCTCCGTTGGAGCGGTGTGGAGGCACAAGGCTCCCCAAACGCCACGGAGGCTCACCGTAATCACCTCGAGCCCTCCCACCAAGATGGAAGACCCGATCCACTATGGGACCCTTGAGGGCGGTCACCGATCCCGCACAAAGCTTGGGGCTACTCCACAACTTAATTGGAGGCTCCCAAATCCACAAAGCCACTAAGATTGGGGCACACTCCACAACTCAATTGGAGGCTCCCAAGAATCGCCACGGAGGCACCACAAAGCTTGGGAAGATCTCCACAACTTAATTAAAGGTCCCCAAGAAATCCACTGAGCCGTCTAGGGTTCCAAGAACCCAAGAGGAAATAAGCTTCTTTCTTTCACCATCGAATCTCCGAGGAGAACTCAAACCGATGCACCAAATGCAATGGCAAGAACACACGAAGTGCTCAAATCCTTCTCTCCCAAATCCTACCAAAGCAACAAATGCTATGGAGGATATGAGAGGAAGAACAAAGAGGAAATCCACAAAGAACTCCAAGATCTAGATCCAATAGGTTCCCCTCACTTAGAGGAGAAAGTGATTGGTGGAAATGTAGATCTAGATCTCCTCTCTCTTTTCCCTTAGAAAGATGCAAGAAACATGGAGGGAAGTGAGGAGGGAGGGCAAGCTTTGAAGGTCAACAAAGGAGGAGAGAGAAGCCCAAAAACGTTCTTAGCTCAAGGAGGAAGAAGGGGCTTTTATAGGTGGGGAAAATCTGGCCGTTGGAAGCAGCCCGCCGGCCAGTTCGGCCGTAAGTCCGGCGGCGCCGGCCTCTGGGCCGAACGGTCCGACGGCCCGCCGGACGGATCCGGCGCCCCGCCGAAAGGCGGTTCAGAATAGCAGTCCGGCTGCACCGCCGGACTGGCCCGGTCTGCCGCCGGAAGGTCCGGCCTGGAGCCCGGCCTGGCCGGACCAGGGGCCGAACTGGACAGCCCAAAAACCAAATAACTTTTGCAAGGAAACTCCAAATGAGATGAAACCAGCAAGGGAGAATTTACTATGAAATTAGAGGACATAAGTGTCTCTATATGAGGAACCGGTAAATTCTCCAAACACCAAAAATGCAATAAGAGTTCCATACGAAATCCGTTTTTGATGAGCTAGAGCTTGTCATGGAAATAACCACAAGCTCTAGAATCTCACATGGATAAAATCCAAATAAGAACCAAGAAGGATAATGCCAAGTATGCAAAGGTTTGAGCTCTCTCCGAACGATACGAATAAGTTACTCACTCGAGAGCCCCTCTTGATAGTACGGCTATCGATCCTAAACCCGGTCTCCCACACTATGAGACCGGTAAGAAAGAAACCCTATCAAGAACATACCTTTGCCTTGCGCATTCCACTTGAGCTAGATGGTGATGATCTTGATCTTCTCAAGTTGGACTACCTTTCTTGATTGCGCTTGCTCGGTGAAGTATTGTGGATTGTTCCCCCATACTTCACTATGGGAGAGACACTAGTAGAAATATCTTCACATGTCCATTACCACCAAATGGACACCGAGCTTCAAGCAAATGATATCTTCTAGAAGCCTATCTTGATCTTGCGCTTCGACTTGATCAACATTGCACTTCATCTTCTTCTTTCATAATGATGATGTCTTGAGAATGCACATGAGAGTTCACTCCATCTTATTCCTCAAGACACACTCTATAGGCTCAACTCCCTTATGACCAATCTTCGGATCACTCCTTGAATAACACCTTGGTCATCACATAATCTTCTTTATATTCAACTTCTTACAACCTTGAACCCAACATATGGATCAAGCATTGTCTACGGACAAGTCCTACAAATATGACTCAATGCAAACATTAGTCCATAGGGATTGTCATTAATTACCAAAACCACACATGGGGGCACATGCCCTTTCACAAAGTGATACCAATACTAATCAACAAAACTAATCATATAAGAAAGATTGCAAACTAAAATAAGGTGCGCGGAAAGTAAACGATAAAATTTCTCATTAATATTTCTTAACCGCAACTCACACCAAGGGATACATAGATAACCAACCTAAGGAGGATACTTCCACACTGCAAACTATTCTATAAGATAACTTCTCTATTCATGATATGACTCTACTTGAAAAGTAAATGAGTAAAATATAATGATGTGATACCGCGGCACTCCCCCAAGCTTGGAAAGAACCAATGGGATGCCTATACCAATGACGAATTACTCCTTCGATGGTGGTGAGACTTTAATAAGCTTCTCAATAAGTTCCTTCAACTCATCAATCTTGTAGGTGAGATTACGAATCATATCCAAATTGTGCTCAATCCGGCTCATGAACATGTCGGTCTGTGAATCCCAACTCTTGGAGTTATTTCCCAACCGTCTTCGCTTTTTGAACTCTCTTTCTCTGCATGGTTAGAACGATCTATATCCCAACTAGAGGGTAATTTTGCTTTAGGCATCCTTTGGAATTGATGTTCATGTATGAGAGTATGGAAGGGGTTGTTGCCTGAAGAAGATGTCCTTGGAGCTAAGAAGTGACGTGGAACACCTCCTCTAGCTCTTATACGCGCACTCTTCTTGAACTTGTCATGACTTGTCACCACTCCAATGCTTGCAATCATGGTGCTCGGGCGTGAACTTTGGTCTTCTTCCATCTCTTCTTCCTCGGCCTCACTTTCAACTTCTTCCTTCAACTGAAGGTCTTGGTGGTCATCTTCTGGAGGTGTCTTCTCCTTGTTGTTGCTTGAGGAAGCCATGATGCCTCTAAAACTGAGAACAATTTCCTGACAGAAATAGATCAAAACGAAAACACGACGAGAAGACAATATACAGACCTCGGGCAATCTGGGGGGTTATATAGGCAAAAATTAAACATCGAAATGAAGTCACAGGAGGAAACCGGGACAGAAACGAGTTCCGGGGTGGTCTCACCACAGGGGGGTGCGGCCAGGAGTGGGCCCGTGCCCCCTGGTGGTGAGGAACCACCGGACTCCGTCTCCTGCTCATTTTCATCTCATGATTTTTCATATTTAATAAAAACATCAAAAATATAAATAGAAGAATTTATCGTGAACCTTTTCTGACTAGAACTGTTACCTATTCGGAAACTGACTCTGCAGTTTCCTGCATATGCTCTTTGATGAATTCTTCCGGAGTAATCATTTGGATAACATCAACATCTTCATCATAAGAATCTCTAGCAATATAATGCTTGAGTCTTTGCCCATTCACCACTTGTGTAGTGTTATCTTTTAATGAAGCAATCTTTATCGCACCTGAGCGATACACCTCTTCAATAACAAAGGGTCCTTCCCATTTTGAGAGTAATTTTCCTGCAAAAACTCTGAGACGAGACCTATACAATAGAACTTTCTCACCAACATGAAACTCTCTCTTAATAATTCCCTTATCATGCCATTGCTTGACTTTTTCTTTGAAAAGTCTGGCATTTTCATAAGCTTCTTTTCTCCACTTATCTAAAGAACTCAAATCAAGCAACCTTTTCTTACCAGCGAGTTTAAAATCCCTATTGAGCTCTCTCACTGCCCAAAAAGCTTTGTGTTCTAATTCTAAGGGCAAGTGACACGCTTTTCCATAAACCATTTTGTAAGGAGACATGCCCATGGGGTTCTTATAAGCAGTTCTATAAGCCCATAAAGCATCATTTAACTTGCTAGCCCAATTTTTCCTAGATCTATTAACAGTCTTCTGCAAGATAGACTTGATCTCTCTATTCGATAGCTCTACCTACCCACTAGTTTGGGGATGATAAGCAGAAGCAATTCTATGATTAATGTCATATCTAGCAAGAGTTTTCCTAAATACGCCATGAATAAAATGAGAACCTCCATCAGTCATAAGATATCTAGGCACACCAAACCTAGGAAAAATAATGTCCTTAAGCATTTTTAACGAGGTCTCACCATCAGCACTCTTTGTAGGTATAGCCTCTACCCACATAGTAACATAATCAACAGCAACGAGTATAACCTTCTGAAGGAGGAAAATGACCCACAAAGTCAAATCCCCAACAATCAAATGGTTCAATAACAATAGAATAATTCATAGGCATCTCATTGCGTCTAGAAATATTTCCAACCCTTTGGCATTCATCGCAAGATAAAATAAACTTTCTAGCATCTTAAAAAAGGGTTGGCCAATAAAAACCTGATTGTAGAACCTTTTGTGCAGTTATATCTCCAGCATGATGTCCTCCATAAGCACTACCATGGCATTTTCTCAATATCTCTTGTTGTTCATACTCTGGAACACATCTTCACATAATACCATCAACTCCTTCTTTATATAAGTGTGGGTCATCCCAAAAATAATGCCTCAAATCATAAAAGAATTTCCTTCTTTGCTGAGCTGTAAAGGTTGGAGGCAAATACTTGGAAATAATAAAGTTAGCATAATCAGCATACCAAGGATTCTCTCACGAAGTTACCTTTAATAAACCCTACTGTTCATTTGGAAAACTATCATTAACAGGAATAGGATCAAAAGAAATGTTTTCCAATCTAGACAAGTTGTCAGCAACAGGATTTTCAGCACCTTTCCTATCTACTATATGCAAATCAAACTCTTGTAAAAACAACACCCATCTAATAAGCCTAGGCTTAGCATCCTTCTTCGACATAAGATATCTAATAGTAGCGTGATCAGTATGAATAGTAACTTTTGAATCAACGATATAAGGTCTAAACTTATCACATGCAAAAACAACAACAAGAAACTCTTTCTCAGTAGTAGCATAATTCTTCTGAGCAGCATCAAGAGTCTTACTAGCATAATGAATAACATTCAACTTCTTATCTACGCGCTGTCCAAGAACAGCACCAACAGCAAAATCACTAGCATCACACATAATTTCAAAGGGTAAATTCCAATCAGGTGGTTGAACAATAGGAGCAGTAGTTAAAGCCTTCTTAAGAGTTTCAAAAGCTTCCTTGCAATCATCATCAAAAACAAATGGTACATCTTTTTGAAGAAGATTAGTAAGAGGCTTTGAAATCTTAGAGAAATCTTTAATAAACCTCCTATAGAAACCAGCATGACCAAGAATACCTTTAACATCTCTGGGACAGGGCATTTTCTCAATTGCTTCAACCTTTGCTCTGTCAACTTCAATACCTCTTTCGGAGATTTTATGTCCAAGAACAATTCCTTCATTCACCATATAGTGGCATTTCTCCCAATTTAGAACAAGATTAGTTTCTTCACATCTCTACAAAACTTTATCAAGATTGTGCAAATAATTATCAAAAGAAGTTCCATAGACGGAGAAATCGTCCATGAATACCTCCACAATTTCTTCACAAAAGCCATGAATAATGGCAGACATGCATCTTTGAAAGTAGCAGGAGCATTGCACAAACCAAAAGGCATACGTCTATAAGCATAAGTTCCATAAGGACAAGTAAAAGTGGTTTTCTCTTGATCTTGCTTTCTAACAGCAATCTAAGAGAAACCAGAATAACCATCCAGAAAACAAAAATGAGTTTTCTTCGATAACCTCTCTAGCATTTGATCTATAAATGGTAAAGGATAATGATCTTTCTTAGTAACTTTATTGACCTTTCTAAAATCAATGCACATCCTATAACCAACTACTACCCTTTGAGGAATAAGCTCGTTATTCTCATTAGCCACAACAGTAATACCTTCTTTCTTAGGAACACAATGAACAGGACTAACCCATCTACTATCAGCAATAGGATAAATAATACCAGGATCAAGGAGCTTCAATACCTCATTTCTTACCACTTCCTTCATTTTAGGAATTAAGCGGCGTTGATGTTCAACAACTAGCTTTGCATCTGGCTCCATGTTAATAGCGTGTTGACATATAGTAGGAAAAATCCCCTTTAAATCATCAAGAGTATATCCCATAGCTCCTCGGTGTTTCCTCAATGTTTCTAATAACCTTTCTTCTTCCTTCCCTGAAAGTTTAGAACTGATAATAACAGGATATATCTTTTTGTCATCAATATAAGCATATTTAAGATCATCAGGTAAAAGTTTTAAATCAAAAATAGGATCTTCCTTGGGTGGCAAAGTGGTACCCAAATCCTCCACAGGTAAATTGTGTTTAATCAGCAGTGGTTGATGAAAAAGAATATCGTCAATCTCATATCTTTCTTCCCTGAAGACTTCACTTTCATGGTCCTCCATAAATTGTTGCAGAGCATTATTAGGAGCAAGAGCAATAGAGGCAAACTGTTCAACTCGAAAATATTCATTAGGCAATTCATTTTCATAAGGAGCTTTAGTAAACTTAGAAAAATTAAACTCATAAGATTCTCCATCAAACTTAGTCAAAATTTTCTCCTTCTTACAATCTATAACAGCGCCACAAGTGTTCAAAAAGGGTCTACCAAAAATAATAGGACAAGTTTTACTAGCTTCAGTACCAAGTACTAGAAAATCAGTAGGATATTTAGTCTTACCACATAGAACTTCCACATCTCAAACAATACCAATTGGCAAGACAGTCTCTCTGTTAGCAAGCTGAATAACCACATCAATATCTTCAAGTTCACAAGGGGCAATTTCATGCATGATTTCTCTGTAAAGTTGATAAGGAATAACACTTGAACTTGCACCAATATCGCATAAACCATAATAGAAATGATCACCAATCCTGACAGAAAGCACAGGAACACTTGTTTGCCTAGATCTACTAGGATGTGAAACAATGTTAGAAGCATCTTCACAAAAGACAATATGTTCATCTTCTACATTTTTAGTAACAAGATCCTTCACTATAGCTACCGGAGACTTAACAATAATTTGCTCATCAGGTTCTATAGCTTTCTTTGTACTTTTCTTAAGCACACTAACCAAAGTAGAATGTTCCTTTACCCTAGCAGGGAAAGGAGTTTTCTCAAAATAAGGCTTAGGCAAAATGCGATCAATAGTACAAACTTCAGTAGTTCTAGCTGGAACACAACTAATAGTATCTTTATAAGGCGCTGATACATCTCCGACGTATCCATAATTTTTTATGCTCCATGCTTGTTTTACACCATTTGCCTATTGTTTCGTTACACTTCGTGGCACTTTTATGCATTTTTCGGAACTAACCTATTAACAAGTTGCCACAGTGCCAGTTCCCTGTTTTCTGCTGTTTTTGTGTTTCAGAAGTGATACACAGGAAATATTCTCGGAATTGGACGAAACAAGTTCCTGAAGTCTTATTTTACCCGGAAGCTTCCAGAGATCCGAAGGAGAGTAGGAGGGGGCCACCAGGGCCCCACACACAGGGGGGGCGCGGCCAGGCCCCTGGCCGTGCGGGCCCCACATGAGGGCGCCTGGCTCCTCCTCTGACGACGCCCCTTCGCCTATATAAAGCCTCGGGACAGAAAACCCTAAAAGAGTCGGCAATTTTCCAGAAAGAGTTCCGTAGCTCCGCCGCCGCCGTCGACGAATTTCGGGGGACAGAAGTCTCTGTTCCGGCACCCTGCTGGGACGGGGAAGTGCCCCCGGAGCCATCTCCATCGATCTCCATCGTCGTCTTCACCATCTCCATCGACCTCACCGCCATCTCCATCAACCTTGCTGTCTCCTATGATGAGGAGGGAGTAGTTCATCCCCGGGGCTGAGGGCTCTACCGGTAGCTATGTGATTCACCTCTCTCTCCCATGATGTGATCTTTATGTGATCGTGAGCTTTGTATCATGTTGAACAAGTAGATGTTATTATTCAAATATTATGTGTACTCTAGTGGTGTTATTAAAGTAATCTATTCCTCCTTCCATGGTGTAACGGTGACAGTGCGTGCATCATGGTGGTACTTGGTCTAGGCTACGATTGTGATCTCTTATGGATTATGAGAATAATTACCGCTATGATAGTATTGAAGTGATCTATTCCTCCTTTCATGGTGTAATGTTGACAGTGTGTGCACCGTGTTAGTACTTGGTCTAAGTTGCAATAATATCTATCTTGAGTTGTGCTTTGATTTGGATATCTCTATGAGTGGTGTTTGTCAAGTACTTGATGAACTTTAAGGGGTGCTTCTGTAGCCACTACACAATGATTAGTGTTATTCAATAGGAGAGTAATTCAGAGTACCATAGTGGAGAGAAGTTGTTTATTTGTTCAATCATGTTATATTGTTGGGAGTGTGTCCACTAGTGAAAGTATGATCCCTAGGCCTTGTTTCCAAGCTTTGCACACCGTTTACTTGTTGTTTTGTTACTTGTTTGCTTGCTGCCATTTTTATTCCAGATTGTATTTACTACTTATAATCATCCATACCACTTGTATTTCACTATCTCTTCGCCGAACTAGTGCACCTATACATCTGACAAGTGTATTGGGTGTGTTGGGGACACAGGAGACTTTCTGTATCGTAATTGCAGGGTTGTTTGAGAGGGATAGCTTTGACCTCTTCCTCCCTGAGTTCGATAAACCTTGGGTGATCCACTTAAGGGAAACTTGCTGCTGCTCTACAAACCTCTGCACTTGGAGGCCCAACACTGTCTACAAGAACAGAAGCGTGTGTAGACATCAAGCTCTTTTCTGGCACCGTTGCCGGGGAGGTAAGGTAAAAGGTACTCGCATCCTCCTGTGTGAGTGCTCGGAGTTATTTCCTTTAGATTCTGCAATTACATCTTTTTGTTTCTTGTTTTTATTTTCACTAGTTAGGCTTAATGGAAAACAAAGAGTTCTTTAGTCTTTTTCCTGATTTTAGATTTGAAGAGAAAATTGAAAATCCTTTGGAGCTTATTTCGCATAGCAATGTTATTAGTACGAATGCTTTGAATATTGTTAATGCTAATGCTATAGAAAAGTCTAAGCTTGGGGAAGCTGGTTTTGTTAAGTATGATATTTTTAGTCCCCCAGCTTTAGTGGAGAAAGTTTGCTCTGATGATATTTTATCTCCCATATGTGATGTTTCTAATGATACTTGTGCTCCTCATCCTTTTAAAATACCTATGAAAATTGTTGATCATGTTAAGAATAACTGCTATTTAGGAGATGGAACTGTCCATCCTGGTAATCATTTGCTTTTTATACATGAATTATGCGAGTTGTTCCAGTGTGCAGGTATTTCAATGAACCAAGATAAGAAGAAGCTATTCTCATTGTCACTGAAAGGCAGAGCTGAGGAATGGTATCGGCTGCTTGAAGATGGTCCATCTATTGCATGGGAGGAAATTGTGTCTCTCTTTTATTCCAAGTTTTATCCTCCAAGTGAAATTCATAAAGATCGTAATCGGATATATAACTTTTGGCCTCATGAGGGAGAAAGCATTGCCCAAGCGTGGGGAAGATTGAAGTTACTAATGCATAAATGTCCTATTCATGATCTTCCCCGTAATATTATTATTAATAATTTTTATGCAAGGCTTTCAGGACATTACAAGGACTATCTAGATGCATGCTTTGATGGGTCTTTCACAAGCAAGGATGTCGACACCAAGTGGGGTCTGCTTGAAACAATTCAAAACAATATTGAAGGTTGGGATAGCGACAAAGGTAAAGTATCAGGTATGAATTACGAGTTTGATTGCATTAAGTCTTTCGCTAAAACTGCTAATTTTCAAGAGCTTAGTGCTAAGTATGGTCTTGATCCTCAAATTATGGTTGATTGCTTTAAAGCCTTTGCTTCCCATATAAATGTTCCTAAAGGAAATGGGGACGTGTATCATGAACCTTTTAAGGATACTTGCATAGAAAGTGATATTGTTATTGATGATTGCAATAAACATGCTCAAACTTCTAAAAGTACTATTTCTTATAAGCATGTTAATTTTTGTGGAATACATAGACCTTGTGAACAGAGTTACAACAAGGAAGATTATTGTATCACCCACGTAAATGAAGAAACCAGTATGTGGCTCAAGGATCTAGATGTGCTTGGTGAATGGGTTTGTGAGCTTTATCCTTTTCTTTGTGAATTTTGCGGTGAAAAGGGGCACTTTAATTTTCAATGCCCAATTAATCGAACGAGTACCGCAGATTTGTATTGTGATGATAAGATTACTTTCAATCAGTATGATGAGCTTACTTTGTTTTTGAATTGTGAAGAGATATCTAGAAAGATTGCTTTGGTAGACATGAATGATGTTGATATTAATAGCACCCTTCTTGGTTGTCATCTCTATTGTGCTAAAGACTGCCTCGCAAATACTTACTTACAAGATCTTATAAAACATGATGTTTTGCCAAGCTATGACAGGACTAATAGATGTTTTGATATTATTAATAGAGAGGAGGAATCCTCCAAAGTTTCTTCTGTTGTTTCTGTCAGCAAACCAGATTATGTGGAGAAGATGCCTTTCCCTCCTAGAGAATATGTGGAGAAGATGCCCTTCAAGTGTCTCCCTCCTAAAGGAGAGAGTAAGAAGAAGAAGAAGAAGAGGAGTAAAAGGCGAGAGGACACGGTATCTTCCCCTAAGCATTATGATCCTGCTATAGATTATGATAATTCTGATTGGGATGATGTTCCTATGCCTGTTACCTATGTTAGTGATCATGATTGGGAAAAGCACTCTACTTTTGATATTGAAAATCTTTTTGGTACCAATTCTAAGGTTAATAATTGTTGTACCATTAGTGCTATCCATGTTCCTTCTTATGATGATATGTTTGATGAATATGCTTTGCGAAATAGTTGTTCTCTAGTTTGTGTTGATACTAAACCTCTAGTTTATGATGGTTATGATGATGTGTATAATATTTTCAGTTCACCTACTTTTGAGGAGAAAATTAGTTATGATTACAATATGCCTCCTATTTTTGATGATTATGCTGATGAGAATAATTATTCTGTTGAATCTGCTCCTACTACTATTGTTCATGTGGGGAGTATTAATTCTTTTATGCATGTGGCTCATGATAGGGATGCTTTATGTGATAGTTATATTGTTAATTCTATTCATGACGCTACTGAAAGTTATTATGAGAGAGGGAAACATGGTTTGATGGATCTCAACAATATTGAGTTTCCCCTCTTTATGTTGCAATTCTTGAAGTTGTACTTGTTTTGCCTTCCTATGCTTTTTGCTTTGCGCTTTCATGACTTGTCTCTTTACAAGACTATTTTTCATAGGAAGTGGTTTAGATTTAAATGTGTTCTATACTTGATTTTTGATGCTCTCTATTGCTTTAAGTTCCTATATGGCGCATTTGCCTCAAGCTCTTATATGGCGCCCACATGAGCATCTTTACAAATTACTGCGCCTAGCTCAAAGGCGTTAAAGAAAAGCACTCTTGGGAGATAACCCATTGTTTATTTTCAGTACTTTTTCTTTTATTTGAGTCTTGGAAGTTATTACTACTGTAATGACCGCTCCTTATCCTTTTTATTTCGTTTTTGTGCCAAGAGAAGCCTCTAATTTGAGTGAGGTAAAGATTTGGGGATGTTGCTGTCCTGAAACTGTTTTCGGTGCTGCACCGTAAACATTCGTATAAATTCTCTGTATATCTTTTGGACCTGCGATTTCTTGTGCATATGCCCCAGGTTATATCCAAACTTTTGTTAGTTTAACACTTTTTGATTTGAGCAACAGAAAACCCCTCAAAAATTCGACCTTTGTCAGCTGTTCTGTTTTGACAGATTTCTGCCAATATTTATGTTTGCCGCTTTATCGCTTTCTTTTTGAGTTCTTTTGATCACGGAACTTTTGGGGAAGTTGCTACAGTAGTATATACTTAATATGTGGTGGTTTTAGGTTGAAACCTGAAGCAAAAAGGGTTGATTCTATGTTATGCTTACACTAATGTTGCTAATAGATTTGTGTTTAGTTTTGTATGAAGGAAGTTTTCAAGTGTAGGGATCGGAGAGTGATGAGATGAGTTGAAGAATGGACAAAAGCTCAAGCTTGGGGATGCCCATGCATCACCCCAAGAAATATCCAAGAAGTACAAGCATCAAAGCTTGGGGATGCCCCCGAGGCACCCCTTCTTCATCGGCAAAAATCAGGTCACCTTTCAAGACACTATATTTTTATTGCTTCATGCACTATGTGTTTTTCTTGGAGCGTCCATTGTTTTTGTTTTTAGTTTTCTTTTGCTTTGCTTGCTGCAATAAATGTTTGGATCACATCATGTTTGTTTTGGAGGAGATGAACTCGCTTTTTATTTGCCAAGAACGCTCTAGTTTTCACTCTTATCAAAAACCGAGTGTTCTTCTTTTTCTGTTACTGCTTTTGGTTTTCATTTTCACCTTGATTTGCGTTCAGATCTTCTTATATCTATTTATCAAGGTGTATTTTTGCCTCTGATCTTTATTGGTTTTCATCAAAAGAGGTGTTTATAAATTTTTTGAATGGTGTTGGAAAAGAGAAAAAGCTTTATGCAAAAAAGTGGTACAAGAAGGAGCTTGTGTAGACTGCGGCTTAGACTTTTTCATGTCGTGCTTGATGTCTTTTTGATAGTATGCTTAGTGGTTTTGCTGTAGCATGACTTGTCTTAAATAACTGAGATTGCTTAATGAGCCTTTGAAAAAATCATGCGTTGTTTTAATTATTTGGAAGCATTATTTTGGTTTTCTCCTTAATGCTTTATTTGGGTTGACTTGGCGCATGCTCACACATGTTAGACTCTTACAAAGTCGCCAATATCCTCTATGATCATTTAGTTTTTGACTTTTGATGCCATCTTATGCTTCTTTTAATGTCGCTTTGTCGCTTTGCATGATTATGGCCATTATTGCTCTCTTAGTTGGTCGCTCCCAGTCTTTTGCTAGCCCTCGCCTTGTACTGAGTATGAGCTCTACTCGTGCATCCAACTCCTGAAAGCCAAAGTTTTCCAAAGTGTCCACCATACATACCTACTAGCAATTTCCTATTCCAAGTAAATTTGACTTGCTTTTATTTTCTCTTCAAATTAAACTCTTACCAGTGTTATGCGAAATTCGGTCAGTAAAGCTCTCACGAACCGGAAGGCACACTTTACTTTTTCCTGTTCTTAAAATTTTGACATTGTGGTCTCTTATGTTGAGTTGTTATGCTTGCAAGTTGTAAGTTGGATTCTAGCCCATCCATGCTGTCATGGGGCAAGCTTTCAACATTGCACTTCTTATTTGAGTTGATATCGTGATTTTTTGTTTATGGATGCCCGCGGTGTGAAATGAATTGGGAATCTTGTGGGAATCTTGGAGTTTGTATATGTGTTAGGGAAACGTCGGGCCGCCAATCTAAGCCATGCATAATTCATGGTGGAAATTTGCAGCATACCCATGGTGAACATTCGACGACGCATCTCACAATAAAAAGCTAAACAAAAGGCAAATAAAAGAGATGTCGAGGTGTTCATTGTCTGCTTGTCCTGTCATTTTGGTGTGGGCTTGTTCCATGTCATCGGGCACGGAGGTACCCCATTGGCGGTTCTCAATGATATGCATATACTTACAATGACAAGAGCCTTGCTTGGGACTCTAAGTAAAGTAGCATGAGGTTTGGGTACTCGTATTCACGGGGCACGAGGTTTTCAACTTATGATTTGTCAAGCATATGCATCATAATTGTTCTAGCATTAACTTTAACCATTCAAGATGCTTATGATGGGGGCAATGAGAGCTCAAAGCCGGTAAGTACCATAATTTTTGAAGGTTATAAAACTTGCAATCACTGCTTCCCTCCGCGAAGGGCCTTTCTTCTACTTTTATGTTGAGTCACCACCTTCTTTCTTTATGCACCATTAAGAGAGCATAGTTGTCATTCTTAGTGTGATATGCATTGCCCAAAGTTCATTGATTGATTCATATTGTTGGTTTCACTTGTTCTTAAATTATTTGTATCTAGTCGCCCTCTTAAACTTGAAGGTGTCCTATGCATTTATGTTTTGCTCTCTTTGAAGGACAAGCTAAAAACCATTTGTATGTTTTTCCTTATGATTTGAACACACGTTTGACTTTCATTGTTTCATTTTCATGATCTTTTGTTTGTGTTCATTTGCATGTTTACAACATGGTTGCTAAGTTCTTATTGTCAAGATTATATCTTCATGCCCATGTTTTAAGTTCTTATGATCCCAGCTCACAAATGCTTACATATTTGATCAAGATTGTGTAGGTGCATGTCACCTCAAAAATTATTCTTTTGTTATCACTTACCTACTCGAGGACGAGCAGGAGCTAAGCTTGGGGATGCTGATACGTCTCCGACGTATCCATAATTTTTGATGCTCCATGCTTGTTTTTACACCATTTGCCTATTGTTTCGTTACACTTCGTGGCACTTTTATGCATTTTTCGGAACTAACCTATTAACAAGTTGCCACAGTGCCAGTTCCCTGTTTTCTGCTGTTTTTGTGTTTCAGAAGTGATACACAGGAAATATTCTCGGAATTGGACGAAACAAGTTCCTGAAGTCTTATTTTACCCGGAAGCTTCCAGAGATCCGAAGGAGGGTAGGAGGGGGGCCACCAGGGCCCCACACGCAGGGGTGGCACGGCCAGGCCCCTGGCCGCGCGGGCCCCGCGTGAGGGCGTCTGGCTCCTCCTCTGACGATGCCCCTTCGCCTATATAAAGCCTCGGGACGGAAAACCCTAAAAGAGTCGGCAATTTTCCAGAAAGAGTTTCGTAGCTCCGCCGCCGCCGTCGACGAATTTCGGGGGACAGAAGTCTCTGTTCCGGCACCCTACCGGGACGGGGAAGTGCCCCCGGAGCCATCTCCATCGATCTCCATCATCGTCTTCGCCGTCTCCATCGACCTCACCGCCATCTCCATCAACCTTGCTGTCTCCTATGATGAGGAGGGAGTAGTTCATCCCCGGGGCTGAGGGCTCTATCGGTAGCTATGTGGTTCACCTCTCTCTCCCATGATGTGATCTTTATGTGATCGTGAGCTTTGTATCATGTTGAACAAGTAGATGTTATTATTCAGATATTATGTGTACTCTAGTGGTGTTATTAAAGTAATATATTCCTCCTGCCATGGTGTAACGGTGACAGTGCGTGGATCATGGTGGTACTTGGTCTAGGCTACGATTGTGATCTCTTATGGATTATGAGAATAATTACCGCTATGATAGTATTGAAGTGATCTATTCCTCCTTTCATGGTGTAATGTTGACAGTGTGTGCACCGTGTTAGTACTTGGTCTAAGTTGCAATAATATCTATCTTGAGTTGTGCTTTGATTTGGATATCTCTATGAGTGGTGTTTGTCAAGTACTTGATGAACTTTAAGGGGTGCTTCTGTAGCCACTACACAATGATTAGTGTTATTCAATAGGAGAGTAATTCAGAGTACCATAGTGGAGAGAAGTTGTTTATTTGTTCAATCATGTTATATTGTTGGGAGTGTGTCCACTAGTGAAAGTATGATCCCTAGGCCTTGTTTCCAAGCTTTGCACACCGTTTACTTGTTGTTTTGTTACTTGTTTGCTTGCTGCCATTTTTATTCCAGATTGTATTTACTACTTATAATCATCCATACCACTTGTATTTCACTATCTCTTCGCCGAACTAGTGCACCTATACATCTGACAAGTGTATTGGGTGTGTTGGGGACACAAGAGACTTTCTGTATCGTAATTGCAGGGTTGTTTGAGAGGGATAGCTTTGACCTCTTCCTCCCTGAGTTCGATAAACCTTGGGTGATCCACTTAAGGGAAACTTGCTGCTGCTCTACAAACCTCTGCACTTGGAGGCCCAACACTGTCTACAAGAACAAAAGCGTGTGTAGACATCAGGCGCATGATACTTGTTCCAATCCTTTGGAAGATCAAGATACAAGGCAAAGGCTTTAAAATAGTTAGCAAGTATTCGGGAATCAATACCATGAACAACACTAACATCATGAAAGTCATCGGTTCCCATAAAAGCTTTAATGCATTCATAATCATAATTTATACCTGACTTCCTACCTTTGTCGTTCTCCCATCCTTCAGTAGTTTCTTGAATACGGTCAAGAAGATCCCATTTAGCTTCTCCTTTCATATGGGTAAATGATCCAAAGCAGGAAGCATCCAATAAATCCTTGTCATGAAGAGCAAGCCTTGCATAAAAGTTATCAATAACAATATTACTGGGGAGCTCATGAATGGGACATTTGAGCATTGGTAACTTCCATCTCCCCCACGCTTGGGCAATACTCTCTCCATCATGAGGCCAAAAGTTATATATCTGATTATGATCCTTATGAATCTCACCTGGAGGATAAAATTTAGAATAAAAGAGAGGTACAATTTCCTCCTAGCCAATAGATGGACCATCCTTTAGCAGTCTATACCACTCCGCAGCTCTGCCCTTCAGTGATAAAGAGAATAGCTTCCTCTTAACCCGGCTTGATGAAATACCTGCACACTTAAACAACTTGCATAATTCATGTATAAAGAGTAAATAATTACCCGAATGGACAGTTCCATCCCCTGAATAGCAGTTATTCATAACACGTTCAATAATTTTCATAGGTATTTTAAAAGGATCTAATTGAGCAGGCGGTGGTTCATCTACTACCGTAGCAGAGGAAGTAGCGTTCCCAAATAGGGAACCAAATGGAGAGTTCTCCATGGTAAAATAAGATAAAAATAAAAGACAGAAATAAAAATAAAAATAAAAACAATACTCACAGCAGAGGTTACCTTTACCAATTTCACTCTTCAATAGTGCTTCACTCCCCGACAATGGCACCAGAAAATAGTCTTGATGACCCATAAGTATAAGGGGTGTATCATAGTACTTTCGATAAATAAGAGTGTCGAACCCAACGAGGAGCAGAAGGTGTTGACAAGTGGTTTTGACCAAGGATTCACTGTAAATACTAGCAAACGGGTTTTCAGGGGTATTTGGTAATGCAAGTAAATAAAGTACAAGTAAATAAAAGACAGTAATAGTAATTGCTGCAAGTGGCCCAATCCTTTCTAGAGCAAAGGACAAGCCGATTGTGTAACTTATGATTACCAAACGTTCCTGAGACACACGGGAGTTTCCGTCGAGAGCTTTCGCTTTATGCTGCTAAGTAATCTTCATTGGTTTGGTAAGTGTTATGGGGGTGAACCTGTGCTAGCGTACTACCCTTACTAGGACTAATACACACTTGTGATTATATCCCCCTGCAAGCATCCACAAATACAAGAAAGTAATTAAGATAAATCTAACCACAACCTTAAACTCTGAGATCCTACGCTCCCTGGTGCAATGGTTTCCCAACGGGGGTTTGGGTTTCTGTCGCTCCGGCAACCCCACAATTAGTAGCCATATACACAATGCATTCCACTAGGCCCATAAATGGTGAAGTATCATGTAGTCGACGATCACATGACACCACTAGTAGAAATACACCACAACATATATATCAAACCATTAAATATTACTCAACATAGTTTCACTACTAACATCTTAACTTCTCCCATGTCCTCAACAACTAAATGAACTACTCACAAGACATCATATGGATCATGACCAGAGGTGAAATAATGGTAAATAACAATCTGAACATAAATCTTAATTCAACGGTTCCACTCAATAGCATCAACTACAAAGGTAATCAACACCGGGAAAGTTTCCCCTAAGAATTTGACAAGATTCAACCCAAGATGTTACAACGGGATGGCGTGGTGATGGTGGAGATGAAGGTGCTGGTGATGAGGATGATGGTGATGATGATCCCGATGAAGTCCAGCGCGATGATGATGACGATGGCGACGATCTCCCCTCTCCGGGAAGGAATTTCCCCGATAGATTTCTGCCTGTCGGAGAGCTTTTCTCTCTCAGTGTTTTCCGCCCCGCAGAGGCGGCAGTGTCTATCTCTGAGCCCCCCTTGACTTAGGTTTTCGGGGATGATGATATACGCGAGGAGGCGATGGCAGTGGTGGGCCAGGGTGGCCTCACCATAGGTCGGCGCGGCCAGGGGTGGGCCCGCTCCCCCTGGTGGTGAGCCCACCCTGATGCTCCTCTCGCCTCCTCCTTCTGGCTACTTTCATCTTCTGATATTATAGGAATTTCTGGGTATTTCTCTGGAATTGTTGATCTTCAGAAATATGGTGTCTTACTGTCTTGACGGTCCTTTTTCCAGCAGAATCCTGACTCCGGCAGCAAGTCCTCCAATGATCATCAAACATGTAAAAACTGAGGAAACAACATAAGTATCATCTCTAAATATGAAATATATTAATGAATAACAGTAAATTATGATACAAAATAGTGATGCAAAATGGACGTATCAGTGATCAGTATGAATAGTAACTTTTGAATCTACGATATAAGGTCTAAACTTATCAGATGCAAAAACAACAGCAAGAAACTCTTTCTTAGTGGTAGCATAATTCTTCTGAGCAGCATCAAGAGTCTTACTAGCATAATGAATAACATTCAACTTCTTATCTACGCGCTGTCCAAGAACAACACCCACATCAAAATCACTAGCATCACACATAATTATTTCAAAGGGTAAATTCCAATCAGGTGGTTGAACAATAGAAGTAGTAGTTAAAGCCTTCTTAAGAGTTTTGAAAGCTTCCTTATAATCATCATCAAAAACAAATGGTACATCTTTTTGAAGAAGATTAGTAAGAGGCTTTGAAATCTTAGAGAAATCTTTAATAAATCTCCTATAAAAACCAGCATGACCAAGAATACTACAAATACCTTTAACATCCTTGGGACAGGGCATTTTCTCAATCGCTTCAACCTTTGCTCTGTTGTAACACCCACGAATTTATAACAAATTCGAAGTGCCCGTTATGTAATTCATCACAATCCCAGAATCATTGTTGTGATTTACATAACGTAGTTGATATCACTGTCATAGTCATTAATAGTAAATAAAGGGGATTACATAGGTGGTCGCACAGACCAAACCTTACATTACATCAACATGCAGCGGAATAACACTTTGGGTCCATATTGTCACGCTTCAACCGCACAGGCAAAGCAGACAGTAGGAAACGAGCCTAATTCGCAAAGCCGTCAATGAGTCCTTCCTTCTTGATCTGGCTCCTTCAAGTCTGGCCAAGTTAATAGCCAGGGACACAGCCATGAGTACATTGGATGCACTCGCAAACCATCTTATAAACAAAGTGATGAGAGAGATATGCATGGTTGATATGGTGGACTAAGCACTAAGTTTGTTTGCAAAAAGCTAGTTTTGTTTCCCAAGAATCTTCATTAGTAGAGAAGAAGATTTAATTCTCTAAGTTAAATCTAAAGAGGAACTTCAAGTGTTGGTCACCATCAAATATCAAGTCAAGTCATTCACCATGTTCAACTTCAGTTGTTAACATTCTTGACAAAAGTCAAGTACAGCTTGCCAACTGTCCATGACCGCGGACGCGGCTATTCGAATAGTTTTGAAAACCTCTGCAGAGGGGTACACTTTACCCACAAGATTCAATCCATCTGCCGGGAACAATCCATGGATCGTCATGCACAAGTATGTGGGGTTCAGATGATCAAACAAAATCTTTCACTTTCCTACTTTAGTATAGGATCCTCCCTACGAGTCCAGATATGGAATAGAACTCATAGTTTTTCCGGCTACAGGGTGCTGTATTTTGGACTCCCATAGTCTGTGGTATCCTCCATCACAGCTATGGCAAGTCCCGGCTTCGGGGGTGTCCCGCAGGATCCATCCCCTATAAGTTCAATGAGGTCTCCCATACTAAGGCAAACAAACTACGGACTAAGCCCCTTCCCATATAGGGGTAATGTGGTCGTACGGTATGGTTGGCTCACATAGTACATCACTCATTATCATTTAGAAATACATTCCATAGTCCTTAGTCAAGATTATTTTCTTTCAGAAATCCATCATGTATGAGTAGTCTCTAATTCAAGCTTTCAAGTTCAAGTCACCCCTTTCAAATAGGGTTCCCCTATAGATGACTTCAAATTTATTAGCGACTAAGCAACTACTATGAGTGATGATACCACTAAATAAGGTTGGATAAACTCAGCTTGATACTCTTGCTAAGCAAGATATCACTATACAACTATCATTCTACTCTAGCAATTCAATCATGCAATTTACTTAAAAATAAGTAGAATGCAATAGTAAGACTAGGCATTTGGAGTATGATTCAAAAGATGGCTTGCCTGGCTTGGCAAAGTCAAAATAGTCTTCATCTTCATCTTGGGTTGATTGATCTCCATCTCCATTTCTTGGTTGACTTTAGGATCCATTCTCCTTACTCTCGTTGTCGTCTAATCGTCAGAAAGAAAATGGGCATACAATCACCACTCAATTTAAAAGCAACACATATTCAAGCAAATAAGGATACTTGGGTAAGGAAAGTTATCTAAGAATGCGATGGAGAGTGGCTTCAACTTAATTGAGTTCATATAGATGGGATTATCACTTTCTTGACTTAAGTGAGGATTTCATTTACTTTGAATTGTGAAATATCTCTTGCAAGTCCTTATTGACCATAGTTCATATACTACTAGTATATATTCAAGATTATGGTTCAACTAAAGAGGCTTCATAGGATTTGGAGTATTTTCCTTTTATTGAAGCCATTCCTAGTTTGCAACTATTTAGTGATCAAGTTTGAATCTATAAGTGCAAAAATTAATCCTAGTTGACTTGGATTAGGGGCTATAGATTAATATCTGAAAATGTGGTTGATTAGAATTGGTTTTATATCATTTCCATATTTTGAGGTTGGTGGGCAAGTTTGAGTTTCTAATTATTACTATGTAGTATTAAATTTCCAAATACTTCCTACAAGCTCACATGGACTAAGATCAATACCTATAGATAGGTATTTGGAAATATGGTTTAACAATAAGAGGTCCATAAAAATTTTGATTATAGATTTGAGTTTAATAAGACCCTATATGGCAAATGCCTATTTAACCATATAGGTAAATGGCATTTACTTTATAAGGTTCAAAAATGAGATCTAATGCTATAGGCAGATGGGTATCACTAATTGTGAAATTCTAGTGTTGGATTTATATTTTTAGGATTTTTATTTGATTTGATATGAATTTTGCAAGGGTGCATAGTTGCTGTTTTGTTATTTTTACCCAATTAAAAGTATAAGTCTAAATGGGTTGGAAATACTTCCATTGGATAGGGCATTTTCTAAGCTTTCCAACGGTATTTTATTTGCTAAATTTGCCTTCCTACAACTCTGGGAAAGTCCTATCTAAGATTGCATCTGAAATTTATCACTGAAATTTGCAAAAACGAACTAACTCTTTTTTTTTACCCGGGCCGGACACACAGATGAACTGGGCCGGCCCACTAGGCTGCACACTGGAGCGGGAGCAGAGAGAGAAAAAAAAAACCCGGCCTGACAACAGGGGCCCGGCTGTCAGGACCGATTTAACCGAAACGGTATCGGGGGCTTCTTCTTCCCCAGCCCGACTGTACAGCGAGCGGGAGACTGGGAGGAGGCGGGGCTCCAGGTGGCTCACCGGAGAGGCGACGGGCGGCTGTGAGGCGTCCTAGCGGCGGCGGCGGCTCTTCTCGGCCACCTCCAGCAGGCAGCACGTCGGGGGAGGCACTGGATTGCTGGGAACGCGCGGTGGCCGGGGCGGTGGTCTGCGGAGCGGCGAGGTCGCCGAGCTCGACCTAGGGCACGGGAGAGAGGGAGATGTTGTCTAGGAGGGAGAGGGAGGTGGTGTGAGTCTTTTCAGGAAAGAAGGGCGGCTTTTTATAGACGGGAGAGGGAGCACAAGGTGAGGGGATCTGCGGCCAGAGCACGGCCGGTGTCGGCTAAAGAAGGGACGAGGCGGTCGGTGCTTTCGGCGGAGGGCTGCTGTGGGCTGTGGCATGCTGCTGGCGCGTTTGCGGGCGGCGGCTTGGTCTGGTGCAGAGGGGGCAAGTGAGGGGTGCTGCGGTGGTTCTCCTCTGACTTCCATGTCTCACGGCCGGGTCCGGGCAGGGGTGAGGGGGCGCCGACAGCAGGACACTCTAGGAGAGGCAGGGACACTGTGGGAAGGACAGAGAGGGGGCTGGCTACTGGTCCTTGTACTAACTTGCACCTTTGCAGATTTCTGCCCAGAACATGTTCGACACAATGCCCGCATGAAATCAAAATTTGAATTTTTGAAATTTTCAAATTGGGTTGGTCATTATATTGGATAGGGATTCTAAAACAATTTTTGTTAGGTCAAGAGGTGGTGTTTTGCTTCAGGGCTATTTTGAATTTGGGGTTGTCCTATGTTTCAGATTCAATCTTTTGCAGATGTTTGAGTTAGGTTAGCATTTGAGTTTTTGTTTGAAATTTGTTGGTCAAGCAAGAATGTGGTTTGGTCTTGCTCAACCAACTGATCACACCCTTAGTTGAGTTGCAGGTTTCTTAATCTAAGTGTCCAAAGTAGGGTAGTCAATAATAATTTCTAGATCAAC
Organism: Dactylis glomerata; assembly: GCA_007115705.1. Lineage (NCBI taxonomy): Eukaryota > Viridiplantae > Streptophyta > Magnoliopsida > Poales > Poaceae > Dactylis > Dactylis glomerata. The sequence continues at coordinate 1,055,552 of QXEO01001391.1, read as the reverse complement.
TTTTTCTTCTCTTTTTCTTTCTTTCTTTTATTACTGGTTTCTTTAGCTCTTATAGTTCTTCTCTAATGCTTCTGTTGGTTAGGTTCGAATTAACTAAGTATTGCACAACAAATTACTATACACATAAAATCATAGAACAACATGTATTCAAAATACTATGCATGCATGCAATATGAAGTGCAAAAGTTTTATCTTGGTCCAAAGGTGTTGGTTTAGTTGAGAAAGAAATATATATTGGAATGGTCCCTGTATAGGATTCACACTTCGGAAGAAATTTAAATAGGGCTTCAAATTTTTCTAGGGATTAAACTTTGTGAGATTGGCTTGAGGGAAACTTGTTCTAAATCATAGTGGAGAGATACATGAGGTTTAGTTCAGTTATTTCTTAATATATAAGGGCAAAGTAGTGTAATCAGTAAATTTTTTAAGATCACTACTTCCTCTTTTCTTACTTAGGGTTTTGTGTTGCGGTTTATTTTCTTGATTCTTTTCTATTTGTTTGTGATTGCTTGACGTAATTTTGGTTTGGCAATTGACCCAAATGGGTTTAGCATGTAACCATGCACAAAATTTAATAGTTAGAAAACTTTTTCAATTTAACAAAAACATTTTATAGGTATAATTATTTGTTTTCCGAAACATGGCTAAAGAAAACATTTGGGAGTTTTTCAAAGTTTTGAAAAGAAGTTTTCGAAAGGTTGATTCCAACATTTTTGGAAATGTCAACTTGAGAAATGAGAAATAGTAATTTTTGAAATGGGATATTTTTATTCTCCTCTTTTTTAAACAAAGATAGGTTTCTTGAAAATAAAGGTTTTACCTCGATTCCAAATATTTCCTTTCTAAACGATTAACAATTTGGGCTCAAAGGATTGGTTTTAAAAACCCTTCTCATACTCTTTTTATTTGAAGCATGGGAGCAAATGCTCAAATTCACAAGTTTTAAAAGACAAGAATTTAATCTTGTATTTAAAATAAAGGTTTTTGTTGTCTCCAAAATTTGGTATTTTAATAAATCCATTTATTTCTATTTCCCAAAAATTTGGGTTGTTACATCTGTCAACTTCAATACCTCTTTCGGAGATTTTATGTCCAAGAACAATTCCTTCATTCACCATAAAGTGGCATTTCTCCCAATTAAGAACAAGATTAGTTTTTTCACATCTCTGCAAAACTTTATCAAGATTGTGCAAACAATTATCAAAAGAAGTTCCATAGACGGAGAAATCGTCCATGAATACCTCCACAATTTCTTCACAAAAACCATGAAAAATAGCAGACATGCATCTTTGAAAAGTAGCAGGAGCATTGCACAAACCAAAAGGCATACGTCTATAAGCATAAGTTCCATAAGGACAAGTAAAAGTGGTTTTTTCTTGATCTTGCTTTTTAACAGCAATCTGAGAGAAACCACAATAACCATCAAGAAAACAAAAATGAGTTTTCTTAGATAACCTCTCTAGCATTTGATCTATAAACGGTAAAGGATAATGATCTTTCTTAGTAACTTTGTTGACCTTTCTAAAATCAATGCACATCCTATAACCAACTACTACCCTTTGAGGAATAAGCTCGTTATTCTCATTAGGCACAACAGTAATACCTCCTTTCTTAGGAACACAATGAACATGACTAACCCACCTACTATCAGCAATAGGATAAATAATACTGGCATCTAGGAGCTTCAATACCTCATTTCTTACCACTTCCTTCATCTTAGGAATTAAGCAGCGTTGATATTCAACAACTGGCTTTGCATCTGGCTCCATGTTAATAGCATGTTGACATATAGTAGGAGAAATCCCCTTTAAATCATCAAGAGTATATCCCATAGCTCCTCTGTGTTTCCTCAATGTTTCTAATAACCTTTCTTCTTCCTTTCCTAAAAATTTAGAACTGATAATAACAGGATATATCTTCTTGTCATCAATATAAGCATATTTAAGATCGTTAGGTAAAGGTTTTAAATCAAAAACAGGATCTTCCTTGGGTGGCAAAGTGGTACCCAAATCCTCCACAGGTAAATTGTGTTTAATCAACGGTGGTTGATGAAAAAGAATATCGTCAATCTCATCTCTTTCTTCCCTGAAGACTTCACTTTCATCGTCTGATACGTCTCCAACGTATCTATAATTTTTGATGCTCCATGCTTGTTTTTACACCATTTGCCTTGTGTTTCGTTACACTTCGTGGCACTTTTATGCATTTTCCGGAACTAACCTATTAACAAGTGCCACAGTGCCAGTTCCCTGTTTTCTGCTGTTTTTGTGTTTTAGAAGTGATACACAGGAAATATTCTCGGAATTGGACGAAACAAGTTCCTGAAGTCTTATTTTTCCCGGGAGCATCCAGACATCCAAAGAGAGGAAGGAGAGGGGCCACAGGCCACCCTCACATAGGGCTGGCGCGGCCCAGGCCCTGGCCGCGCCACCCCTGTGTGAGGAGGCCTGGGGCCACCCCTGACATCGCCCCTTCGCCTATAAGAAGCCTCGGGACGGAAAACCCTAGGGGAGTCGGCAATTTTCCAGAAAGAGTTCCGCAGTTCCGCCGCCGCCACCGACGAATTTCGGGGGACAGAAGTCTCTGTTCCGGCACCCTGCCGGGACGGGGAAGTGCCCCCGAAGCCATCTCCATCGGTCTCCATCGCCGTCTCCGCCGTCTCCATCGACCTCACCGCCATCTCCATCAACCTTGTTGTCTCCTATGATGAGGAGGGAGTAGTTCATCCCCGGGGCTAAGGGCTCTACCGGTAGCTATGTGGTTCACCTCTCTCTCCCATGATGTGATCTTTATGTGATCGTGAGCTTTGTATCATGTTGAACAAGTAGAAGTTATTATTCAGATATTATGCTACTCCTATGCTTAATTATTATAGTGTACTCTAGTGATGTTACTAAAGTAATCTATTCCTCCTGCCATGGTGTAACGGTGATAGTGCGTGCATCGTGGTGGTACTTGGTTTAGGCTATGATCGTGATCTCTTGTGGATTATGAGAGTAATTATTACTATGATAGTATTGAGTGATCTATTCCTCCTTTCATGGTGTAATGTTGACAGTGTGTGCACCATGTTAGTACTTGGTCTAAGTTGCAATGATTTCTATCTTGAGTTGTGATCTGATTTGGATGTCTCTATGAGTGGTGTTTGTCAAGTACTTGATGAACTTTAAGGGGTGCTTCTGTAGCCACTACACAATGATTAGTGTTATTCAATAGGAGAGTAATTCAGAGTACCATAGTGGAGAGAAGTTGTTTATTTGTTCAATCATGTTATATTGTTGGGAGTGTGTCCACTAGTGAAAGTATGATCCCTAGGCCTTGTTTCCAAGCATTGCACACCGTTTACTTGCTGTTTTGTTACTTGTTTGCTCGCAGCGATATTTATTTCACATCACGTTTGCTACTTATAATCATCTATACCACTTGTATTTCACTATCTCTTCGCCGAACTAGTGCACCTATACATCTGACAAGTGTATTGGGTGTGTTGGGGACACAAGAGACTTTCTGTATCGTAATTGCAGGGTTGCTTGAGAGGGATAGCTTTGACCTCTAACCTCCCTGAGTTCGATAAACCTTGGGTGATCCACTTAAGGGAAACTTGCTGCTGTTCTACAAACCTCTGCACTTGGAGGCCCAACAAGTGTCTACAAGAATAGAAGTGCGTAGACATCAAGCTCTTTTCTGGCGCCGTTGCCGGGGAGGTAAGGTAAAAGGTACTCGCATCCTCCTGTGTGAGTGCTCGGAGTTATTTCCTTTAGATTCTGCAATTACATCTTTTTGTTTCTTGTTTTTATTTTCACTAGTTAGGCTTAATGGAAAACAAAGAGTTCTTTAGTCTTTTTCCTGAGTTTAGATATGAAGTGTTTGAAGAGAAAATTGAAAAACCTTTGGAGCTTAATTTGCATGCTAATAGTGTTGTTAGTATGAATGCTTTGAACACCGTTGTTGCTAATGCTATAGAAAAGTCTAAGCTTGGGGAAGCTGGTTTTGTTAAGCATGATATTTTTAGTTCCCCAGCTTTAGTGGAGAAAGTTTGCTCTGATGATATTTTATCTCCCATATGTGATGTTCCTTCTTATGATGATATGTTTGAAGAATATGCTTTGCGAAATAGTTGTTCTCTAGCTTGTGATGATACTAAACCTCTAGTTTATGATGGCTATGATGATGAGTATAATATTTTCAGTTCACCTACTATTGAGGATAAAATTAGTTATGATTACAATATGCCTCCTATTTATGATGATTATGGTGATGAGAATAATTATTCTGTTGAATCTGCTCCTACTACTATTGTTCCTGTGGTGAGTATTAATTCTTTTATGCATGTGGCTCATGATAGGGATGCTTTATGTGATAGTTATATTGTTAGTTCTATTCATGATGCTACTGAAAGTTATTATGAGAGAGGGAAACATGGTTTGATGGATCTCAACAATATTAAGTTTCCCCTCTTTATGTTGCAAATCTTGAAGTGGCACTTGTTTTATCTATCCATGCTTGCTACTATGTGCCTCGTTGATTTATTTTCTTACAAGATTCCTATGCATAGGAAGTGGTTCAGATATAAATGTCTTTCACATTTGCTTTTTGATGCTCTCTATTGCTTTAAGTTCCTATATGGCGCCTTTGCCTCAAGCTCTTATATGGCGCCCACATGAGCATCTTTGCAAATTACTGCGCCTAGCTCAAAGGCGTTAAAGAAAAGCACTCTTGGGAGATAACCCATTGTTTTATTTTCAGTACTTTTTCTTTTATTTGAGTCTTGGAAGTTATTACTACTGTAATAACCGCTCCTTATCCTTTTTATTTCGTTGTTGTGCCAAGAGAAGCCTCTAATTTGAGTGAGGTAAGATTTGGGGATGTTGCTGTCCTGAAACAGTTTTCGGTGCTGCACCGTAAAAATTCGTGAAAATTCTCTGTATATCTTTTGGACCTGCGATTTCTTGTGCATATGCCCCAGGTTATATCCAAACTTTCATTAGTTGAACACTTTTTGATTTGAGCAACAGAAAACCCCTCAAAAATTCGACCTTTGTCAGCTGTTCTGTTTTGACAGATTTCTGCCAATATTTGTGTTTGCCGCTTTATCGCTTTCTTTTGAGTTCTTTTGATCACGGAACTTTTGGGGAAGTTGCTACAGTAGTATATGCTATATATGTGGTGGTTTTGGGTTGAAACCTGAAGCAAAAAGAGGTTGATTATATGTTATGCTACACTAATGTTGCTAATAGATTTGTGTTTAGTTTTGTATGAAGGAAGTTTTCAAGTGTAGGGATTGGAGAATGATGAGATGAGTTGAAGAATGGACAAAAGCTCAAGCTTGGGGATGCCCATGCATCACCCCAAGAAATATCCAAGAAGTACAAGCGTCAAAGCTTGGGGATGCCCCCGAGGCACCCCTTCTTCATCGGCAAAAATCAGGTCACCTTTCAAGACACTATATTTTTATTGCTTCATGCACTATGTGTTTTTCTTGGAGCGTCAGTTGTTTTAGTTTTCTTAGTTGGTTTAGTTTGTTTGTTTGCTGCAATAAATGGTTGGACCCCAACAAATTTCCTTTGGAGGAGATGTACTCGTTTTCATTTGCAAAGAACGCTCTAGTTTTCACTCTTATTAAAAATCGAGCGTTCTACTTTTTCTGCTACTGCTTTTGGTTTTCGTTTTCGCCTTGATTTGCGTTCAGATCTTGTCATATCTTTTCATCAAGGTGTATTTTTGCCTCTGATCTTTATTGGTTTTCATCAAAAGAGGTGTTTATAAAAATTTCAAATGGTGTTGGAAAAGAGAAAAAGCTTTGTGCAAAATAGTGGTACAAGAAGGAGCTTGTGTAGACTGCGGCTTAGGCTTTTTCATGTCATGCTTGATGTCTTTTTGATAGTATGCTTAGTGGTTTTGCTGTAGCATGACTTGTCTCAAATAACTGAGATTGCTTAATGAGCCTTTGAAAAAATCATGCGTTGTTTTTATTGTATGGAAGCATTATTTTGGTTTTCTCCTTGATGCTTTATTTGGGTTGACTTGGCGCATGCTCACACATGTTAGACTCTTACAAAGTCGCCAATAGCCTTCATGATCATTTAGTTTTTGACTTTTGATGCCATCTTATGCTTCTTTTAATGTCGCTTTGTCGCTTTGCATGATTATGGCCATTATTGCTCTCTTAGTTGGTCGCTCCCAGTCTTTTGCTAGCCCTCGCCTTGTACTGAGTATGAGCTCTACTCGTGCATCCAACTCCTAAAAGCCAAAGTTTTCCAAAGTGTCCACCATACATACCTACTAGCAATTTGCTATTCCAAGTAAATTTGACTTGCTTTTATTTTCTCTTCAAATTAAACTCTTACCAGTGTTATGCGAAATTCGGTCAGTAAAGCTCTCACGAACCGGAAGGCACACTTTACTTTTTCCTGTTCTTAAAAATTTGACATTGTGGTCTCTTATGTTGAGTTGTTATGCTTGCAAGTTGTAAGTTGGATTCTAGCCCAGCCATGCTGTCATGGGGCAAGCTTTCAACATTGCACTTCTTATTTGAGTTGATATCGTGATCTTTTGTTTATGGATGCCCGCGGTGTGAAATGAATTGGGAATCTTGTGGGGATCATGGAGTTTGTATATGTGTTAGGGAAACGCCGGGCCGCCAATCTAAGCCATGCATAATTCATGGTGGAAATTTGCAGCATACCCATGGTGAACATTCGACGACGCATCTCACAATAAAAAGCTAAACAAAAGGCAAATAAAAGAGATGTCGAGGTGTTCATTGTCTGCTTGTCCTGTCATTTTGGTGTGGGCTTGTTCCATGTCATCGGGCACGGAGGTACCCCATTGGCGGTTCTCAATGATATGCATATACTTACAATGACAAGAGCCTTGCTTGGGACTCTAAGTAAAGTAGCATGAGGTTTGGGTACTCGTATTCACGGGGCACGAGGTTTTCAACTTATGATTTGTCAAGCATATGCATCATAATTGTTCTCGCATTAACTTTAACCATTCAAGATGCTTATGATGGGGGCAATGAGAGCTCAAAGCCGGTAAGTACCATAATTTTTGAAGGTTATAAAACTTGCAATCACTGCTTCCCTCTGCGAAGGGCCTTTCTTTTACTTTTATGTTGAGTCACCACCTTCTTTCTTTATGCACCATTAAGAGAGCATAGTTGTCATTCTTAGTGTGATATGCATTGTCCCAAAGTTCATTGATTGATTCATATTGTTGGTTTCACTTGTTCTTAAATTATTTGTATCTAGTCGCCCTCTTAAACTTGAAGGTGTCCTATGCATTTATGTTTTGCTCTCTTTGAAGGACAAGCTGAAAACCATTTGTATGTTTTTCCTTATGATTTGAACACACGTTTGACTTTCATTGTTTCATTTTCATGATCTTTTGTTTGTGTTCATTTGCATGTTTACAACATGGTTGCTAAGTTCTTATTGTCATGATTATATCTTCATGCCCATGTTTTAAGTTCTTATGATCCCAGCTCACAAATGCTTACATATATGATCAAGATTGTGTAGGTGCATGTCACCTCAAAAATTATTCTTTTGTTATCACTTACCTACTCGAGGACGAGCAGGAGTTAAGCTTGGGGATGCTTGATACGTCTCCAACGTATCTATAATTTTTGATGCTCCATGCTTGTTTTTACACCATTTGCCTATTGTTTCGTTACACTTAGTGGCACTTTTATGCATTTTCCGGAACTAACCTATTAACGAGTTGCCACAGTGCCAGTTCCCTGTTTTCTGCTGTTTTTGTGTTTCAGAAGTGATACACAGGAAATATTCTCGGAATTGGACGAAACAAGTTCCTGAAGTCTTATTTTACCCGGAAGCTTCCAGAGATCCGAAGGAGAGTAGGAGGGGGGCCACCAGGGCCCCACACGCAGGGGTGGCGCGGCCAGGCCCCTGGCCGCGCGGGCCCCGCGTGAGGGCGCCTGGCTCCTCCTCTGACATCGCCCCTTCGCCTATAAAGACCCCCCGACGGAAAAAACCTAAGTACCCGATCAGTTTTCCAGAACACATCGCGATCCGCCGCCGCCGTCGACCCGAAGATCGGGAGGGTCCAGAAGCTCTTCCCGGCACCCTGCCGGAGAGGGGAATCGCCACCGGAGGTCTTCTTCATCGCCATGCTTGCCTCCGGAGCGATGAGTGAGTAGTCTACCTTGGACTATGGGTCCATAGCAGTAGCTAGATGGTTGTCTTCTCCACCATGTGCTTCATGTTTAGATCTCATGAGCTGCCCTACATGATTGAGATCACCGTTATGTAATTCTACATGTTTGGTTTGTTGGGATCCGATGAATATTGGTGTTTATGATTAAGTTGCTGTACTGAATTATATCTTTTGTTATCTCTATGTTGTTTATGATCTTGCATGCTCTCCGTTGTTAGTAGCTATCTTGGCCGAGTAGTTGCTAGTGACTCCAAGAGGGGGTATTTATGCTCGATAGTGGGTTCATGCCTCTATTTCACCTGGGGGAGTGACAGAAACCTCTAAGGTGGTAGATGTGCTGTTGCTACTAGGGAGAAAACAACATTCATATGCTCAAGGGCATATGCTTTGTTTACATTACACACTTTGCTTAATGCAATTATCTGTTGTTCGCAACTTAATACTTCTAGGGTGTTCGGATTGATATCCCCGGGAGTGGATTATTAGTCATAGATGCAGTTGGATGGCGGTCTATGTATTTTGTTGTAATGCCCAGAGTAAATCTCATAGTGATCTTCTTGACATATCACGTTATCTTTATTCTATCAATTGCCCAACTGTAATTTGTTTACCCAGCATGTGTTATTTTATCTATGGAGAGACACCACTAGTGAACTGTGGACCCCGGTCCTATTTCCATCATATTGCTATCACCTGTTTACTTTACTCGTACTGTTTACTTTACTCGCATACTATATTGTTTTCCACTCGATACGCTCATAACCTTTGTTTCAAGCAAACCGGTGAGATTGACAACCTCATCGCAAGTTGGGAACAAAGTATTTGTTTGTGTGTGTGCAGGTTCCACAACACCTTCAGTCGTCATTGTCTCTCCTCTCCTGTTCGATAAACCTTGGTTTCTTAAACTGAGGGAAAACTTGCTGCTGCACTCATCATACCTTCCTCTTGGGGTTCCCAACGGGCTGGTTATTCACCACGCACAAGGACAGTCTGCAGCCACATTCACTTGGAGCATCAGCTATTTTTCTGGCGCCGTTGCCGGGGAGGAGAGAAGACTTCTGCGAGGGGAGTTCTTCGCACACACATTCTTTACTTTGTTATTTGTTTTGCTTTACTTTATTTTATTTTACCTGCATTGCTTTTTATATCAAAAACCCAAAAAAATTAGAATCCTTGGTAGTTGTTATTTCTTTACTTTAGTTTATCATGCTGTTCCCTAAGTTCGTTCTGGAGGACCTCTCAGTAGGTAGTGGTTCGATTATTGGCAAAAGTAACATTGAGGAGTTCTTTAATCACATTAGTATGCATGAGGAAGTTGAGGAAAAGTCTTGGGTTGAGCTTGCTCCTAGTATTGAAGTTGCTTCTGTTTATTTAATTGACATGTTGGAAACTAGGTTTGCTAGTCTTAATCCTTTTATGCAATATATGTTCCTTAAGCTTCATGAAATTGAGGATCCCGAAAAGAAAGCTTTTATCTTGGAAACTTTGCGCCTAGAATTTAAGGATGTCGTTATTGAAGCTAGGAAAGTTCTTAAACGTTTTAATAAACTCGGTTCACCTATAAAGGTTATTGATACTAATGATGAGGGAACCGAAATACCTATACCTTGCAAGCTTTTGGGATTGAGTGAAGCCTTCGAAAATAATTTTGCCTGGATCTGTCCTGAAAATCTTTTTGATGAAAATAGTGTACCAAAGCATGATCACAAAGGGTCTTCTAAAACTTATGTGGATGAAATACAATGCCTTATTGATAAGACCTCTGCAGTTGATCTTAATGCTTCTTCTGAAGGTACTTGATTCGCAATTTTCTGCGCCTAGCTCAAAGGCGTTAAAGAAAAGCACTCTTGGGAGATAACCCAATGTTTTCTTTTCAGTACTTTTTCTTTTATTTGAGTCTTGGAAGTCATTACTACTGTAATGACCGCTCCTTATCTTGTTTATTTCGTTTTTGTGCCAAGAGAAGCCTCTAATTTGAGTGAGGTAAAGATTTGGGGATGTTGCTGTCCTGAAACTGTTTTCGGTGCTGCACCGTAAAAATTCGTGAAAATTCTCTGTTTATCTTTTGGACCTGCGATTTCTTGTGCATATGCCCCAGGTTATATCCAAACTTTTCTTAGTTGAACACTTTTTGATTTGAGCAACAGAAAATCCCTCAAAAATTCGACCTTTGTCAGCTGTTCAGTTTTGACAGATTTCTGCCAATATTTGTTTTTGCCACTTTATCGCTTTCTTTTGAGTTCTTTTTGATCATGGAACTCTTGTGGAAGTTGCTACAGTAGTATATACTTTATATGTGGTGGTTTTGGGTTGAAACCTGAAGCTAAAAGAGGTTGAATATATTTTATGCTTACACTAATGTTGAATAGAATTGTTTGTTTAGTTTTGTATGAAGGAAGTTTTCAAGTGTAGGGATTGGAGAATGATGAGATGAGTTGAAGAATGGACAAAAGCTCAAGCTTGGGGATGCCCATGCATCACCCCAAGAAATATCCAAGAAGTACAAGCGTCAAAGCTTGGGATGCCCCCGAGGCACCCCTTCTTCATCGGCAAAAATCAGGTCACCTTTCAAAACACTATATTTTTATTGCTTCATGCACTATGTGTTTTTCTTGGAGCGTCAGTTGTTTTAGTTTTCTTAGTTGGTTAGGTTTGTTTGTTTGCTGCAATAAATGGTTAGATCACATCATGTTTCTTTTGGAGGAGATGAACTCGCTTTTCATTTGCCAAGAACACTCTGTTTTTCACTCTTATCGTTTCAATGAGTGTTCTCTTTTTCTGCTACTTGCTTTTGGTTTTCGTTTTCCGCCTTGATTTGCATTCAGATCTTCTTATATTTAATTTATCAAGGTGTATTTTTGCCTCTGGACCATGTTGGTTTTCCTCAAAAGAGTTGAATTAAAAAAGTTTGAATGGTGTTGGAAAAGAGAAAAAGCTTTATGCAAAAAAGTGGTACAAGAAGGAGCTTGTGTAGACTGCGGCTTAGGCTTTTTCATGTCATGCTTGATGTCTTTTTGATAGTATGCTTAGTGGTTTTGCTGTAGCATGACTTGTCTCAAAAAACTGAGATTGCTTAATGAGCCTTTGAAAAAAATCATGCGTTGTTTTTATTGTATGGAAGCATTATTTTGGTTTTCTCCTTGATGCTTTATTTGGGTTGACTTGGCGCATGTTCACACATGTTAGACTCTTACAAAGTCGCCATTAGCCTTCATGATCATTTATTTTTTGACTTTTGATGCCATCGTATGCTTCTTTTAATGTCGCTTTGTCGCTTTGCATGATTATGGCCATTACTGCTCTCTTAGTTGGTCGCTCCCAGTCTTTTGCTAGCCCTCGCCTTGTACTGAGTATGAGCTCTACTCGTGCATCCAACTCCTAAAAGCCAAAGTTTTCCAAAGTGTCCACCATACATACCTACTAGCAACTTGCTATTCCAAGTAAATTTGACTTGCTTTTATATTCTCTTCAATTAAACTCTTACCAGTGTTATGCGAAATTCGGTCAGTAAAGCTCTCACGAACCGGAAGGCACACTTTACTTTTTCCTGTTCTTAAAAATTTGACATTGTGGTCTTTTATGTTGAGTTGTTATGCTTGCAAGTTGTAAGTTGGATTCTAGCCCAGCCATGCTGTCATGGGGCAAGCTTTCAATATTGCACTTCTTTTTGAGTTGATATCGTGATCTTTTGTTTATGGATGCCCGCTGTGTGAAATGAATTGGGAATCTTGTGAGGATCATGGAGTTTTTATATGTGTTAGGGAAACGCCGGGCCGCCAATCTAAGCCATGCATAATTCATGGTGGAAATTTGCAGCATACCCATGGTGAACATTCGACGACGCATCTCACAATAAAAAGCTAAACAATATAGCAAATAAAAGAGATGTCGAGGTGTTCATTGTCTGCTTGTCTTGTCATTTTGGTGTGGGCTTGTTCCATGTCATCGGGCACGGAGGTACCCCATTGGCGGTTCTCAATGATATGCATATACTTACAATGACAAGAGCCTTGCTTGGGACTCTAAGTAAATTAGCATGGTTGGGTACTCGTATTCACGGGACGCGAGGTTTTTCAACTTATGATTTGTCAAGCATATGCATCATAACTGTTCTCGCATTAACTTTAACCATTCAAGATGCTTATGATGGGGGCAATGAGAGCTCAAAGCCGGTAAGTACCATAATTTTTGAAGGTTATAAAACTTGCAATCACTGCTTCCCTCCGCGAAGGGCTCTTTCTTTTACTTTTATGTTGAGTCACCACCTTCTTCCTTTATGCACCATTAAGAGAGCATAGTTGTCATTCTTAGTGTGATATGCATTGTCCCAAAGTTCATTGATTGATTCATATTGTTGGTATCACTTGTTCTCAAATTATTTGTATCTAGTCGCCCTCTTAACTTGAAGGTGTCCTATGCATTTATGTTTTGCTCTCTTTGAAGGACAAGCTGAAAACCATTTGTATGTTTTTCCTTATGATTTGAACCACACGTTTGACTTTCATTGTTTCATTATCATGATCTTTTGTTTGTGTTCACTTACATGTTTACAACATGGTTGCTAAGTTCTTATTGTCATGATTATATCTTTCATGCCCATGTTTTAAGTTCTTATGATCCCAGCTCACAAATGCTTACATAGATGATCAAGATTGTGTAGGTGCATGTCACCTCAAAAATTATTTTTTTGTTATCACTTACCTACTCGAGGATGAGCAGGAGTTAAGCTTGGGGATGCTTGATACGTCTCAAACGTATCTATAATTTTTGATGCTCCATGCTTGTTTTTACACCATTTGCCTATTGTTTCGTTACACTTAGTGGCACTTTTATGCATTTTCTGGAACTAACCTATTAACGAGTTGCCACAGTGCCAGTTCCCTGTTTTCTGCTGTTTTTGTGTTTCAGAAGTGATACACAGGAAATATTCTCGGAATTGTACGAAACAAGTTCCTGAAGTCTTATTTTACCCGGAAGCTTCCAGACATCCGAAGAGGTGTCAGAGGGGGGCCACCAGGGCCCCAGACACATGCCCGGCGTGGCCAGAGGCCTGGCCGCGCGGGGCCCGCGTGTGGGCACCTGGCCCCTCCTCCGACGGTGCCCCTTCGCCTATATAAAGCCTCGGGACGGAAAACCCTAGGGGATTCGGCAATTTTCCAGAAACAGTTCCGCAGCTCCGCCGCCATCGCCGACGAATTTCGGGGGACAGAAGTCTCTGTTCCGGCACCCTGCCGGGACGGGGAAGTGCCCCCGGAGCCATCTCCATCGGTCTCCATCGCCGTCTCCGCCGTCTCCATCGACCTCACCGCCATCTCCATCAACCTTGCTGTCTCCTATGATGAGGAGGGAGTAGTTCATCCCCGGGGCTAAGGGCTCTACCGGTAGCTATGTGGTTCACCTCTCTCTCCCATGATGTGATCTTTATGTGATCGTGAGCTTTGTATCATGTTGAACAAGTACATGTTATTATTCAGATATTTTGTGTACTCTAGTGATGTTATTAAAGTAATCTATTCCTCCTGCTATGGTGTAACGGTGACAGTGCGTGCATCATGGTGGTACTTGGTTTAGGCTATGATTGTGATCTCTTGTGGATTATGAGAATAATTATTGCTATGATAGTTTGAGTGATCTATTCCTCCTTTCATGGTGTAATGTTGACAGTGTGTGCACCGTGTTAGTACTTGGTTTAAGTTGCAATGATTTCTATCTTGAATTGTGATTTGATTTGGGTATCGCTATGAGTGGTGTTTGTCAAGTACTTGATGAACTTTAAGGGGTGCTTCCGTAGCCACTACGCGATGATTAGTGATATTCAATAGGAGAGTAATTCAGAGTACCTTAGCAAAGAGAAGTTACTTGTTCATTCATGTTATATTGTTGGGAGTGTGTCCACTAGTGAAAGTATGATCCCTAGGCCTTGTTTCCAAGCATTGCACACCGTTTACTTGCTATTTTGTTACTTGTTTGCTCGCAGCGATATTTATTTCACATCACGTTTGCTACTTATAATCATCACTACTACTTGTATTTTATTATCTCTTCGCCGAACTAGTGCACCTATACATCTGACAAGTGTATTGGGTGTGTTGGGGACACAAGAGACTTTCTGTATCGTAATTGCAGGGTTGCTTGAGAGGGATAGCTTTGACCTCTAACCTCCCTGAGTTCGATAAACCTTGGGTGATCCACTTAAGGGAAACTTGCTGCTGTTCTACAAACCTCTGCACTTGGAGGCCCAACAAGTGTCTACAAGAATAGAAGTGCGTAGACATCACACCCTATGGTTCATGAATAACGTGGACATGATCGAGACTCCTCTCCGATCAATAATCATCAGCGGGATCTGGAAATCCATGACGACTCCCACTTACTCAACGATGAATCTAGTGATCGTGTGAACCTTTAACGAACATAGTTAATTCCTTTTGTCTCGTGATATTATTACTTGTCCGAGATCCGATCATTTGGTATCGACCATACCTAGTTCGATCTCGTTCCCGACAAGTCTCTTTACTCGTTCTGTGATAATGCATTCCCGTGACCTAGTCACATGCTTGCAAGCGATTCCAATGCAATATCACCGAGAAGGGCCCAGAGAATATCTTTCCGTCATCCGGATGGACAAATCCCACTCTTGATCCATAAGCCTCAACTAATACTTTCAGAATACCCAAATCAACCTTTATAATCACCCTGTAACGGTGTGACGTTTGATATCATCAAAAGCACTCTTCCGGTATCAGTGATTAACATGATCTCATGGTCTGAGGATTAGAACTATTTCGTATGAGTTTGATATAGCAATGAACTTGATGACTTGATCGTATTGCTAATCTTACTATGGGTGTGAGTGTTCATCACATCATTCTTCTAATGATATGACCCCGTTATTAACAACATCCAATGTTCATGATCAGGAAACCTTGATCATCAGTTAATCAACGAGCTAGTATGAAAGAGCGGCTTTACTAGGAACCTTTTTAGTTTATTAATCACACAAGTATTAATGTTTCCGATTAATACAATTCTAGCATGAGAAATATACATTTATCATAAGCAAAGCCAATAGGCTTAATTGAGATCTTTATTAAAAACTTTGTTTTGGTTCTGAAAATATGTTTCCAATTGGTTTAAAACCTTGCTGTGAATTTTACAAAATTTATGAAATTGGTTTGGCTTGATTTGGATTCAATATGCAAATTCTAGAAAAGAATTAAGAAAACAGAAAAAGAAAAGAAGAAAGAAAATCAAAAATAGAAAAAAGGGCCAGAGGGCACCGATTCGGCCCAGAGCAGAAATGAGCCCGCGGCCCAGGAAACAAATAACCGAAGCGGTACCCTATCTCTCTCTCACCCCGGTTGACTGGTGGAACCCACTCGTCAGCCCGGTCATCTTCTTCCTCCAGCCGGTGATTACGCCGGAGTAACGCCCGAGCCCACCGTTACCCCCTCTTCATTCCTCTTTATTGCCTGAGTAATTCGGCCCTGCGCCCACACCTATAAGTAGCCCTCGACTCCCTCTCCATCTCCCCTCTGGTTTCCCTCCTCCACGCCGCCAGGCTGCCTCAGAATAGCTCGCCGGACTTCCACCTTCCTGCGGCCCGCCGAGCTCAATTCCGACGACAACAGTGAGCCAGAGACTCTCTCTCCCCTTCTAACCTCTCTGGTTTTCTACGGAGCTACTCCCTGACATTTTCCCTTGCCTCAATCGCCACAGATCGGCGTGCTCGACGGTCACCCGAAGCCACCGCAGCGCTGCCGAGCTCCAGCCGCTCCTCGGGCACGTTCCAGGACGCAATCAACATCGCGGTTCACGCACTCGAGTTCGCCAAGCCTCGCTGGACCCCGTCCGCCCTTCCGTCCGTCTGGGAATCCTGCAGAACGTCGCCGCCGTCCACTACCTGGCCGCAGACCTCGACGCCGGCGAACACAGTAAACCCTAGGTGAGCTTCACATCTCCCCGGCCCTTCATGGCTGTTGGATCTTGATCAAACGCTCAGGACAGTTCGACTAAACCGAAAGGGTACGAGCAGATCTGATACGTTCAGATCCATTTAGATCCAACGCTCCACATCACTGATCCGGCCGAACCGGTATCGGCTAATGAAATCATGCCACGTGTCGCATCCAGATCTAACTCGATTCAAATTAGAATTTTCAAATCAGATTTTGATCAAATCTTTGGAAATTCATATCTTTTGATCTTTAGGTCCAAAAATAACAAATGTTATACCGTTGGAATCCTTGAGACCAGTAGAATCCATTAGTTCAATAAAATCTTATATTTCATGAGTTCAATTTGAAACTAATTTCAAATTGGGATTGAACCTCCTGTTAGCTTGTTTAATTCATATCCTTTGAACCAAGTATCCAAAAATTATAATTTTGTAGTCTCTGGATTCCTTAGAACTTGCAGAACACCATAGGATCAAGAAAACCCAGATTTGATACGTGCACACACTTTGTGCATTCAAATCTTTTCAAATCGCTATTTTGGCCATATCTTGAGTTCTAAAATTTATTTTAGAATGAGTCCACTTGCAGTGGCTTAGTATTACTGCAATCTATTCAGTAGCACCACTCCCATAATTTCTAGAACCAGTTCACAATTACTCAATTCTAATATGAGGATCTGAGTAAATTCTACTATAGGGACAAAACTATTTCCTTTAGAATTATTCCTTTCTACCTAGTGAACCCTCTATCAAACCCAGTCATTAGTGTTATCTGAACAACATCTTGATCAAGATCATATTCACTTAGACCTATCTTGTATAGTACCCACTTATTCAAATTACAATTGTGTTGTTTGAGTAAAGTGTGATACATCTCAATCATAGATTCTTTTCCTGCTATCTTGTGGTGTTGATCTAATCAACACTATAGCACCTATCCGATACTCCATGTACCCAATAGAAACCCTAACCATAATCTCAAATGTGTCCATTTGATCTCGATCTCATGTATAGAACTATTCAATTAACAAATGAGTTAATTGAGTAACTCAATGCTTCATGAATCCTAGCCCATTGCCTAAGTGTAATATATACTATTTAAGAATAATTGTTGTCACACTTATTCAATAGTATTGCTATTGCACTATTTTGTCTCTTATGTAATTTACCCACATGAGATATTCCAAGATTCAATATGCTTTGATAAAGCATAAAGATCCCACCCATTGTATTTTGTCTAATTCATATGTATATTCAAATTGCAATTGTGCTACTTGAGTAGAATATGAATTCATCTCAAACCTAGATTTTGTTACTATGGTGTTATTATAACCCATACCATAGTATGTGTTATACACCATATTGATCAATGAACCATTTGAGCTATGCTCTCAAATATCAATCATCCATACCCAATCCAATGCCTACTTAATTTTGTTCAGATGTATTGAACTATTCAACTTGCAAATGTGCTAATTGAGTAATTCAAGCATTCTTAAAACCTAGCCTAGTGCCTAAGTGTGGTATATGCTATTTAAAGAATAAATGTTGTTACACTTATTCAAATAGTATTGTGGTTGCACTATCCCACACCTATGTGATCTATTTCACATGAGCTATTCTGAAACTCCTTCATGCTTTGATAAAGCATAAAGACTTCATCAATTATATAATGCCTAGTCCAAATTATCTCTCCAATCATATTGATCTCTCCCAACTAAGCTCTTCGATTCATATCTCACAAATCATGATCCTTTACCATATCTTTCTTGTCTTAACATCTCAATAAATCTAAAATTGTTAAACAAACACTTTTCAATTGTTTGATTTGTTTGATTGTGTTTGTATGGTCTGTTTATGGTATGCTATTTCTGTGCTATAGTTTGTGCGAAGAACTACGTGCTTAGTTGAGAGAAGTGGAAAGATCGTATCCTTCAAAAAGGCAAGTGACACACATATCCCTTACCTATTTTATTTATGCATTAGTATATTCACCTCTTGTAGTATGCATGATAGGTGTTTTACTCAACTGTTTTATCAATGCTTAGATCCTAGTAATGTGTAGCTATCCCTCAAACCCCACCTGATAGGATGCTAAATACTCTGTTAATTTTGATGCCATGCTAAGATCACTTGAAAGGTGTTTTGTGAAAAATTAAGAACTACAACTAAAATGAAACACCTGGGTGGATTGGTTTGATAAGATGAGGCGAGGTAGGTGGGTTCTGGGACGCATGCCTTGTAAGAGGATGTGGGAACAGAATACCGCTCGGGATGGCCACCCAGGAACCAAGAGATGGCTATGTCTTCCATGCTTAGTGTACTTCCAGTGCAGCCTTATGACATTATGGGCTCTGTCTTGACTGATTTGAATGTGGGAGTACAACTTGTCGGCAAGAAGTGGTGGTAGTCAAATTATAGGTTGGGAGTGGTGCTTGCCAAGTTAGTTGTCCTCTCCTTCTAAAAGGTCTCGTTTCATTTTATGTATGGGCATAAAATGAATCGTAAGGTGAAAGTGCACAACCCTTGCAAGGTGTATAAAACTAATCGATTAGCCGTGTCCTCAGTTATGGACAATTGAGTCTCTAGACATGGAATGTACGGAATAATCTCATCACCTCTTCTGAATGATTAAAATCTGTCTAGAAACCCTTAGGTAGGAACTAAGGACCATACACTCCGAGGGGTGGTGGTGCCTGAGGTTCCGACTTTGTCGAATTTCGCCCAGTGCTACATGCCTAGCTAGTATGTGGTTATTAGGGGTTATCTCGACCCTTAAAAATATAAAACTTTGAAAGTAATACTTTGAGAAAGAACTATAGGATAAAAACTGGCTTTATGAAAATCAGCCTGTGAGATCCACTAGCCAAATACTCATGTAGATAGGCTCCTCACAACAGCCACCAAATATGTGTCATTTGCCAGTACATCATTGTACTGACCCCTCTGGGGCTGCATATTCAACGTGCAGGTTTTACTTCGAGTAAGGAACCAGGATTAGGATCTCGAGCTTACATTCCAACATGATTGCCTGTGGCACGTGATGAAGATGGAGGCTCCTTGCCACCTTGTTATTCCCGCTGTGTAAATTGTAAGGTTTAAGTACTTTGTATCTGGATCCGCGATGTAATCTTGATACTATGCAATAAATATTTCATTTTGTTCTGTGGTGCTATCATTGATCCAGGGAATAGCACTTAACACAGATGTTCCACCTTGTTCTCAAGGTTGGGGCGTTACAGCCACCTAACGTATAGCTAAAATTGAGATAAACTTAATTTGTATCTTGTGACAAACTTAGTATCAATGTAACACTTTACAATGAATTATGTGTCACTTTGTCATACATAATATATATCCTTAGTCCTTCCAAAGCACATAAGGATATCTCTACTATTGTCCAGTGATCATCTTATGACATTTATCACTCTGGTATATGCTCATAACATTTAGAGCATAGGACATATCTGGATATTGATACGTCCATTTTGCATCACTATTTTGTATCATAATTTACTGTTATTTATTGATATATTTCATATTTAGATATGATACTTATGTTATTTCCTTTGTTTTCACATGTTTGATGATCATTGGAGGATTTGCTGCCGGAGTCAGGATTCTGCTAGAAAAAGGACCATCAAGGGACCATATTTTCAAGATCAGGAAAATTCCAGAAAAATACCAGGAAATTATATTTTCCCAGAAGACTTAGGAAGCCAGAAGGAGGAGTTGAGAGGAGCCAGGAGGGGCCCTCACACCAGGGTGGCGCGGCCCGCCCCCTGGCCGCGCCAGCCCTGTGTGAGGCCACCCTGGCCCACTTCTGGTCTCGCCCCTTCGCGTACTTCATCGTCCCCAAAAACCTAAGTCAAGAGGGGGGCTCAGAGTTAGACACCGCCGCCTCTGCGGGGCGGAAAACACCAGAGAGAGAAAAGCTCTCCGGCAGGCAGAAATCTGCCAGGGAAATATCTTCCCGGAGAGGGGAGATCATCGCCATCGTCATCACCATCGCACCGGACTTCATCGGGATCATCATCATCATCTCCATCACCAGCACCTTCATCTCCACCATCACCACGCCATCCCGCTGTAACATCTTGAGTTGGATCTTGTTATATTCATAGGGGAAACTTTCCCGGTGTTGATTACTCTTATAGTTGATGCTATTGAGTGGAACCGTTGAATTAAGGTTTATGTTCAGATTGTTATTTACCATTATTTCACCTCTGATCATGATCCATATGATGTCTTGTGAGTAGTTCGTTTAGTTCTTGAGGACATGGGAGAAGTCAAGATGTTAGTAGTGAATTATTGTTGAGAAATATTTAATGGTTTGATATTGTTATGGTGCTATTTCACTAGTGGTGTCATGTGAACGTCGACTACATGATACTTCACCATTTATGGGCCTAGTGAGATGCATTGTGTATTTGGCTACCAATTGTGGGGTTGCTGGAGTGACAGAAACCTAAACCTCCGTTGGGAAACCATTGCACCAGGGAGCGTAGGATCTTAGAGTTTAAGGCTGTGGTTAGATTTACCTTAATTACTTTCTTGTATTTGCGGATGCTTGCAAGGGGTATAATCACAAGTGTGTATTTATCCTAGTAAGGGTAGTGCGCTAGCACAGGTTCACCCCCATAACACCTATCAAACCAATAAAGACTATTGGCTTTATGAAGCGAAAGCTCTTGACAGAAACTCCCGTGTGTCCTCGAGAACGTTTGGTTATTATAAGTACACAACCGGCTTGTCCTTTGCTGAAGAAAGGATTGGGCCACTTGCTGCAATTGTTACTACTGTCTTTTATTTACTCACACTTTATTTACTCGTATTACCAAATACCCCTGAAAACCTGTTTGCTAGTATTTACAGTGAATCCTTGATCAAAACCACTCATCAACACCTTCTGCTCCTCGTTGGGTTCGACACTCTTATTTATCGAAAGTACTACGATACACCCCCTATACTTGTGGGTCATCAAGACTATTTTCTGGCGTCGTTGCCGGGGAGTGTAGCGCTATTGAAGAGTGGAATTGGTAAAGGTAACCGTCGCTGTGAGTATTGTTTTTATTTTGTCTTTTATGTTTATTTTACTCTGCTATGGAGAACTCTCCATTTGGTTTCCTATTTGGAAACACGTCTACTACTGCTGCACATGTGGAGGAACCACCACCGCCACCACCTGCTGAAATTGATCCTTTTAAAATACCTATGAAAATTGTTGGGCGTATTATGGATAACTGCTATTCAGGAGATGGAACTGTCCATCCGGGTGATCACTTATTATTTATACATGAATTATGCGAGTTGTTCAGATGTGCAGGTATTTCACCAAGCCAGGTCAAGAAGAAATTATTCTCTTTATCATTGAAAGGCAGAGCTGAAGAGTGGTATCGACTACTCCAAGATGGTCCATCTATGGCATGGGAGGATATTGTACCTCTCTTTTATTCCAAGTTTTATCCTCCAAGTGAAATTCATAAAGACCGTAACCGGATATATAATTTTTGGCCTCATGATGGAGAAAGTATTGCCCAAGCGTGGGGGAGATTGAAGTTACTAATGCTCAAATGCCCCATTCATGAGCTCCCCAATAATATTGTTATTGATAATTTTTATGCGCGGCTTACTCTTCCTGATAAGGATTACTTGGATGCTTCTTGCTTTGGATCATTTACTCATATGAAAGAAGATGCTAAGTGGAAACTTCTTGACCGTATACAAGAGAATGCTGAAGGTTGGGAAAACGACAAAGGTAGGAAGTCAGGTATAAACTATGATTATGAATGCATTAAATCTTTTATGGGAACCGATGACTTTCATAGTGTTAGCACTGCTTATGGTCTTGATTCACAAATACTTGCTAATTGTCTTAAGGCCTTTGCCTCTTATCTTGATGTTCCAAAGAAAGATTGGAACAAATATCATGCGCCTTATAAAGATTCTATTAGTCATTTACCTGCTGCAGCTACTGAAGTTTGTACTGTTGATAGCATTGTGCCTGAACCTTATTTTGAGAAGACACCTTTCCCTGCTAAGGTAAAAAAGTATTCTACTCTGGTAAGTGTGTCTAATAAAAGTACTAAGAAAGCTGCAGAACCTGATGAGCAAATTACTATTAAGTCTCCTGTAGCTATATTGAAGGATCTTGTTACTAAAGATGTAGGGGATGAATATATTCTTTTTTGTGAAGATGCTTCTAACATTCTCTCACATCCTAAAAAAGCATAGGAAAACAAGTGTTCCTGTTAATTCTGTCAGGATTGGAGATCATTGCTATTATGGTTTATGTGATATTGGTGCTAGTGCAAGTGCTATTCCTCTAGAGCTTTACAAAGAAATTATGCATGAGATTGGCGCTTGTGAACTTGAAGATATTGATGTGGTTGTTCAGCTTGCTAACAGAGAGACTGTTTGGCCTCTTGGTATTGTTCGTGATGTGGAAGTTCTTTGCGGTAAGACTAAATACCCTACTGATTTTCTAGTACTTGGTAAGGAGGCTAGTAAAACTTGTCCTATTATTTTTGGTAGACCATTTTTGAACACTTGTGGTGCCATGATAGACTGTAAGAAGGAGAATTTTTTTACTAAGTTTAATGGAGAGTCTTATGAGTTTAATTTTTCAAAGTTTGCTAAGACTTCTTTTGAAAATGACACGCCTAATGAAAATTTTCGAGTTGAACAGCTTGCCTCTATTGCGCTTGCTCCTAATAATGCCTTGCAGCAATTCATGGAAGATCACGAAAGTGATGTTTTCAGCAAGGAAAGAGAAGAGATTGACGATATCCTTCTTCGTCAACCACCATTAATCAAGCATAATCTACCTGTGGAGGATCTTGGTACCACTTTGCCACCTAAAGAAGATCCTGTGTTTAAATTAAAGCCTTTGCCTAATAATCTCAAATATGCTTATATAGATGATAATAAAATATATCCTGTTATTATTAGCTCTAAACTTTCAGGAAAGGAAGAAGAATGATTATTGGAGATATTGAGGAAACACCGAGGAGCTATGGGATATACCCTTGATGATTTAAAAGGGATTTCTCCCACTTTATGTCAGCATGCTATTAATATGGAGAAAGACGCAAAGCCAGTCGTGGAGCATCAACGCCGCCTAATTCCCAAGATGAAGGATGTGGTAAGAAATGAGGTATTAAAACTCCTTGATGCTGGTATTATTTATCCTATTGCTGATAGTAGATGGGTTAGTCCTGTTCATTGTGTTCCTAAGAAAGGAGGTATGACTGTTGTGCCTAATGAGAATAACGAGCTTATTCCTCAAAGGGTAGTTGTTGGTTATAGGATGTGCATTGATTATAGGAAGGTAGACAAAGTTACTAAGAAAGATCATTATCCTTTACCGTTTATAGATCAAATGTTAGAAAGGTTGTCTAAGAAGACTCATTTTTTTCCTTGATGGTTATTTTGGTTTTTCTCAAATTGCTGTTAAGAGGGAAGATCAAGAGAAAACCACTTTTACTTGTCCTTATGGAACTTATGCTTATAGACGTATGCCGTTTGGTTTATGCAATGCTCCTGCTACTTTTCAAAGATGCATGTCTGCTATTTTTCATGGCTTTTGTGAAGAAATTGTGGAGGTCTTCATGGACGATTTCTCCGTCTATGGAACTTCTTTTGATAATTGTTTGCACAACCTTGATAAAGTTTTGCAGAGATGCGAGGAAACTAACCTTGTTCTTAATTGGGAGAAATGCCACTTTATGGTAAATGAAGGAATTGTCCTTGGACATAAAATTTCTGAAAGAGGTATTGAAGTTGATAGGGCAAAAGTGGAGGCAATTGAGAAAATGCCCCGTCCCAGAGATGTTAAAGGTATTCGTAGTATTCTTGGTCATGCTGGTTTCTATAGGAGGTTTATTAAAGATTTCTCTAAGATTTCAAAGCCTCTTACTAATCTTCTTCAAAAAGATGTACCATTTGTCTTTGATGATGATTGTAAGGAAGCTTTTGAAACTCTTAAGAAGGCTTTAACTACTGCTCCTATTATTCAACCACCTGATTGGAATTTACCTTTTGAAATTATGTGTGATGCTAGTGATTTTGTTGTTGGTGCTGTTCTTGGATAGCGCGTGGATAATAAGTTGAATGTTATTCATTATTCTAGTAAGACTCTTGATGCTGCTCAGAAGAATTATGCTACTACTGAGAAAGAGTTTCTTGCTGTTGTTT
Organism: Dactylis glomerata; assembly: GCA_007115705.1. Taxonomy (NCBI): domain Eukaryota; kingdom Viridiplantae; phylum Streptophyta; class Magnoliopsida; order Poales; family Poaceae; genus Dactylis; species Dactylis glomerata. The sequence goes on along the minus strand of QXEO01001391.1, from coordinate 1,031,218 downwards.
TTGCATGTGATAAGTTTAGATCTTACATTGTTGATTCTAAAGTTACTATTCATACTGATCACGCTGCTATTATATATCTTATGACTAAGAAGGATGCTAAGCCTAGGCTTATTAGATGGGTGTTGCTTTTACAAGAATTTGATTTGCATATCGTAGATAGGAAAGGTGCTGAAAATCCTGTGGCTGACAACTTGTCTAGATTGGAAAACATTTCTTTTGATCCTATTCCTGTTAATGATAGTTTTCCAAATGAACAGTTGGCCGCAATAAATGTAACTTTGCGAGACCTTCCTTGGTATGCTGATTATGCTAACTTTATTGTTTCCAAGTATTTGCCTCCAACCTTTACAGCTCAGCAAAGAAGAAAATTCTTCTATGATTTGAGGCATTATTTTTGGGATGACCCACACTTATATAAAGAAGGAGTTGATGGTATTATGAGAAGATGCGTACCAGAATATGAGCAACAAGAGATATTAAGAAAATGCCATAGCAGCGCCTATGGAGGGCATCATGCTGGAGATAGAACCGCACAGAAGGTTCTACAATCAGGTTTTTATTGGCCAACCCTCTTTAAAGATGCCAGAAGGTATGTTTTATCTTGCGATGAATGTCAAAGAGTTGGTAATATTTCTAGACGTAATGAAATGCCTATGAGTTACACTCTTGTTATTGAACCGTTTGATTGTTGGGGATTTGACTTTATGGGTCCTTTTCCTCCTTCAAAAGGCTATACCCACATACTTGTTGTTGTTGATTATGTTACTAAATGGGTAGAAGCCGTACCTACAAAGAGTGCCGATGGTGAGACCTCGTTAAATATGCTTAAGGATGTTATTTTTCCTAGGTTTGGTGTGCCTAGATATCTTATGACTGACGGAGGTTCTCATTTTATTCACGGTGGTTTTAGAAAAACTCTTGCTAAATATGATGTTAATCATAGAATTGCTTCTGCTTATCATCCCCAAACTAGTGGGCAGGTAGAGCTTTCAAATAGGGAGATCAAGTCTATCTTGCAGAAGACTGTCAATAGATCTAGGAAAAATTGGGCTAGTAAGTTAAACGATGCTTTATGGGCTTATAGAACTGCTTATAAGAACCCCATGGGTATGTCTCCTTATAAGATGGTTTACGGAAAAGTGTGTCACTTGCCCTTAGAATTAGAACACAAAGCTTTTTGGGCAGTGAGAGAACTTAATAGAGATTTTAAACTAGCCGGTAAGAAAAGGTTATTAGATTTGAGTTCTCTAGATGAGTGGAGAAACGAAGCGTATGAGAATGCTAGACTTTTCAAAGAGAAAGTCAAGCAATGGCATGATAAGAGAATTCTTAAGAGAGAGTTTCATGTTGGTGAGAAAGTTCTATTGTATAGGTCTCGTCTCAGATTTTTTGCAGGAAAATTACTTTCAAAATGGGAAGGACCATATGTTATTGTGGAAGTGTACCGCTCAGGTGCTATTAAGATTGCTTCACTAAAGGATGACTCTACACAAGTGGTGAATGGGCAAAGACTTAAACATTTTATTTCTGGAGATTCTTATAATGAAGATGTTGATGTTATTGAAACAGTTTCTCCGGAAGAATTCATCCAAGACAAATTGCAGGTACCTGCAGAGTTCGTTTTCGAATAGGTAACAATTCTAGTTAGAGAAGTTTCGCGAAAAGCTCTTCCTTTAATATTTTTGTTGTTTTTACTATATATGAAAAATCACGAGATGAAAACGGCAGGAAAAGGTGTCCGTGTGCTTCTCACACATAGGTGGCATGGGCCCACCCCTGGCCGCGCCACCCAGGTGTGAGAGCACCCCGGAACTCTTTTCCCTCCCGGTTTCCTACTGTGATTTCATTTCGATGTATAATTTTCGTCTATTTAACCCCCCGGAGTCCCCGAGGTCTGTATATCGTTTTCTCGTCGTGTTTTGTTTCGAGTTGTTTTTGGCAGGGATTGCTCTCGGCTTTGGAGTTACAATGTCTTCGTCCGGTCCATCTGAGGAGAACCCTCTTACGGATTCCATCAATCCGTACATGAGGGAGCTGAGGATGCATCTAAAGGAGTTGTCACTCAAGGATGGGGAGTTGCAGATTAAAGATGTTCAAGGACCCAAGGGAGAAGGGAGTCTCGAAGCGAGGATGGAAGCACTGGAACAAGAAGTTTTCAAATACAAGAAGATGGCAGAATGCGAGGTGGACATTATCTATAGGATTAATCGAGAGCTTGTTGCCAAGTACAAGAAGGAGACTACAGAGCTCTGGAGGGATATCCTCTCACTCCAGGAGACGACTAGCCAATTACAAGCACAACTCTACGACGTGCAGAACCAAAATTGTGAGTATGAAGCTAGATTTCAACAAATGAGTGCTGCTGCAAGTTTCAGGATTTTGGAGACCAAGACATCTTTCCTTGATGGAGGACCTCTGCCTTGGAAGTATGACAACGATGAAGATTCACCGCCACCGCCAAAGGAGTAATTCGTCATCGGTATAGGCATCCCCTTGGCTTGTTCCAAGCTTGGGGGAGTGCCGCGGTATCACATCATTACCTTTTGCTCATTTACTTTTCAAGTAGAGTCATATCATGAATAGAGAAGTTATCTTATAGAATAGTTTGCAGTTTGGAAGTATCCTCCTTAGTTGGTTATCTATGTATCCCTTGGTGTGAGTTGCGGTAATAAAATATTAATGAGAAGTTTTATCGTTTACTTCCCGCACACTTTATGTTAGTTTGCAATCTCTCTTGTATGACTAGTCTTGTTGATTGGTATTGGTATCACTTTGGGAGCATGAGTAAATTTAGTTGGTTTTGGCAAACTTAGCTTGGTCAGTAGCAACTTTACCTTGAGGTTTGAGTAGAAAAGAATAAAGAAGTGCTTGTAGTTATATCACTTCAGTTTTCCCTTATGTTTGGCTTATAATCATTGTTATTCCTAAAGTCAAAATCGTTGTACCTTCAAGGGAGTTTGCATGATTGTTCTTATTATATGTATGTTTGTTTGTTTCATGCAACTCTTATGCTTGCTACCCAGCCTTGCTAGCCAAAAACCTGTACTGAGAGGAAATACTTCTCGTGCATCCAATTCCCAAAAGCCAAGTCACTTCCAAAGAGTCCACTATAAATTCCTATGCATGGTATTTCAAGCCATTCCAAGTAAATTTTCATGTGCTACCTTTCAAAAACCTTCAAATACTTCTCATTTTGTGCCACTGTTTTTAGCTCATGAGGACGTAGTGGATGGATTTGTTATCTTCCATACTAAATTAAGTACCCCTCGACTAGGCAGCTTCATCTGCTCGTCACTAATTTTGCAAGGGAGCTGGTCAGACCATTATAATCTCAAAAAGAAAAGAAAAAGAAGCACTCCTCCATGGTATGTGAAAGTTGGTCGGCACCCGATGGAATCGGTTAGCCATGGTTTGAGAAAGGAAAAAGGTGGGGGAGGAGTGCAAGCTATAAAAGAGCACCAAAGTGCCAATTAATCAAACATCTCGGAACCGCTCTCACTTGTTTAGTATGGAAGATATCAAGAACTCCGTTGCTAGTCGTTGACAAAAGCAACCACCTCTCAAAATAATTTTTACCTCTGTTTTACAAATGAAAAGCTCTAGCACATGTTTAATCCCTGCTTCCCTCTGCGAAGGGCCCATCTTTTACTTTTATGTTGAGTCAACCTATCTCCCTCTGTCTCAAGCAAGCATTTGTGTTGTTATGTTTCACTCATCCATATGTTGATTCGTTTAATCATGTTTACTATCTTCCTTGTTTTGTACAATGCTTTTGTCTGAAGGAATATATCTTCGAAAGCTTTCTATGAATGCAAAAGTTTATTTTATTGAGCATATGGTCTTTGCTATATTAGCTCTATTTTTTAAAAAAGGCTCCGTTCAAAAGAAAGAGTAGCTTGTTCATCATTCTTTGACCAAGAACTAAGGTTTGCCATTGCCAATTATAGTTTACCTTGTGCATCTTTACATGTGATTCCCTTTTACCTATTACAAGTCTATATCTTATAAAGGGAAGTTGCTGTCTATTATAATTTGTGCCTTGGTGAATGTGATGCTTCTTGTCCGTATTTTGATTATCGACACTTTACTCCATAAACCTGTGGTCATGTTTACCGAGTTTAGTTTTCGCTTGGGGACAAGCGAGGTCTAAGCTTGGGGGGGGGGGGTTGATACGTCCATTTTGCATCACTATTTTGTATCATAATTTACTGTTATTCATTGATATATTTCATATTTAGATATGATACTTATGTTATTTCCTTTGTTTTCACATGTTTGATGATCATTGGAGGATTTGCTGCCGGAGTCAGGATTCTGCTGGAAAAAGGACCATCAAGGGACCATATTTTGAAGATCAGGAAAATTCCAGAAAAATACCAGGAAATTATATTTTCCCAGAAGACTCAGGAAGCCAGAAGGAGGAGTCGAGAGGAGCCAGGAGGGGCCCTCACGCCAGGGTGGCGCGGCCTGCCCCCTGGCCGCGCCAGCCCTGTGTGAGGCCACCCTGGCCCACTTCTGGTCTTGCCCCTTCGCGTACTTCATCGTCCCCGAAAACCTAAGTCAAGAGGGGGGCTCAGAGTTAGACACCGCCGCCTCTGCGGGGCGGAAAACACCAGAGAGAGAAAAGCTCTCCGGCAGGCAGAAATCTGCCAGGGAAATTCCTTCCCAGAGAGGGGAGATCGTCGCCATCGTCATCACCATCGCACCGGACTTCATCGGGATCATCATCATCTCCATCACCAGCACCTTCATCTCCACCATCACCACGCCATCCCGCTGTAACATCTTGAGTTGGATCTTGTTATATTCATAGGGGAAACTTTCCCGGTGTTGATTACTCTTGTAATTGATGCTATTGAGTGGAACCGTTGAATTAAGGTTTATGTTCAGATTGTTATTTACCATTATTTCACCTCTGATCATGATCCATATGATTTCTTGTGAGTAGTTCATTTAGTTCTTGAGGACATGGGAGAAGTCAAGATGTTAGTAGTGAATTATTGTTGAGAAATATTTAATGGTTTGATATTGTTATGGTGCTATTTCACTAGTGGTGTCATGTGAACGTCGACTACATGATACTTCACCATTTATGGGCCTAGTGAGATGCATTGTGTATTTGGCTACCAATTGTGGGGTTGCTGGAGTGACAGAAACCTAAACCTCTGTTGGGAAACCATTGCACCAGGGAGCGTAGGATCTTAGAGTTTAAGGCTGTGGTTAGATTTATCTTAATTACTTTCTTGTATTTGCGGATGCTTGCAAGGGGTATAATCACAAGTGTGTATTTATCCTAGTAAGGGTAGTGCACTAGCATAGGTTTACCCCCATAACACCTATCAAACCAATAAAGACTATTGGCTTTATGAAGCGAAAGCTCTTGACAGAAACTCCCGTGTGTCCTCGAGAACGTTTGGTTATTATAAGTACACAACCGGCTTGTCCTTTGCTGAAGAAAGGATTGGGCCACTTGCTGCAATTGTTACTACTGTCTTTTATTTACTCGCACTTTATTTACTCGTATTACCAAATACCCCTGAAAACCTGTTTGCTAGTATTTACAGTGAATCCTTGATCAAAACCACTCATCAACACCTTCTGCTCCTCATTGGGTTCGACACTCTTATTTATCGAAAGTACTACGATACACCCCCTATACTTGTGGGTCATCAGATATATACATATCACGGTATACATGATCGATCAAATCATTCATGTGGCTCCACTCATCAAGTGTAAAAAACACCTGAATCTTGTTTCAACCTCTTCCATGCGGCAAGAACTTTTCTCGTCGTTTCCATATTGAACTTCATTCAATATTTCATCTATGTACTTTGGCCAACCATATTGGCACCTCGATCTATCTACATAGACATCGAGACCCAATATTTTGGTTTTGCCTAAGTCTTTCATAATGAAATTCTTAACCTATGTCAATAAAAGATACATCATTTCCAATTAACAATATGTCTTCTACATAATGTGCTGAAAATATGTCTCAGCGCTACCACTTAATTTCTTGCAAATGCAAGCATATTCATCGTATCTGATGAAACTAAACCTTTTAATTATTTCATCACGGTGAATATTCCAACTCCGCGATGCTTACTTCAACCATTGAAGTTTGCATGCCTTTTAGCATCCTTTGAATTTACAAAACCCATTGGACCATGTCATGTACATGTCCTAGGTAACCATTCTATTAGAAGAATGTTGTCTTGTTTGTTCAACTAACATATACCAAACTTGGCATATCTAGTGGTTGCTACAGTAATTCGTCCAGACAAAATATCGCTATGAAAGATCAAATCTTGTCACAGTCAACTCCTTGAACATAATCGTAAACGGGTTTAACGATATGTCGACTATTTCATAGATGTTAAATATCCTTGTCTGTCTTTATAGATCCTAACACGTTCATTAGGCTTCATGCCTTTTGAGGGTCTTCCAAGTTCAGAAACTTGAATTCTCGTGTATGGAACTATCACGGATTTTATGGCTTCTAGCCATTTGACGGAGTCAGGGCCCATCATTGCTTCTTTGCATGTACTCGGTTCATCATTGTCAAACAATAATGATTCATTCTCAAATCTAACTATTTGATTGTTACCTGATTCACGCGGTTCAATAGGAACTTAGATATCTGTGACCACAACCTTTGAGGTACGGTAGCCATGCGCTTTGTGGCCACCTCCAGGACACTTCCCGGCACAGCGCTACTCTGCACATATAGCTTAGGTTCCATAACCCAATCAAAGTTCTATTGTCCTCCCACTTCACTTTTTGCGAAAAAATCCTTCTCAAGAAACTTGACGTTTTCAGCGACAAACACTTTTGTCTTAGGTGTTCTGGAGGAATACCTGTAACGACCCGGAAAAATCCCCAATATTAGAATTGCTTGTTATTTCTTTTTCGCGTCATCTTGACGTCATGCATCATATTCATGCATCTATCATCTTGCATATTTTTGTTAAACTAAAAATTATTTTTACTAAACTCTATTTTAATTTTTCTCCTATGGTTTTATAATAAACCCCCCATCTCTTTTCTTATTTCAAATTCAAGTAAAATTATAATGTTTGCAAACCTTTTGAAAATGGTTTAGAGACATAATCTAAGTTTCTGAAAATGATTTTTGCAAATCTTTTCAAACCTCTCTCTTTTTCTCTCGTTTCTCTCCTCATTCAAAACAGCAGAAGGGAGTTGGAGATTCAGAAGAATTGGAATAGAAGAAAAGAAGCCTGGCGTTTCAGCCCACCAATCCCTTCAGAAAAATAGCCCACCGAACCTTCCTTCTTTGCTTTCTTCTTGCTGGTACGGCAGCGCATCCGTGTCTCGACCTGTCGCTATCCTAGCGATGGGACGGCTCCCAGGACGTCTCCCAGAGGTATAAAATCCTCTTGAGTTCTAGCCCTGCAACCCTAGTGCTAGCCTCCTTTTCCCCTGCAGCGCCGCCACTCCCTCTCGTTCTAGCGCTCTCTCTCTCCCGGCGCCCACCTCCGCCCCGTGCGTGCACGTATATTCCCCTGCGAGCTCATGATGCTACTGCCGCTCAAGCCCTGCGCCTCTCCGTGCCAATATCGCTCCGCCTCCTCTCTCTGTTCATCTGCAAGCTGCAGCCCCGGCAACCTCTTCTCCATCCCCGCCACAGCCACGAACGCCTCTGCGGCCTTCTACAACGACCGGAGCTCCTACAGCGCATCCACGCCTATCCTCTCGCCGACCGCGTTCATCTCCATCATGTGCTCTTCCCGCAGCTCGCCTGGTAGTTCGTCCTGGCCACCCGGGGCTCGTCCTCGACGTCCTCTCCATGGCCATGGACCGGCGCCCACTCTGTCAGCCGCTTCCGACGCCAAGCATGCCGAACGGTGCCTTTCTACTTCGCCTGTGCGGCAGGTTCTGCTCCGCCTCCATCGTCAACCGCGTCCCTGCGCGTCCGCGCGCTCGCCCTCTGGTCCTGAACCTCGCCACGGCGTTCCGTCTCCGACCGCGAGCAGCAGAGTGATCTCTTCTCCGTCGACCGCCTCCAGATCCCGCCTTTTGCATTCTAAAGGAGGCGCATCTACTTCCTAGCAAGACCCTTTCGGTGCTTAGCTGGTTCGTTCCTTTGATTCAGCTCGACAGATCCTGAGTTCGATTCCCATCAGAGGCAAAAAGTCTCAACCTTTTTTTGTTCTGTTTTCTTGTACAGCTGACATGCCAGCCCCGTCCGTCAGTCTCCTTCAGACCAGCGCAGCAGCCTCCTCCTAGTCAGCCTCCCTGGCCCCGCTGGTCAGTGACTTGGGCTAGATCCGCGCGGTGAGAAAAGTCCCGCGTGATTTCTGTTTTCCTGAAAATTGCTCCAAGTGTTTGAAACTTGCAAAATTAATATCTTTCAAATGGTAACTCAAAATAAAAAGTATTTTATATGAAAATTTATCAGAAAAATGTGTAGAATCTGAATATGCCATCCATAAACCTGTTTTCATCTCGCATCATGTAGTCACGTGGTAATTTGTATCTCACTTAATAAATAACATATGGAGTAATTGTGAGTTGCCAAGTATGGTCTCCCTACTTCATTTAATTTTGTGTAGCTCACCCATATCTTGTGTTTGCCATGTTGACCAACATTAAAATTTGTCGTGTAGTAAAATAACTTGAACCATATGTGTGTGTCGGAATTCCGATTCCGCTTAATCTTGTTAGGTTGCATTGCATCATAATTGCCATGTCATGCATGCATTCACATGAGCATGCCGATTCTTTTGTTGTAGTAGTAAGTTTTGCATCCGTTGTTTGTTGTAGCGATTTGCTTCTTCGCGAATAGGACGCTTCGTGGTGATGTGAGCAACGACAAGTTCTTCGGAAATTTCTCCGACAATCTTTGCAGGCGAGCCCTTTTCTCTCTACCCATTTAACATTTTTGCTCTCGCTAGCTCTATATTCTAGCCTTTTGTCGCGATGCTTTTGTTCGAGTCACGTGTCCTATCCACCTGTTTATGCAAAGCAAAACCATAGAACCTTCCTTACATCCTATTAATCGTGTGCTTGTTGTTTGAGTTGGCCTTGCGAGTCGTAGGCATGTTCAGGTTGTTTTAAGTGGTTTTATCTTATTGGGTTGGGAAGTTATCACATGCTCTACTTTATGGATATATGTTGTTGGAGATATTCATGGCTTTCTTTAATGTTAATACTTAAAATTGAATTAAGCAGAGGCATCGGTGAGTCATTTTGCCAGTTTTACGATGGCTCACTTGTGTCCCCTAGGACCCCGAGATCGCATGAACTGTTCTGAGACTGAGCGCTCTAACCATACGTGGGTATGCTTCTGGGCCTCCCCTCGATCACTGCCGGAATCTACATACTTGTCCAGTGGCCACAACTAGTTCGCGGTGTTTCCATTTGGTTCTTGTCGGGCATGCAGCTCTTGCATCTTTTGGTCCGATTTATTTTGGGGGAAGCCGAGTGTGCCTTGTAACCCCTTGTTTCTGCATGTCCGTATAGGTGGGATGCGGTTAAGCGAGTTCCGAAAGAGTGAGGTCACTGGTCATCTTCCATGAGGAGCTCCGATCCAGTGTGCATCTCCTAGGATCCGACTTAACCGTAGGCTCAAACAGCTAGGTCCGTCTCGGAGATTCGGCCAGACTCTCGATACGGGTTCAACTTAGTTAGGTGGCTTCCTGGACTTGTTTGTAGTGAAGGAGAGTGCGAGTTGTGACTATCCTAATGGCGCACCTGTTTTTATTAAGGGTGCGAGACTTGCCTAAAGGATTGTTTGAGCGTTTGGGTACATTTGGGCACCCCTGCAGGGTTAAATCTTTTCGAAAAGCCGTGTCCGCGGTTATGGACGACTTGGAGCTGTACTACTCGATCATAGAACAACTTGCACCTGCTTTTTCAATACTAATAAACTTGTGTAGTAAGCTAGCACAACTACAACAATAAACCTGCAATAAAACTTGGTAACCGTGTGCGTGCCTTTGATACTTGCTTCTTCGTTTGGTCACGAGGAGGTGATTCATCGGCTGGGTTATGTTTGGTGTTAGTTTCTAGTTGGTTACTTTTATGCGCTCTCTTATCTTATTCTATTTAGACGAAAGTTGCAGTGTGTCTCTGTAGTTATTCCTTTTCTTGCCGCTAAGTCCACCATATAGCCTGTAGGCGAGCACAGCTGAATTCCAGTCTCGCGAGTACGTGCCTCGGTACTCACCCTCATTTTCTTTTTCTTTTTCCCTTTCTCCCTCCTTGTTCGGCAACCTTTGGCCCGACGATTTTTTACAGGTATGGGAGCGCCGACGTTAGCAAGGTTACCCTTCTGGCTTGGCCTGGGCAGGGTTTGGACGCCATCGTTTATCTTCAGGCCTCTTAGGCCCATCTGTACTCTTGTCCGTACTCGGATACTATTTGCTTTATGTATGATTTGGATCTTTGTATGTATATTTGGATATTTTGACTCATGGAGTCTTCGTGGTTATATTATATATTCTTTTGTGGGTTCCATCGTGAACTTCTGTAACTGTTGCTACTCGATTCCACCCGCATCACGTGCACGCTGCAACGTGCACGAGGCGCTTGGTGGTGCGTTTCCAAAATGACATCATGTAGATTGTGGCATGATCGCTATAATCTTCAAGGTGCCGACTTTGGGGCGTTACAATACCCAACAGTTACTTTGGGATAACCTACAAAGACGCATTTATCCGACTTTGGTTGTAAACATTTTACATATGCCTAGCATACCAAAATTTTAGAAAAGACAACTTAGGTTTTATCCCATGCCACAACTCATATGGTGTCATTTCAACGGATCATGATGGCGCTCTTTTCAGTGTAAAAGCGGTAGTCTCTAAAGCTTTATCTTTAAAAATATAATGGCAGTTTTACAGACGACACCTTTGATCCAACGATGTCAAACAAAGTTTGATTTCATCTCTCGAACACTCCATACTCCTATGGTGTTTTGGGAAATATAACTCTATGGAACGATTCCTCAACTTTTAGGTGTTTGCTAAACTTGTAACTCAAATATCTTCCTTTATGATCAAATCATAAATTCTTTATTCTCTTGTTACAATGATTTTCAACTTCATCTAGAAATACTTTGAACAATATTCAAATATTTCATGCTTCTTCCTTATCAAGTAAATATACACATATATCTACTCAAATCATCGGTTGAAGTTCAAGAATTCACCACACACGGCTACACATAATGGACTATATACATCAACATGTACAATATCCAATAAGTTAGTCATCCATTCTTCTTTGGCCTATGAACGGAGTTTTAATCATCTCTTGGAAATTTTCACAAGCGTCAATAGATTCAAAATCAAAAGACTCCAAAATTCCATCAACATGGAGTTTCTTCATGTTTACTTTCCAATATGATTTAAACGGTGGTGTCACTCATAAGTGATCTTCTAATCATTTGTCTTGAGACACTTTTAGCATCAGTGTTATGGATGTGATTTCTCCAACAAGATAAGCGTTCATTCATCTTTTATGAATGCGGTAATAATTTGAACAACCATTGTTCTCATAATACCATAACAAAATAACAATTATTAAAACAAATCTTGAAGGCTAGGTTTAATTCCAACGAAACACAATAACACTTTATTTGTTTTCGATGAAAATCATCCCATATTCATTTGCTAGTTAATTAGGCCATTATAGTTCTTGTATTGTGTTGTTCTGTATGACAGTTCATACCAACCAATTTAGTATCAAATACTAAAGAACCACATTGTTTTAACAAGCAATGAATACACCCATAACATGTATATCTTCTATATACCTGAGCTGGACATTTCCAGTCTTTTCTTTTCCGCCAGAATAAATTTTGGATTCTCTTTTAGCAATTCTTTTCCTTTCTAGAAGAATCTATCAACATCAATAGTGGCGCCATACACATGGCACATAGTTCAAGGCATGATTAGTCAAGCACTAATACCCTTGGACTCACACTTTGAAGTAGATCACCATAATCAAATATTTGGCGCTCTTCCAAATTCCATTCTTTAGTAATCTTTTAATGTAGTAAACATGTTACCGACATCTTGTATTCATCCTATCATGACAACTTTCATGATCAAGCTACTATAGCTCATGAGGACAAATTGTGAGTATAATGTTAGTTCCCAAAACCTTTTTAGGAGATCTAGACGGCTAGCGTCTCTAATCTTCATAAATTCTCATACAATATGAGAACATGTGTCTTACTAAATTATACTCTATCACATTGCAACCAAATATTGTTTTAGATATCAAAATATCTTCCAGATATGATAGTTTATGAAACAATTCTTTCAACTCCTAGATAACCTTGATACTAAAAACAACTTTTGAATATCAAGGATCATGGAGGCAAGTGTGATACTTAGATACTAACACTAGAATTGTTACTCTTGATTTAATACTACTTATTAAAATTCATCGAGTAAACAAGGTTTGCTAAAAGTTTGCAATTGGACTTTAAACTTTAGATTGACATTCAAACAATACGATACCAGTTCGTAAAGTTAGCATCCAGAATTTAATAGTTCTATCATCTCAATTATAGCTAATCGCAAGGTAGTAAACGGATGCCAATGACTACAACAAACTATGCAAATTCACTATGATTTAGTTCATGATAAATTGAGTTCTATAATTCAAAATTACTAAGTGAACTCCCACTTAAAAACAACATCCCTCTTAGTTTTCTTAAGTGATTACACGAACCAAATCCACTATACCGCAACCGATCATCACGTGCAACGACATAGTTTCAAAGGCGAACATCACCATGTTCATCATATCAACCATATGACTCATGCTTAACCTTTCGGTTCGTGTTCCGAGGCCATATCTGTACATGCTAGGCTCGCCAAGTAGAACCATAGCACTCGCGTGTGTAAAACTATCTTACACCCGTCGTATGTGAACGTAGAGTCTGTCACACCCAATCATCACGTGGTGTCTCGAAACGACGAACTTTCTTGATGGTGCATGCTATGGAAGAACACATTTTATCTTGATATTTATGTGAGAGGGATCATCTTATAATGCTACCGCGCGATCAAATCTAAGCAAAATAAGATGCATAAAAGGATAAACATCACATGCATATATAATGTGATATGATATGGTCCTTCACGCATTCGATCTCCATCTTGTGCATCATGGCCTGATCTCCATCATTCCACCGGCGTAGCACCAAGGTCCATGGCGCGCCACCTTGGTTGTCTTCCTCCATTACAATATATCACTTGGATATATATATTCGGCACGCAGGCCATAAAATGAAAAGACAACCATATGGCTCCTGCCGGTTGTTTATAACTTACAAAAAGGATCATTGCATACAATTTGTAACATAAACAATTTAACCATATCACATCACATGCCCTGCAAAAACAAGTTAGACGCTTCTAATTTGTCTTGCATATTTTACGTGGTTTGGGGCTTTCTAGGAAGAACCGTTCTTACCTACGAACATGTAACCACAACGGTGATAAAATATTATTAACAATTCTTTGTAAAATAGATCATAACTATAGTGGGAGAAACATGCACCTGCAAAGCCACATATGCCGGAGCATGTCAAGTGTGGGACAAGTCTCGTGAACGCGGTCACGTAAGGTTAGTCTCGGGCAGCTTCAATCCCACTATGCCACTATGATCCAAAATACAAAATAAATTGCAATAACATGATCATCAACGCCCACATCCACATGTGTTCTAACCGTGCATACCAACTACGCATAGAGATGGCTCTGATACCACTGATGGGTTCGTAGCATAGAAAACAAAAAATTTCCTACGCATGAACACATAAACTAGCCAAGAACATCTACGAGATGGTAGCAACGGAGACTAATGTGACGCCCAAAAATCGGCACCTTGCGAATTATAGCAATCACGCCACAATTCGCACGATGTCGCTTTGGAAACGCACCACCAAGCAAAATATGCACGTCGCAACATACACATTATGCGGGTGGAATCAAGGTAGCAACATTACACAAGTTCACGATGGAACCCACCAAAGGATATAATATAACCACGAAGACTCAAACGAGTCAAGAATACAAATACATACAAAGATCCAAATCATACATAAAGCAAAATAGTATCCGAGTACAGACAAGAATACAAATGGGCCTAAGAGGCCTGAAGATAACGATGGCGTCCATAACCCTGCCCAGGCCAAGCCGGAAGGGTAACCTTGCTAACGTCGTCGCTTCTATGTACCTATCTTCAAACCTGCTCCGGCGAAAATCCGAGACGAGCAGCAATAAGTACAAAGTACTTAGCAAGACTTCAAGACGTATAAAGCGTAGTCAACAAGTTACCTTTGTACGTGAGGTACGCAGACAACTCGAGAGACTCAAAGGGACGTCAGCTGTATGGTGGGGTTAAGCGGCAGCGAGCAAGCACTAAAGAACCTATAGAGACACTCTACAACTTCCGTCTAATCAGAATAAGATAAGAGAGCGCATAAAGTAAAGAACTAGAATACTACAGCAAACATAACCCAGCCGATGAATCACCTCGTTGTGACCACACGAAGAAGCAATATCAAAGGCACTCACACGGTTGACAATTTTATAACAATTTAATATTGTGGTAGAACTATTTACTACGCCATATTTAATCATCAATTAGGTGCAAGTTGTTCTATGATCGAGTAGAACGGCTCCAAGTCGTCCATAACCGCGGACACGGCTTTTCGAAAAGATTTACCCTGCAGGGGTGCACCAATGTACCCATACACGCTCGATCAATCCAACCTAGACAAGGGATGGAAATCACGACGAGACCGTTGCTAGTTCTACAAGAGAGTTTAGGGGGGCCACCCTACTAAGCTACCCGTAACGAAGTCGGCCGAGCTCCGAAGACGGACTCAGAAGTTTGCGAGGACGGAGAAGACTGGAAGAGAGCCCATCGGAGGGATCCGCCAGCTTCACAAAGCGTGCCGCAAGCAAATAAACCTGCCACCATCAAAGGCGACACAACCACACCCATCGGAGGGGGGCTTAGAGACTCCGCCACCATCAAAGGTGACTCCACCCAAATCCAAATCCAAATGTAAATATGGTGTTGTGGCCCCCGGTAAACTAACTCGAGAAAAAGTAGTAAGTCAAGGGAGATCCCACGGCATCTCCACGAGTGGTTAGTGCGCTCAGCTTAGAACAGTTCATGCGAACTCGGGGTCCTAGGGGACACAAGTGAGCCGTCGGAAAACAGGCAAAAATGACTCACCGATGCCTCTGCTTAATCAAGTGTAGTTGTAACATAAATAAATCATGTTTATCTCCAACATCTAATACCCAACTTATCTCCAATTCATATCCATCTCATAACCATAAAGTAAAGCATGTGATAAACTTCCCAACAACCCGATAAGATAATACAACTTGAAACAACCTAAGCATGCCTACGACTCGCAAGGCCAACTCAAACAACAAGCAAAGGGAATAGGTGGGAGGTGGCGGAAATATAGTTTTGCTTTGGGGAAACAGGTGGATAGGATACGTGACTCGAACAAAGCATCGGAAAGGCTGACATAAAGCATAAAGCATAAACACAAATAGGTAATAAGTACCCCTATAGGTTGACAAGGGGCGGGAGAGCTTGCCTGGTAAGATTGTCGAGGAACACCCGTAGAACTTGTCGTTGCTCACAACACCACGAAGCGTCCTATCCGGGAAGAAGCAAATCGCTACAACAAACAACGGATGCAACACTTACTACTACGGTAAAAGAATCAGCATGATCATGTGAATTATGTATGCATGACATGGCAAGTATGATGCAATGCAACTTATCCAAATTAAGCGGAATCGGAATTCCGACACACATATATATGGTTCAAGTTATTTTACTACCGGCAATTTAAATGTTGATTAGCATGGCAAAGACAAGGCATGGGTGAGCTACACAAAATTAAATGAAGTGGGGTAACCATATTTGGTAATACCCAAATACTCCATATGTTATGTATTAGGTGATATGCGAACTACCACGTCACGACGTGATGCGAGATGCAAATAATTATATGAATGTCATATTATTATTCTTTAAATCTTCTGAATTTAAAACACATATAGTTTGTTTAGAACAAAATTTACAAGCCGACAGATCTTAATTGGATTAGAAATAACAGGGGGGAAATAGCTAGCTTGTTTTTAGACTGAAGCTGAACTGACTGAAAACTAAAACTGGCTTAAGTCTGTGTATCAAAACACTAGGAATAAATAAGATTAGAACAAGGGATATGGAGCTAGCTGGCTAGCTAGCTGGTGATGAATCGTTTGATGCTTTGCATAGAGTTCTAGCTGAAAAGGGGCAACCAGGAGGTAGAAGTAGCTGGAGTTTGACTGAAAACTGATATTGACTGAAACTGAACTGGAGCCTGCACTCGTTGGCAGTAAGGTGGCATTTAGCTTCAGTGTTTGAACAAAGCATAGTACCGGTTTCCACCACCAACAGAAACAAATGTGAATTGAGCTAGCTCTAGTAAGCAAGCAACCTGCTGGATCATATGCCACCGTATAACAAAAGCTAGCTGCAAAGCAAGCAAGCTAGATCGATTGGTACTGCAAAATAGACTATCTGAAAAGCAAGAGAGGATTGATTGGAACCTGAACTCGGCAAAACGAGCTAGCTGGCTGGACTGAACCTGTAACTGAAAACTGGGCTAAACAATTGAGCATTTGGCTTCGGTGTTGGATTAAGCTAATCAACCGAGATGAATTAGCTAGTTAAAGGGACAACAAAGAATTGAAACAGCAAGAGCGCGCCTGGACGCAGCCGATGCGGGCGCGGTACTGGAACGGCTGCTAGCACTGATATGTCTGTCCACGTGCGCCGGACAGGCTGAAACTTGTGCGCGCTATCTGACAGGGACGCCGTCGACCACCACAAGCTAGCGGCGTCGGACGCGACGATGCAGGAGGAAAACGAACCAAAGAGGGGGATTTGATGCGGCGCTCACCACAGGTCTTCCTGGCGAGCTGGATGAGGTCGAAGCAGGGGCGGTGATTTGTGCGCACGCATAGAGGCGGTCGAGGACGCGCATGAGCGCAGACGTACTGGAGGTCATGGCGACGACACGGAGCAGCACAAGGCCTCGGCTTGCAAGCGGAGCTTGGCGGTGAAACAGAGTGCGCTGGCGAACACAGACAGCAGCAGCTGCGGGAGATCAAGGTCGGCTCTTCCATGGCAGACATGACCTCGGGAAGAAACCGAACGGCGACAGTGAGGCACAAATCGATGGTAGAGTGGAGGAAAAGAACGAAGGAGAGTGGAATGGCACCCGGGACTCACCAAGAAGAGGAGGAAGGACTCGGAGGGTGATACGTCTCAAACGTATCTATAATTTTTGATGCTCCATGCTTGTTTTTACACCATTTGCTTATTGTTTCGTTACACTTAGTGGTACTTTTATACATTTTCCGGAACTAACCTATTAACGAAGTGCCACAGTGCCAGTTTCCTGTTTTCTGCTGTTTTTGTGTTTCAGAAGTGATACACAGGAAATATTCTCGGAATTGGACGAAACAAGTTCCTGGAGTCATATTTCACGGGGAAGCTCCCAAACATCCGAAGACCTGACGGAGAGGGGCCACGTGGGCCCCAGACACAGGGGTGGCGCGGCCACCCCCCTGGCCGCGCCAGCCCCGTGTGAGGCCGCGTGGGACCCCCTCTGACATCGTCCCTTCGCCTATATATACCCCCTGACGAGAAAAACCTAAAGGGGCCGATCAGTTTTCCAGAATACATCGCGATCCGCCGCCGCCGTCGACCCGAAGATCGGGAGGGTCCAGAAGCTCTTCCCGGCACCCTGCCGGAGAGGGGAATCGCCACCGGAGGTCTTCTTCATCGCCATGCTTGCCTCCGGAGCGATGAGTGAGTAGTCTACCTTGGACTATGGGTCCATAGCAGTAGCTAGCTGGTTGTCTTCTCCACCATGTGCTTCATGTTTAGATCTCATGAGCTGCCCTACATGATTGAGATCACCGTTATGTAATTCTATGATGTTGGTTTGTTGGGATCCGATGAATATTGGTGTTTATGATTAAGTTGCTGTACTGAATTATATCTTTTGTTATCTCTATGTTGTTTATGATCTTGCATGCTCTCCGTTGTTAGTAGCTATCTTGGCCGAGTAGTTGCTAGTGACTCCAAGAGGGGGTATTTATGCTCGATAGTGGGTTCATGTCTCTATTTCACCTGGGGGAGTGACAGAAACCTCTAAGGTGGTAGATGTGCTGTTGCTACTAGGGAGAAAACAACATTCATATGCTCAAGGGCATATGCTTTGTTTACATTACACACTTTGCTTAATGCAATTATCTGTTGTTCGCAACTTAATACTTTTGGGGTGTTCGGATGATATCCCCGAGGGTGGATTATTAGTCATAGATGCAGTTGGATGGCGGTCTATGTATTTTGTTGTAATGCCCAGAGTGAATCTCATAGTGATCTTCTTGACATATCACGTTATCTTTATTCTATCAATTGCCCAACTGTAATTTGTTTACCCAGCATGTTATTTTATCTATGGAGAGACACCACTAGTGAACTGTGGACCCCGGTCCTATTTTAATCATATTGCAATCACCTGTTTACTTTTCCCGCACTGTTTACTTTACTCGCATATTACTACTGTTTTCCACTCAATACACTCATAACCTTTGTTTCAAGCAATCCGGTGAGATTGACAACCTCATCGCAAGTTGGGGACAAAGTATTTGTTTGTGTGTGTGCAGGTTCCACAAACACCTTCAGTCGTCATCGTCTCTCTTCTCCTGATCGATAAACCTTGGTTTCTTAACTGAGGGAAAACTAGCCGCTACACTCATCATACCTTCCTCTTGGGGTTCCCAACGGGCTGGTCATCACCACGCACAAGGACATACTGCTCCCACGTCAACTAAACGCCACAGTCTTTTCTGGCGCCATCACACGAGTAGCAGAGGGCGTAGAGGAAGCAGCGGCGTGTCGACGCCCATGGCAGTGCTGGTTTTTGACACCGTTTCTCGCTCAGGAGCTTGCAGAGAAGAACGAGCAGAAGGGAAGGAGAGTGGCGGCGGCGCAAGGGATAAGAGCAGATAGGGCAGCATGTCTAGGGAGATTTTATAGGATAGGAGTAGCAACATCTTGGCCGTCCCATCGATCAGGTGCCCGACGTGGCTGTGCTGGATTCATCTCCGTACCGACGAGGAAGATGACAAGGAGTGGAGCGCCTCTCCTGGACGGTAGGTGGACTTGGGGCTTAGATAGAATGGGCTGGGCTTCTTTTCTTCTCTTTTTTTTTTCTGAAACTACTTCTTCTCTTCTTTTTCTTGCATCATTCTTTTAGGGAATAAAAGAGAGAGGTTTGGAAGAGATTTCAAAACATATTTCAGAGATGTTCAAAATTCCCAAAACAGCCAAAACATTTTTTGTATTGTAGTTTTGAGCTTGAATTAAAATAAGAAAGGGAGGGGAAGATTATTATAAAACCATACAAGCCAAGTAATAAAATAGGTTTTAAGAAAAACAATTTTAGATTGAGAAAAACATGCAAGGTGATAATGCATGATGATGCACAAAAATAAAAGAACAAGCAAAACTAAAAAGGGGGTTTTTCTGGGCCGTTACAACTAACCCTCGAAGACCGGTAGCGGGGATTACGTTCCCGCACAAACGTTGCCGGTGGAGAGTCGAGGAAGACGCACATAGTCGACGTAGTGGTTCACTTGACGATCACGAGATCATGTACACGGCGCCACAACTGGCGGCGCCCCCGTACTCGGTCACACGTACAATTCGGTGACGACCTCCATGCCCTTGGTCCAGCGGGGCAGCGGAAGTAGGGATCCACCGGAACTCCTCCTCCTCCACTTCTCCAAGTGTTGGTGGCTAACAATTTTGGCAGCGCTTCGCTTAAGCAACAACCATGGTGTGGAGCAACAAGGTAGGGGATGAAGCAACTAAGTGTAGGGAGAAGAGGAGTATGTCCAACATATATATAGGAGAGAGGGGGCAGCCACCCATGAGGGGTGCGGCCAGCCCCTCCCCTTTTCTCCTCTTCATGGTGGTGGTAACCCCCTCCTTCATGGAAAGGTAACCCCCCTCATCAAATGAGTAACCCCCATTTTAATTTTGCATGACATTCATGTTAATTAAAATCCACACTTATTGAATTAATAAAACATTTTTATTTCTTTAATATTTGTTAATTCAATCAATTAACAAACATTAACATTTACCCCCTCGAGTCATTTTGATATACCGAAACAGTTTCGGTGCTTTTCTGAAACAACCCCCGTGCTATCCAATAATTCAGCCAGAGTTCCAAATCCACTCAAAACGCGTCAGCGAACCTTAAGTGTGTCACCCTACGGTTCGTGAATAACGTGGACATGATCGAGACTCCTCTCCGATCAATAATCATCAGCGGGATCTGGAAATCCATGATGACTCCCACTTACTCAACAATGAATCTAGTGATCGTGTGAACCTTTAACGAACATAGTTAATTCCTTTTGTCTCGCGATATTATTACTTGTCCGAGATCCGATTATTTGGTATCAACCATACCTAGTTCGATCTCGTTCCCGACAAGTCTCTTTACTCGTTCTGTGATAATGCATTCCCGTGATCTAGTCACATGCTTGCAAGCGATTCCAATGCAATATCACCGAGAAGGGCCCAGAGAATATCTTTCCGTCATCCGAATGGACAAATCCCACTCTTGATCCATGAGCCTCAACTAATACTTTCAGAATACCCAAATCAACCTTTATAATTACCCTGTAACGGTGTGACGTTTGATATCATCAAAGCACTCTTCCGGTATCAGTTATTAACATGATCTCATGGTCTGAGGATTAAAACTATTTCGTATGAGTTTGATATAGCAATGAACTTGATGACTTGATCATATTGCTAATCTTACTATGGGTGTGAGTGTTCATCACATCATTCTTCTAATGATATGACCCCATTATTAACAACATCCAATGTTCATGATTAGGAAACCTTGATCATCAGTTAATCAATGAGCTAGTATGAAAGAGAGGCTTTACTAGGAACCTTTTTAGTTTATTAATCACACAAGTATTAATGTTTCCGATTAATACAATTCTAGCATGAGAAATAAACATTTATCATAAACATGGAATATGATAATAACCACTTTATTATTGCCTCTCGGGCATATTCCCTTCAGAAAGTTGGTGGGCACCCGATGGAATCGGTTAGCCATGGTTTGAGAAAGGAAAAAGGTGGGGAGGAGTGCCAAGCTATAAAAGAGCACAAATGTGCCAATTAATCAACATCTCGGAACCGCTCTCACTTGTTTAGTATGGAAGATATCAAGAACTCCGTTGCCAGTCATTGACAAAAGCAACCACCTCTCAAAACAACTTTTATCTCTGTTTTACAAATGAAGTGCTTCCCTCTGCGAAGGGCCTATCTTTTACTTTTATGTTGAGTCAACCTATTCCCTTCTATCTCAAGCAAGCATTTGAGTTGTTATGTTTCACTCATCCATATGTTGATCCGTTCAATGATGTTTACTATCTTCCTTTGTTTAGTATGATGCTTTTATCTGAAGGAATATATCTTTGAAAGCTTTCTATGATTGTAAAGAGTTTGTTTCGTTGAGCATATGGTTTTTTGCTATATTAGCTCTGTTATAAAAGGCTCCGTTCAAAAATAAGTATAGTTTGTTCATTGTTCTCTGACCAAGAACTAAGGTTTGCCATCACCAATTATGATTTACCTTGTGCATCTTTATTTGTGATTCCCTTTTACTTATTGCAAGTCTATATTATATGAAGGGAAGTTACTGTCTATTATAATTTGTGCCTTGGTGAATATGATGCTTCTTGTCCGTATTTTGTTTATCGACACTTCACTCCATAAACCCGTGGTCATGTTTACCGAGTTCAGTTTTCGCTTGGGGACAAGCGAGGTCTATGCTTGGGGGGGTTGATACGTCCATTTTGCATCACTATTTTGTATCATAATATACTGTTATTCATTGATACATTTCATATTTAGAGATGATACTTATGTTGTTTCCTCTGTTTTTACATGTTTGATGATCATTGGAGGACTTGTTGCCGGAGTCAGGATTCTGCTGGAAAAAGAACCGTCAAGACACCATATTTCTGAACATCAACAATTCCAGAGAAATACCCAGAAATTCCTATAATATCAGAAGACAAAAGTAGCCAGAAGGAGGAGGCGAGAGGAGCAGCAGGGTGGGCTCACCACCAGGGGGCGCGGGCCCACCCCTGGCCACGCCGCCCTGTGGTGAGGCCACCCTAGCCCACCACTGCCATTGCCCCCTCGCGTATATCATCATCCCCGAAAACCTAAGTCAAGGGGAGGCTCAGAGATAGACACCGCTGCCTCTGCGGGGCGGAAAACACCGAGAGAGAAAAGCTCTCCGGTAGGCAGAAATCTGCAAGGGAAATTCCTTCCCGGAGAGGGGAGATCATTGCCATCATCATCATCATCGCGCTGGACTTCATCGGGATAATCATCACCATCATCCTCATCACCAGCACCTTCATCTCCACCATCACCATGCCATCCCGCTGTAACATCTTGGGTTCAATCTTGTCAAATTCTTAGGGGAAACTTTCCCGGTGTTGATTACCTTTGTAGTTGATGCTATTGAGTAGAACCGTTGAATTAAGGTTTATGTTCAGATTGTTATTTACCATTATTCACCTCTGGTCATGATCCATATGATGTCTTGTGAGTAGTTCGTTTAGTTCTTGAGGACATGGGAGAAGTCGAGATGTTAGTAGTGAAACTATGTTGAGTAATATTTAATGGTTTGATATTTATGTTGTGGTGTATTTCTACTAGTGGTGTCATGTGAACATCGACTACATGATACTTCACCATTTATGGGCCTAGTGGAATGCATTGTGTATATGGCTACTAATTGTGGGGTTGCCGGAGCGACAGAAACCCAAACCCCCGTTGGGAAACCATTGCACCAGGGAGCATAGGATCTCTGTAGCATCCCGACCACCCCGTGGCTCGGGCCTATTACCCCTGGCAGCTCTCTAGGATCTCTAGACTGGCCCCACAGACCAACACTAATCTTTTCTGCGCACTTTGTCCTCACTCAAGCGCACCCGGGAAGGACTTCCCGGTCGGTCACCCATCCCCAAACTGCTCTGGGCCAAGCACGCTTAATCCAGAGTTCCTTTGGAGTGAGTTCCCAGAAAAGAAGTTGCAACTTGTTGATATAAGTATCCTATTAATCCTATTAAGCCCTGGGCCAGGATGTCACACACTCACCCCCTTAGAAGACTGACATCCTCGTCGGTCAGCCCCAAGCCAGGAACTTCCCCTCTTGGACACGTCCATGCGTCCAGTGCCGACCCATGTGCCACGACGGGCCACATGTCCGCGCACCTGACCCACACACGCCCGTGTTACCTTGAGGGTCGGCTCTGATACCAAATGTAACACCCCAACCACCCCGTGGCTCGGGCCTGTTACCCCTAGCAGCTTTCTAGGATCTCTAGACTGGCCTCACGGACCAACACTAATCTTTTCTGTGCACTTTGTCCTCACTCATGCGCACCCGGGAAGGACTTCCCGGTCGGTCACCCATCCCCAAACCGCTCTGGGCCAAGCACGCTTAACCCAGAGTTCCTTTGGAGTGAGTTCCCAGAAAAGAAGTTGCAACTTGTTGATATGAGTATCCTATTAATCCTATTAAGCCCTGGGCCAGGATGTCACAATCTCAGAGTTTAAGGCTGTGATTAGATTTATCTTAATTACTTTCTTGTATTTGCGGATGCTTGCAGGGGTATAATCACAAGTGTGTATTAGTCCTAGTAAGGGTAGTACGCTAGCACAGGTTCACCCCCATAACACTTATCAAACCAATGAAGATTACTTAGCAGCATGAAGCGAAAGCTCTCGATAGAAACTCCCGTGTGTCCTCAAGAACGTTTGGTAATCATAAGTTAGACAACCGGCTTGTCCTTTGCTCTAGAAAGGATTGGGCCACTTGCATCAATTACTATTACTGTCTTTTATTTACTCGTACTTTATTTACTTGCATTACCAAATACCCCTGAAAACCCGTTTGCTAGTATTTACAGTGAATCCTTGATCAAAACCACTTGTCAACACCTTCTGCTCCTCGTTGGGTTCGACACTCTTATTTATCGAAAGTACTACGATACACCCCCTATACTTGTGGGTCATCAATCACGCTGCTATTAGATATCTTATGTCAAAGAAGGATGCTAAACCTAGGCTTATCAGATGGGTGTTGCTTTTACAAGAGTTTGATTTGCATATTGTAGATAGGAAAGGTGCTGAAAATCCTGTTGCTGATAATTTGTCTAGGTTGGAAAACATTTTTTTGATCCTATTCCTATTAATGATAGTTTTCCAAATGAACAGTTGGCTTGAATAAAGGTAACTTCGTGAGAGAATCCTTGGTATGCTGATTATGCTAACTTTATTGTTTCCAAGTATTTGCCTCCAACTTTACAGCTCAGCAAAGAAGGAAATTCTTTTATGACTTGAGGCATTATTTTTTGGATGACCCAAACTTATATAAAGGAGTTGATGGTATTATGCGAAGATGTATTCCAGAGTATGAACAACAAGAGATATTGAGAAAATGCCATGGTAGTGCTTATGGAGGACATCATGCTGGAGATAGAACTACAAAAAAGGTTCTACAATCAGGTTTTTACTGGCCAACCCTTTTTAAAGATGCTAGAAAGTTTGTTTTATCTTGTGATGAATGCCAAAGAGTTGGTAATATTTCTAGACGTAATGAAATGCCTATGAGTTATTCTCTTGTTATTGAACCATTTGATTGTTGGGGATTAGACTTTATGGGTCCTTTTCCTCCTTCAGAAGGTTATACTCATATTGACGAGGGTTAACTCGACAAATGTCCTAGATGAAGGACTTAGGATCAGGGAGACAGGGCGTTGGATCAACTCGGAGGTGAAATCAGTCAAACAAGGTGTGTATCGAAAGTAAACGTGGGTGTAAACTTGGCTTGCTTTCAATCTATCCCTCACCGTCCTCTCCTGGCCCCTATATATAGGTGGCCAGGTCTCAAGGACCGGGAGGGAACCGACACAGATTACAATATCGATATACAACACGAACTCGTATTTTGACTAGTGTTACAACTGGGCCTAGCTTAACGGGCCTCAGGGGTACTCAACTATCGAGCTCTATTATCTATACCCTTATCAGTAGCCCCCGAGATTCTACCAGAATTGCAGATTCGGGTTGAATCTCAGATCTTCAAATCTTCGACTTGGTCTTTTGACTTATCTTTTTATTAGAATGTCTCGCAAGGGGTTTTGATGAACAAGCCTGACAACTCTGACGGATCAAGAGGCCAGTTAACTGCCGGAACAGATACTTGTCACCTACTTCAAATTCAATCCCCTTGGATTTGAATTCGGGAAACCGGTCAAACCCATTCTTTTTCCGCATTTAGGACTTACAAAGAATGAATCCCAGTGGTTCTCAGGGTACCCAGTGCATCCACCAGGATTTTCTTCGCGTCGTAGACACGGATAAGTTCCAGCAGAGCGCATCCATGTGCGTATACCAGGCCACACAAGACGGATCCTGGGGTCTTACCTTCATGATATATTTCAACCACGGCATTCAAGTTTTCTCGTGATGACGCAACTCGAGAATCATATGTCGCAGCCTTGTTTGACTGTTTCAATATACGAGATAATCGAGTTATCCTTTTTAACTCTCATAAATAGCTCCCGATGGGAGTAATCGATATTTATTTTGTCGACAATGTACTCGAAGTTCGTTGTTGACGAAATGTAGCCGATTATGCCTAGATCACTTGTCCACCTGCTGGTTTTTCATCGCAACTTCTCACCCTTCTTCTGTCGACTTCTTTTTATCGGGTGCGCGACAGCGCTCCCGATGGGAGTAGCCCCCGAGGCTATAGCCAAAAAATTTCGGGTATAGGCTCAAAATTATTTACATACCTGTTCCATATACTATCTCTTGCGATATTTTTCCAGATGATTCACACTTAATAATTCTTCTATTCTTTTCTTATGATGTAAGCCCCCGAGTCCAAGACGAGGTACGCTGTGCTTCTTGATAGATACTTTCCCATTTTCCCCTTTTTTTGTTCTTACGTATCTCTTTCTCTTGATGCACTGATGCTCCTTTATCGTCAGCTCTGAGCAGAATACAAAAGCCCATAGATATGCTTTGGACCTTTCCTCTCCAGAGGCCCCTTAGTGTTTAGTTATAAATAAAGCACGTTTGGCGAGGGTAAAAACCCTAATTCATTCATTAGCTTCTTCCTTCGCCGCATCATCTTCTTCTTCCTTATCTCATCTAGGGTTTTTCCTTTCCACCGTTTGTCTCCATGGCCGATGCAAGTGGATCGCGCCTGAATATCAGTGCCCCAGTGGAGAAAAGGGGTCGCGGCCGCCCCCGCGGCAGTAAGAACAAGGCTACAATCGCCACCGCGGCAGTCTTGTCACCTGCTCCGATGAAACAACGTCCCGGCCGCCCGGTGGGTAGCAAGAATAAGCCCAAGGGTTCCTCTACTGTGCCAGGTCCGAGCGCTCCTCCTCCTCCGCCCAGAGTGTACTCGTTCTTCTGCATCGCCGGCGCTCAGTGCCGTGAAATTTAGCGGGTTCCGTTGAAGTTCACCAAATTCATGGATGGACGAGAACTGCGAGAAGCGGTTCTTCATGAACACTCTGGGGGAGGAACTCCCTATGAAGTGGAGGTCTGGTACGATGGGGCCGGCGAGATGTACTTCTAGGGCGGTTGGTCGCAATTTGCAGAAGACCATGACCTCCACCAAGGCTTCTTCATGACCTTCGACTTCCACATCGGTACGTCGAAGTTCGACGTGAAGATCTACGATGGCACCCAGTGCCAGAAGGAATATGAAGCTGAAGTGCACTTTCACTAGATTCTCCCTTTTATGTAATCTCTTTTCCTAGTTATCCTTTCTCGTGCTATCTGTAATAAATAGTTGTGTTGGATTATATTTTGTGCCTGCTTTATTAATAGACCATGGGAACAGATCGTTCTGAGGTATGCACCTAATGTATTATCGGGTTCCTTTGAACCATACGTCTTTTGCCAAATTTCGGGTTGCGAACAACCTAATAGTATATCTCAGATAATCATAGATCTCCATAACATATTAACTTTATTTCGTACGACTCGAGGGTCTGAGCCCCTAAGTGGAAAGTAAAATACTTATACATATTGTCGAGTTGACCCAAGAAACCCAACCTGTGGCCTCATGTTCTGGGTCCAGAGGGTCATAACTCGAAAGTTCTTTGTCGCATTATGTCACCTATGTGTAGAACCGTCGTAACTCCTCTGCATTCCACGGGTTGCTTTCGTCTTTCCCAATTTTCTTGTCTTATAGTCGATAAGCTCCTCCTGGTATTACTTCTGTCACGATGTAAGGTCCCACCCATGGGGACTCCAATTTTCCATGACCATCTTGCTTGAGTCGTAAGACTAGATCTCCCACCACGAAAGATCATGGATGAACTCGACTACTATGGTAGTTTCATAGATTTTGCTGATATTGAGTAGCTCTGGCGAGTGCGTCATCTCTTGCTTCATCGAGTGCATGGACGTCATCCTGAAGCGCTTCTGTGGAAGTTGTCTCATCATACGCCGCAATTCTTGGGGCTTCATGGGTGATCTTGACTGGAAGCACGGCTTCTGCGCCATGGACCAGAAATAAAGGCGTTTCTTAAGTAGCAGCGTTAGGTGTAGTTCGGAGACTCTAGAGTATGGAGGGTAACTTATCTACCCAAGCGTGCCTGGCTTTCTCAAGGGGTGCTAACAGTCTTTTCTTTATTCTGTTGTATATTAGGCCATTGGCTTTCTCGACTTGCCCATTTGTCTTTGGATGCGCCACAGATGCAAATTTCAATTTAATTCCCAAACCTTCACAGTAATTCTTGAACTCCTTTGATGTGAAGTTTGTCCCATTATCTGTGATGATGTTGTGTGGTACTCCGAAGCGAAAGACTATGGACTTGATGAAGTTGATTGCGGCTGAAGAATCTTGGGTTGTCACGGGGGCTGCTTCTACCCACATGGTAAATTTGTCGACTGCCACCAACATGTAAACATGTCCTCCTGGCCAAGATTTGTGCAATTTTCCTACCATGTCAAGACCCTATTGCGTGAAGGGCCAGGATAGTGGTATTGGTTGCAATTCTGCTGATGGTGCGTGTGGTCGAGATGCGAAATGTTGACAAGCCTCGCACTTCCTCACTATATCTTTCGCGTCTTCAATGGCTGTTAGCCAATAAAACCCTGCGCGAAAGGCCTTGGCCGCAATGGCTCTGCTGCTAGCGTGATGTCCGCATACTCGTGCGTGGATGTCTCTTAAGATTTCTTGCCCTTCTTGAGGAGTGACACATCGTTGCAAGACGCCTATTATACTTTTCTTATACAATTTCCCTTGTAACACGACGAAAGTCTTGGATCGTCGTATTATCCTTTTCGCTTCTATTGTGTCTTTGGGTAGTGCTTTGTTTATCATGTATGCCAAATATGGCTGCATCCAGGTTTCTTCGATCATCATGACTTCTTCTGGTTCTGCTGTGCTTGCTTTTCCAGCCCCCGAGCTTGCTGCTTGGTGCTGGCCTTGTTCCTCTGTAGTCAAAGTTTTGTTGCTCTTTATTGATCTTTCTATGATTTCTTCCCAGAAGACTCCTTGCGGTACGGGTAGACATTGGGACCCGATGTTTGCTAGATTGTCGGCTTCCTCATTACTGGCTCTCGCATCCATCGAATGTTCCCTCTAGATAATAGTATAAGTTTCGGTATGCTGTCATATTGTCGTTGATGGCATCGCACTTGTTCATCACTTGCTGGACGACGAGATTCGAGTCTCCAAATATTTTCAGTCGAGTTGCTCCGCATGCTTTGGCCATTTTCATTCCATGGAGCAGCGCCTCGTATTCGGCTTCATTATTAGAAGCTTGGGGAAAACTCATCCTTAACACATACTTCAACTTGTCGCCTTGTGGTGATATCAAGACTACTCCTGCTCCTGCGCCTTGGACTCTTTTTGAACCATCGAAGTACATTGTCCATACACTCGATAGATCTGGCGGTCCTATGTTTTGTAACTCCAACCACTCTGCTGTGAAATCTGGTAAAACTTGCGATTTGATCGCCTTTCACTTTTCATACGTGATGTCCAGGGGTGATAACTCAATTCCCCATAAGGAGACACATCCTGTTGTTGAAGGGTTGTTCAATATATTGGATAGTGGTGTTTCGTTAACCACTATAATTGGGTGCACTGCGAAATATTTCCATAGTTTTTGTGCTATTGAGAATACACTATATGCGAGCTTTTGATAGTGCGGGTACCTCTGTTTTGTTGGAGATAGTACTTTGCTGACGAAGTAGGCTGGCCTCTGCACACCGTGGGCTTTTCCCTCCTCGCTTCTTTCGACTACCAATACCGTACTCACCACTTGATGCATTGCGGCGATGTAAAGTAGTAGTGGCTCCTTTTCATTTGGTGCGACCAACACTGGTGGTGTGGAGAGCACTTTTTTCAGCTGCGCAAAAGGTACGTCTGCCTCTTCTGTCCATTCAAATTTGTCATCTGACTTTTTCATGAGTGCGTAGAAAGGGAGTGCTTTTTCTCCCAATCGAGCAACAAATTGACTTAGTGCCGCGATGCGTCCTGCGAGCTTTTGTATGTCGTGCAGTTTCGTTGGTTTCCCCATTGTTAGGATTGCTTGGATTTTATCTGGGTTCGCCTCTATTCCTCTTGCCGATACCAGGAACCCCAGGAGTTGTCCTACTGATACGCCGAAAGAACATTTTGTCGGGTTGAGTTTAAGCTTGTACCTGTTTAGATTGTTGAAAGTTTCTACCAAGTCACTGATCAGGGACTCTTCTTTTCTTGTGGTGATGACCACGTCGTCAATGTAGACTTGGATGTTGCGTCCTATTTCGCTTCCGAGGCAGTTTTGCATCATCCGCTGGTAGGCTGCTCCTGCGTTTTTTAAGCCGAAGGGCATGACTTGATAATAGAACACGCCATATGGTGTGATGAAAGATGTATTTTCCTCGTCTTATTTCTTCAGTTTGATCTGGTTATAACCAGAATATGCATCCAGGAAGGAAAGCCTTGCGCACCCCGCTGTTGAATCTATTATTTGATCAATGCGAGGTAGAGGGAAGGGATCCTTTGACAGTGCTTGTTGAGAGATGTGTAGTCGATGCACACTCTTTGTACGTCTGTGTTTTTCTTGGGAACAATGACTGGGTTAGATACCCAGGTTGATGAGTTGATTTCTCGGATGAATCCGGCGTTTTCTAGCCTATGTAGCTCGGATGCTATTGCTTTCCTTTTGGGTTTGTCAAATCGTCGCAGTGGTTGCTTGACTGGCTTTGGTTTAGGATCCACATTTAGTGCGTGCTCGACGAGTTCCCTGGGAACCCCTGGCATGTCTGAAGGACACCAGGCGAAGATTTCCCAGCGCTCACGGAGGAACTCGACAAGCGCGCTTTCCTATGCGGGATCCAAGTTTACCGCTATGGAGGTGGTTTTGTTCGGGTCCGTGGGATGGACTTGTATTTTATTTGAGTCTTGAGTTGCATCGAAGGCCTGATCTGGCAGGGATCGTCCGACGTCGGGTAGCACGTTATGGTCGGTTTTGCCTTTCAGCCTTGCATACTCTGTTGTCATGCCGAAAGTTTGTGCTAGCCTGTTGAATTCTTTATCACAGGTGTTGGATACTTCAAAGCTGCCTTGTACTGTGATTGTTCCTTTGGGTCCTGGGATTTTGAGCGTGAGATATGCGTAGTGAGGTACTACCATAAACTTTGCAAATGATGGGCGCCCCAGGATTGCATGATACTGTGAAGGCCAGTCCATAACTTCAAACTCCAACTTCTCTCTGCGATAGTTGCTGCTATTGCCGAAGCAAACGCCGAGTTCTATTTTTCTGAGAGGGTAATTTGCGCCTCCTGGTACTATTCCATGGAAACAACAATCTGTTGGCTTTAGACTTTCTAATGAGATGCACATTGCCCTCAGAGTTCTTGCGTATATTAGGTTTATGCCGCTTCCTGTGTCCATGAATACTCTCCCGATGTCGTATCCCCCTATTTGCGCCTTTAGTACCATCGTGAGTGTCTAGGCCTGGGCACTTTCTTCGGGTGGTCTGCTCTGCTGAACCTGACTGGTTGATCAGACCACTGCAGGTACTCTGTAGTGGCTGGTGGTGATGATATAGCTAAGTTTACTTGTCTGGATATGCTCTTGCGCTCTTTCTTAGATTTTGGCACCGGTTGGATCATTGCAGATATATATACTTTCGACTTCAGATGTTTCGCTAGTCGCTGTACCTGGTATCCCTGACTCATACTTTTCTTTACTTGCCGTATTCCTTGGTTCGAGTCCATGGCACTCTGTAGCCTCAAGAAGGTTCTGCAATCCTTCATCTGGTGGTTAGAAACTCTTTTCCCATCTAGGTATGCGTAGTGGATTCGACAAGGTCCGTAGAGCATGTCCTCCGCCGACGGGCCAGAGTACTTTAGTTTTTCTACTCCATGATTTCTTCTTGCCTGGAAGTCCCTGTTTTCATAGCCTTCCTCGTCCCTTCTTTCGTATCCTGCTGCTATCTGATTTCGCCTTGCGTGGTTATCTCCATTGCGGTATCTTCGCCTTTGCCTGCTCGCTCTGTCGACTTCTGGTGAATGTCCCCTTTTGTTGTTATACGTGTCTTCTCCATCGGCGAATCTGTTGGCTACTTCCATTAATTCAGACACTGTCCTTGGCTTTGTTCTCCCTATCTCTTCCACGAGGTCCGAACGACGAAGGCCAGCCGAAAAAGCATCTATTGCTCTCTTGTAGGAGACGTCTTCTGCTGAATTTTTGATTACACTCCAGCGTTGTATATAAGAGCGTAGGGTTTCGTCTTTCTTCTGAACGCACGACTTGATTTCTTCCAAAGACACTGGGCGCTTATATGTTGAGCAAAAATTTCTTGTGAATTGGCCCTCTAGTTCTCCCCAACTCGCGATGGAATCGTTAGGTAAAGTGTTCAACCATGACCGTGCTGCACCGGTGAGGTGTAACTGCAAACTTTGCATGGCCGTTGCTCTTGTTCCTCCTAGTATTTGCATTGCTTGCAGGTAGTCTGATAACCATAGAGTGGTTTCTTGCGACCCATCATATTTTTGTTGATCGTGCGGTAACTTGAATCCTTTGGGTACCCGCGTTTTGCGAACCCTGCGAGTAAAGCATAGCGCGCCCATCTCTTTATCGTCGTCTTCATAATTTTCTTCTTTCCACGCATAGCGTGAGTTGTTTACTCGCGCTTGTGCTAATATGTTCCTTGCATCCTCCTTCCGTTTTTGTCACCTCTCGTCACCTGATGACTCACTGGATTTGTTTCGCGAGGATTTGCGCTTGAACTCTTCTTTTCGCCTTTCCTTACGATGTGTCGCCTTTTCCTCTAGAAGTTTTCCCATTAACTTGTCTTCTATCAACCCGAGGCTTCGTATTGCGGCTTGATCCATGTGCTCCCGCGGATCTCCAGGCTCTGGTTGTGTGGTTAGTAGGTACGCCTGTGCTGCTACCAATGCTGCTTCTGGTGTTTCTTGCACAAAGTCTTCTTCTTTGTCTGATGGCTGCGCGTTTAAACTTTTCGCATAGCTTTCTTCTTTTGTCTGTGCTGTTGTCCTCCTGTTGTGCTTCGGGTCTCTGTGCCTCTCCATGCTGCACTCTGATTCATCGCTATACTCGTCCCAATATCCTCCACTTGATGTACTGTTGTCATCTCGGCTTCTCATAAACATGTCTCTTTCCTCCCTTAACTTTTTTCTGCGCTGGTGCAGTGCGTATTGATATCCCATCAGAACTTCTCTTCTTGAATCTGCGGGTACTTCTGTGCCGTGATTGATGGTTGACATGATGATTCTCCACTCTCCGGTTGAGACGTGAATTTTTTCTTTTTCCTTCTTGCTGTTATTTCTTGGCTTGTCGACTTGCATATCGACCTCTTTGTTGCCTTCGTGATTATTCTCTTCTGCTGCTTCAGTGATAATGACGCATAGCTGGTGTACGCTTCTGGAGACGCCACTGCTTCCGGTGGCGAAATCCCTTGGACTATCGTGTGGCTTTGTCCGAGTTTCATTGAATTCCTCGAGTCCCTTTGGCATATCTTCTGTTGCTGTGAGACTGACCGACGAGTTAACCTCGCTGGAAGAGCCCACGGATGATCCAGATATTGTGATTCTCTCGGCTTTGCTTGCCAACGGACCCGATTTCGCCGGATCTGAAAGGCGAGTTGAACCCGAAGGTCCGACGTAAATGCTCAAACTTCCGATTGTCAGCTCCATCTCTTGATTTTCGTCGACTTCTAGATTGCTATTGGCTAAAGGCGAAAAAGCCATCGAATTCATGATTCCAATGCCCAGCATCCCCACGGTCGACGCCAATTGACGAGGGTTAACTCGACAAATGTCCTGGATGAAGGACTTAGGATCGGTGAGATAGGGCGTTGGATGAACTCGAAGGTGAAATCAGTCAAACAGGGTGTGTATCGAAAGTAAACGTGGGTGTAAACTTGGCTTGCTTTCAATCTGTCCCTCACTGTCCTCTCCTGGCCCCTATATATAGGTGGCCAGGTCTCAAGGACCAGGAGGGATCTGACACAGATTACAATATCGATATACGACACGAACTCGTATTTCAACTAGTGTTACAACTGGGCCTAGCTTAACGGGCCTCAGGGGTACTCAACTATCGGGCTCTATTATCTATACCCTTGTCACATATACTTGTTGCTGTTTATTATGTTACTAAGTGGGTAGAAGCTATATCTACGAAGAGTGCCGATGGTGAGACCTCATTAAAAATGCTTAAGGATGTTATTTTTCCTAGGTTTGGTGTGCCTAGATATCTTATGACTGATGGAGGTTCTCATTTTATTCATGGCAGTTTTAGGAAAAATCTTGCTAGATATGACATTAATCATAGAATTGCTTCTGCTTATCATCCCCAAACTAGTGGGCAGGTAGATCTATCGAATAGAGAGATCAAGTCTATCTTGCAGAAGACTGTTAATAGATCTAGGAAAAATTGGGCTAGCAAGTTGAATGATGCTTTATGGGCTTATAGAACTGCTTATAAGAACCCCATGGGCATGTCTCCTTACAAAATGATTTATGGAAAAGCGTGTCACTTGCCTTTAGAATTAGAACACAAAGCTTTTTGGGCAGTGAGAGAGCTTAATAGGGATTTTAAACTCGCCGGTAAGAAAAGGTTGCTTGATTTGAGTTCTTTAGATAAGTGGAGAAACGAAGCTTATGAGAATGCCAGACTTTTCAAAGAAAAAGTCAAGCAATGGCATGATAGGAGAATTCTTAAGAGAGAATTTCATGTTGGTGAGAAAGTTCTATTGTATAAGTCTCGTCTCAGATTTTTTGCAGGAAAATTACTCTCGAAATGGGAAGGACCCTTCGTTATTAAAGAGGTGTATCGTTCAGGTGCGATAAAGATTGCTTCGCTTAAAGATAAGACTACGCAAGTGGTGAATGGGCAAAGACTCAAACATTATATCGCCAGAGATTCTTATAATGAAGATGTCGATGTTATTCAAATGATTACTTCAGAAGAATTCATCAAAGAACATATGCAGGAAACTGCAGAGTCCGTTTTCGAATAGGTAACAGTTCTAGTTAGAAAAGGTTCACGATAAGTTCTTCTATTTATATTTTTGTTGTTTTTATTAAATATGAAAAATCACGAGACAAAAATGGGTGGGAAACAGAGTCCGATGGCTCCTCACCACCTGGTGGCGCGGGCCCCCTCCTGGCCGCGCCACCCTGTGGTGAGACCACCCCGGAACTCGTTTCCGTCCCGGTTTCCTCATGTGACTTCGTTTCGATGTTTAATTTTCACTTATATAACCCCCCGGATTGCCCAAGGTCTGTATATCGTGTTTTCGTCGCATTTTTGTTTTGATCTGTTTCTGTCAGGAGTTGTTCTCAGTTTTAGAGGCATCATGGCTTCCGCAAGCAACGATAAGGACAAGAAGCCTTTAGAAGAGGACCACCAAGACTCCAAGCTGAAGGAAGGACAAATGACTGGAGGATCAAGGGCAAGAGATCCTACTTCTGTAGGATCAATGAACGCTACACATGCTTTTTCTCATAATATGCAGGGACCAACACTACCAGTCCTAGATCTAAGCTTCTTTCCTGCAGCAGAAGAAACCCTTGGGGTCACTGATGAGTTTTGTGCCATGCTCCGAGTTTTGAATAGGGAGGTGGAGATACTTCAAGAGGAGAACCTCAGGCTTTGCAGGATGCTGAAGCTTTTCCTTGCCCCAGTTATGATTGCACCACCACCGCCGAAGGAGTAATTCGTCATTGGTACAGGCATCCCCTTGGTTTGTTCCAAGCTTGGGGGAGTGCCGCGGTATCACATCATTATCTTTTACTCATTTACTTTTCAAGTAGAGTCATATCATGAATAGAGAAGTTATCTTATAGAATAGTTTGCAGTGTGGAAGTATCCTCCTTTAGTTGGTTACCTATGTATCCCTTGGTGTGAGTTGCGGTTGAGAAATATTAATGAGAAGTTTTATTATTTACTTTCTGCGCACTTTATTTTAGTTTGCAATCTTTCTTATATGATTAGTCTTATTGATTAGTATTGGTATCACTTTGGGAGCATGAGTAAATCTAGTTGGTTTTGGCAAACTTAGCTTGGTCAGTAGCAACATTACCTTGAGGTTTGAGTAGAAAAAGAAGGAAGTGTTAGTAGATACATCATTTCAGCTTTCCTTCATGATTGGCTCATAAGCAATAGTATTCTCAAGTTAAGATCATTTGTACTTTCAAGGAAGTTTGCATGATTGTTCCTATCACATGTATGTTTGTTTGTTTCATGCAACTCTTATGCTTGCTACCCAGCTTTGCTAGCCAAAAACCTGTACTGAGAGGGAATACTTCTCGTGCATCCAATCCTCTTAAACCAAGTTACTTCCAAAGAGTCCACTATAAATTCATATGCATGGTATTTCAAAGCCATTTCAAGTAAATTTTCATGTGCTACCTTTCAAAAAACTTCAAATACTTCTAGTTTTGTGCCACTGTTTTTAGCTCATGAGGACGTAGTGGTTGGGTTTGTTATCTTCCATACTAAATTAAGTACCTCTCGACTTGCATGCTGATGACCCACAAGTATAGGGGATCGCAACAGTCTTCGAGGGAAGTAAAACCCAAATTTATTGATTCGACACAAGGGGAGCCAAAGGATATTTATAAGCCTTAACAGATGAGTTGTCAATTCAGCTGCACCTGGAAACAGACTTGCTCGGAGCGGTTTATCAGTAGCAACAGTTTTATAGTGGTGATAGTAGCAAAACAGTAACAGCAATAGTAAAATAAAAGTAGTAATAGTAGCAATAGTAAATAGTAGGATTAAAATACTGTAGGCATAGGGATGGATGTACGGGCGTTGCATGGATAAGATAATTTATGAAATCAGTGAGACATGGGCATTGCATATAAATAATGATAAAGGATCCTAGTACTAAACAATCATAGGCATGTGTTCCGTATATAGTCGTACATGCTCGCAATGAGAAACTTGCACGACATCTTTTGTCCTACCAGCCTGTTGCAGCAGGGCCTCAAGGGAAACTACTGGTAATTAAGGTACTCCTTTTAATAAAGTACCGGAGCAAAGCATTAACACTCGGTGAACACATGTGATCCTCACATCATAGCCATCCCCTCCGGTTATCCAAATTTCTGTCACTTTGGGGCCTCGGGTTCCGGACAACGATATGTGTAAACAACTTGCAGGTAAGATCATAAATAACAAGTATCATCATAAAACAATAACAAGTTCAGATCTGAGATCATGGCACTCGGGCCCAAAGTGACAAGCATTAAGTACAACAAGTTGCAACAATGTCATAAGCACTAATAGTAGATACTAGGCACTATTCCATAACAATCTCATAGCAAATTACACGAATGATCTCATCCAATCCCTACCATCCCCTTCGCCTACAGCGGGAATTACTCACACATGGATGGGGGAGTCATGGATGGTTGATGGAGAGACGTCGGTGATGATGGTGATGAAGATCTCCTCCAAATCCCCGTCCTGGCAGGGTGCCAAAATGGAGTTTCTGGTTCCGAATCGCGGTTTCTGATGGTGGCGGCGCAGCGGAAGTCTATCTAGGAAAAACGCCAAACCCACGCTCCTTTCAGGTCAGAGGGTATATGTAGGCGGAAGGAGGGGTCAAGGCGACGGCCGAGGCGGTCTCACCACAGGTGGGCACGGCCAGGGCTGGGCCGCGCCCCCTAGTGGTGAGCCCAGCTCCCAGCCTCTCTTCGT
The DNA here is from genome assembly GCA_007115705.1 of Dactylis glomerata. NCBI lineage: Eukaryota > Viridiplantae > Streptophyta > Magnoliopsida > Poales > Poaceae > Dactylis > Dactylis glomerata. Next base: position 993,822 of record QXEO01001391.1, on the reverse strand, counting down.
CTCTCCTTCTGGCTCCGTGGGTCTTCTAGTAAAATAGGATTTTTGCAATATTTTCGGGGATTTTTCCTGAAAGTCGGATTTCTGCACAAAAACAAGACACCAGGGCAATTTTGCTGAAAACAGCGTTAGTTCATGTTAGTTGTATTCAAAACACACAAATTAGAGGAGAAACGATAGCAAAAGTGTTCAGGAAAGTAGATACGTTTTGGACGTATCACATGCTTCATCTGCTCGTCATTAATTTTGCAAGGGAGCTGGTCAGACCATTGTAATCTAAAAAAAGAAAAAAAAGAAAAAAAGGCACTCCTCCATGGTATATGAAAGTTGGTGGGCACCCGATGGGATCGGTTAGCCATGGTTTGAGAAAGGAAAAGTGGGGAGGAGTGCCAAGCTATAAAAGAGCACAAATGTGCCAATTAATCAACATCTCGGAACCGCCCTCACTTGTTTAGTATGGAAGATATCAAGAACTCTGTTGCTAGTCGTTAACAAAAGCAACCACCTCTCAAAACAACTTTTACCTCTGTTTTACAAATGAAAAGCTCTAGCACATGTTTAATCCCTACTTCCCTCTGCGAAGGGCCTATCTTTTACTTTTATGTTGAGTCAACCTATTCCCTTCTATCTCAAGCAAGAATTTGAGTTGTTATGTTTCACTCATCCATATGTTGATCTGTTCAATCATATTTACTATCTTCCTTTGTTTAGTACGATGCTTTTATCTGAAGGAATATATCTTTGAAATCTTTCTATGATTGTAAAGAGTTTGTTTCGTTGAGCATATGGCTTTTGCTATATTAGCACTGTTATAAAAGGCTCCGTTCAAAAATAAGTATAGTTTGTTCATTGTTCTCTGACCAAGAACAAAGGTTTGCCATCACCAATCATGATTTACCTTGTGCATCTTTGTTTGTGATTCCTTTTGCTTATTGCAAGTCTTTATTATATGAAGGGAAGTTGCTATCTATTATAACTTGTGCCTTGGTAAATGTGGTGCTTCTTGTCTGTATTTTGTTTATCGACACTTCACTCCATAAACATGTGGTCATGTTTACCGAGTTCAATTTTCGCTTGGGGACAAGCGAGGTCTAAGCTTTGGGGGGTTGATACGTCCATTTTGCATCACTATTTTATATCATAATTTACTGGTATTCATTGATATATTTCATATTTAGAGATGATACTTATGTTGTTTCCTTTGTTTTTACATGTTTGATGATCATTGGAGAACTTGCTGCCGGAGTCAGCATTCTGTTGGAAAAAGGACTGTCAAGACACCATATTTCTGAAGATCAACAATTCTAGAGAAATACCCAGAAATTCATATAATATCAGAAGACGAAGGTAGCCAAAAGGAGGAGGCGAAAGGAGCAGCAGGGTGAGCTCACCATCAGGTGGCGCGGGCCCACCCCTGGCCGCGCCGCCCTGTGGTGAGGCCACCCTAGCCCACTACTGCCATTGCCCCCTCGCATATATTGTCGTCCCCGAAAACCTAAGTCAAGGGGGGGGGATCAGAGATAGACACCACCGCCTCTGCGGGGCGGAAAACACCGAGAGAGAAAAGCTCTCCAGTAGGCAGAAATCTGCCGGGGAAATTCCTTCCCAGAGAGGGGAGATCATCGACATCATCATCATCATCGCGCTGGACTTCATCGGGATCATCATCACCATCATCATCATTAGCACCTTCATCTCCACCTTCACCACGCCATCCCGCTGTAACATCTTGGGTTGAATCTTGTCAAATTCTTAGGGGAAACTTTCCCGATGTTGATTACCTTTGTAGTTGATGCTATTGAGTGGAACCGTTGAATTAAGGTTTATGTTTAGATTGTTATTTACCATTATTTCACCTCTGGTCATGATCCATATGATGTCTTGTGAGTAGTGCATTTAGTTCTTGAGGACATGGGAGAAGTCGAGATGTTAGTAGTGAAACTATGTTGAGTAATATTTAAGGGATTTCTATTTTCGTGCCCTCGGGTCCTTAGTTGTACTCAGTTTTCCCCAGCTCCTTAGTTTTTCCTCAGTTTTGCCCAAGCCCTTGTTTGAAACCCTCACAAGGAGCTCGGATGGGAGGAATCCCGTTCAGTTGACTGTTCCGTGCTGACGAGTGGGGCCGCGTCGTGTGGGGCTGGTAGAAAGGGACCGCGTGGGACAGGATGAGACCGTGTTTGGTCATACGAGCGGAGCTGGGGCCGTAGCGTGTGGGGCCGTAGCGTGTGGAGCCGTGTGGGTACGAGACGTGGGCACGAGTGGTTTCTGTCCCTTTCGCCCAGATTAGCAGTTTTCAATGCACCTTTTTCCTCTCTCTCGCTCGATCTCATTCATTCTTGATTGCCCAAATTGGTACCAAATCTAGAGCAGCTTCTCCTTCTATTTTTTAACGCCATTCATTTCTTTATGCCTTCGTTTTTACCCAATCAGGTACTCCCTCCGATCCATATTACTCTTCACTAATACGGATGTATCAACCACTAAAATGTGTTTAGATACAACCACATTAGCGAAGAGTAATATGGATCAGAGGGAGTAGGAAATCTAGGGCACAAATCCAGAGAAAATATAGGGACGATAAGCTGCATACAGTAGCCAACATAGCATAGATTAACAGTACTACCGACCGAGATCCAACATAACCTACATTTTACATGAATGGGATTAAGCTTGGAGGCTGCGCAGGTGAATCCCAAGTGCTTTGTGTTTGGCCATGAACGCATGCACGTTCACGGTCGTTCCAACTCTAGCACCGCCAATGGCTCTGCCAATAGATTCAGCATGGTTCACCAGGCAGTGGAAGTCGGTGGCGCGGAGCCTCCTGTTGCAGAAGGGGCACCTGTAAACGCCTCGAGCAAAGTAGTGATCGTAATGGCCGGACTGCAACCTCCCGAGGACGTGACGAGTCTTGGTGTGGAAGGACTCGTCGTCGCTGCTCTGCACCTGTCACGTAGCACCAAAGATCGAAAAACACGCAGTCAATTGCAGCGATGATGGAACAGAGAGTGAACAAAAGATCATGCATGATAATATGGGCACGAAAAAAAGCGGTAGCCTCAGTTACATTGGACACACTTATATCCAGGATTTGGGTCAGTGAACCAAAGATCATGCACAACAAATTTGTACACACCAATTGTTCACTGACCAAACCCTGAATTAATTTGTGCCCAAATATTCATCATCATCGGCACAAATTAACCGGATGGGATTGATTACTCACATAAGTTAACCGAATCTTAAACAAAAGCAAATCACAAACACTAATAATGCAAGATCTAGAACTAGGAACAGACAAACCCTAATAACGCAAGATCTAACACGCAAGATCTAGAACTAGGAACAGACAAACCCTAATAACGCAAGATCTAACACAAAAGGATTGAACTAGGAACAGACGAACCCTAATAACGCAAGATCTAACACAAAATGATAGAACTAGGAATAGACAAACCCTAATAACGCAAGATCTAACACAAAAAGGATTGAAATGGGATAAGAACAAGGGAACAAAGGGTTACCTCCTTGTCGTTGACGATGCTGGTGTCGTAGGGGTTCTCCGGGGCGACGTACGGCTCTTGTTCGTATGGGTCCCAATCGACGGGGAACTGGACGGGGCCAGGACGGGGGCGGCGGCTAATGCGCCGGCGGCTGATGCACCGGCGGCTACGTCGGAAGCAGCGACGGGGGCCTGGACGGGGGCGGCGGCCGATGCACCGGTGGCTGATGCGCCGACGGCTACGTTCAAAGCAGCGACGGGGTCCTAGACGGGGGCGGCGGCCGATGCGCCGACGGCTGATGCGCCGACGGCTACGTTCGAAGCAGCGACGGGGTCCTAGACGGGGGCGGCGGCCGATGCGCCGGCGGCCAATGCGCCAGCAGCTGATGTGCCGGTGGCTACATCGGAAGCGCCGACAATGGGCATCTCATTCTTCTCCATCGCTGGGGTTTTTTCTTCGGGGTTTTTTCGATGCGACGTGCAGAAGATGATGGGACAGGAGAGGCGATTGCAGTGAGAATGAGAGAGTGGGCGAGCATCGAGGGAGAGAAAGAGGGGCTCTATAAAGACGAAGGTGGCGTGTACCGCAACACGCGTCCGCTATGCACGGCTGCAGCGTGCACCGCGACATGAGGCTAACCCTTCGACGTTTGGTGTACTCAGTTCTAACCTCGGGCCTTATATAGAAATTTTATCTGTACTCAGTTTTCCCCTCGAGTACTTAGACTGGCAAGTGCAATATACTCAGTTCTACCCTCAAGTAGCTAGTCAACAGAGAGTCAACAAATGAGATTAACATAGCTAATTGAGTCATTTCATGCGCAAAAAAATCCAAAAAAAATAAAAACATAGTGGCACCTACTCATGGAGTCTTCCTACGCAACCTGCCACCTAGGAAACCTTAGCAAACATAGATAAATCAAGTTTTACCACAAATTGCCACTTCTCAGAATCACTAGTAGCTATGAAGATGCATGGTTTTCCACTCAAACCCCTTTGTAAAACATCTTCCCCAAAACATAGTTTGTCTAAATGAGGCCATAATTGTCACACTCATGTATATTTGAATTGCAAATAATTTGATGTAGCCCAATATGAATTATATTGTACAAAACACGCATTTTTCATTTTGTAATTCTTTTGTTTGAATCCCTTAGTCTATTTACTATTTACGTGCCCTTGGTTTCTTAGTACTACTCAGTTTTGCCCTCAAGTACTGTCACAAATGCTCACAGAAGCCCAAACTTATCCTGATTGGTTGAGCCGTTGTCACACGGATCGACTCCACCAACCGTTGATCCACTGATCTAATGGATAGTATACCCCTATCCGTCTCTTCGTTGCCACCCCTCTCTCTCTCTTCGTGGCCACCCCTCTCTCTCTTTGTCGGTGGATCAACGGTTGGTGGAGTCGATCCGTGTGATAAGAGACATGAATTAATGGATTATTTTGCCACATAACTATATTCCCTCTATTTATGCATTATTTTCCACGATTTAAAAATGTTAAACTAAAAAGTGGTATAATTTTGGTGTAAACAAGAGACATACATATTTGCGGATTTCCGTGAATGGATTATTTATCACCCCTCTAACAATTATCAACTATCTTTAGCATTCCTTTTCTTTTAGGGAATATAGTTTTGGTAATTTGAAATGGCCCAAAAGTGGTATAATTTTGGTAGAAACATGAGACATACATATTTGGCATATTTAGGGGATTTCGGTGAATGGATTATTTATCACTCCTCTAACAATTATCAACTATCTTTAGCATTCCTTTTCTTTTAGGGAATATAGTTTTGGTAATTTGAAACGGCCCAAAAGTGGTATAATTTTGGTAGAAACATGAGACATACATATTTGGTATATTTGGGGGATTTCGGTGAATGGATTATTTATCACCCCTCTAACAATTATCAACTATCTTTAGCATTCCTTTTTTTTAGGGAATATAGTTTTGGTAATTTGAAACGGCCCAAAAGTGGTATAATTTTGGTAGAAACATGAGACATACATATTTGGCATATTTGGGGGATTTCGGTGAATGGATTATTTATCACCCCTCTAACAATTATCAACTATCTTTAGCATTTCTATTTTTAGGGAATATAGTTTTGGCAATTTGAAATGGCCCAAAAGTGGTATAATTTTGGTAGAAACATGAGACATACATATTTGGCATATTTGGGGGATTTCGGTGAATGGATTATTTATCACCCCTCTAACAATTATCAACTTTCTTTAGCATTCCTTTTCTTTTAGGGAATATAGTTTGGGATATAGTTTTGGTTATTTGAAACGTCCCAAAAGTGGTATAATTTTGGTATAAACATGAGACATACATATTTGTGGGATTTCGGTGAATGCATTATTTGTCACCCCTCTAACAATTATCAACTATCTTTAGCATTCCTATAGTCCCTAACACTTATTTTTTTTGGTAATTTCGGTGAATGCACACACTAACTTTGAAAACAACTACAAGTACATGTAACTGAATAATGGATTTGTAACAAGGGATCTCTTGTAACAACTTCTAGCGCTTGATGAGCAATGATAAGAATCCGGTCGCAATTATACAACAAAAAAACAACCAACCATCAGATTAGCTTGCTTCTTCAACTCGATTAGCTGCTTTAACTGCTTCTTCATTTTCTTTAATTCTCCCTTCACTTCCACTAGTTCTGCATTGGGAGCATTAGGCATAATCAGAACGGCTCCTCTCTCCGCCGCATTCTCTACAGCAAGTCCCCCCTCCCAAATTGCGCTCCCCAATAGCGCCAATTGATTCCTACAATTTAAGCCTCTGAACGTACGCATCGATCCACTCGAAATACCTACATTTCTTCAGGATCTAAAAACAACAACGTGAACCCTAAATCCCAAATTCGAGGGAATAACAAGAAAATCGAGAGAAAACAGAGCAATTGGAGCGAGATCTAACCTTATCCCCCTCTCTATATGGCAAGCTCTCGCATGCAAGGAACTCACGTCCACGGTTGCCGTTGTCGTCCGTCTTACAGATCGACCGCTTCAGAGGCTCCTGGCGTGGGCAGTTAGGGCATCTTGTCAAAGGCACGGGTCCATACTACGGCCATGAAGAACGGGAGGTCAAAGAGAAACTGGACATCACCCGCCTGCCGGAGAAGGGCTGCCGCTGGCGGAGAAGAAGAACAATGGGGCGCGGGGAAAGAAAAGGGAAGCAATGGCACGGGCACGGGCGCGGGGCTGGCTCGGGCTCCCATTTTGCAACGGTCACCTGGGTAAGCTGTGGGTCTGGCGCGCTAACGTGGACAAGTTGTTGGTCCCACGATGATCTGGATAAGTGGAGACGTGTCCACTGCGGGGCACCAACAGCGGCCCCACTTGCCAGCACCAACAAACGGTCAACTAAACAGGATTCCTCCCGTCCGAGCTCCTTGTGAGGGTTCCAGACAAGCGCTTGGGCGAAACTAAGGAAAAACTAAGCGGCTGGGGAAAACTAAGCACAACTAAGGACCCGAGGGCACGAAAATAGAAATCCCAATATTTAATGGTTTGATATTTATGTTGTGGTGTTATTCTACTAGTGGTGTCATGTGAACGTCGACTACATGATACTTCACCATTTATGGGCCTAGTGGAATGCATTGTGTATTTGGCTACTAATTGTGGGGTTGCCAGAGCGATAGAAACCTAAACCCCCGTTAGGAAACCATTGCACTAGGGAGCGTAGGATCTCAGAGTTTAAGGTTGTGGTTAGATTTATCTTAATTAATTTCTTGTATTTGCGGATGCTTGCAAGGGGTAAAATCACAAGTGTGTATTAGTCCTAGTAAGGGTAGTACGCTAGCACAGGTTCACCCCCATAACACTTATCAAACCAATGAAGATTACTTAGCAGCATGAAGCGAAAGCTCTCGACAGAAACTTCCGTGTCTCCTCAGGAACATTTGGTAATCATAAGTTACACAACCGGCTTGTCCTTTGCTCTAGAAAGGATTGGGCCACTTGCAGCAATTACTATTATTGTCTTCTATTTACTCGTACTTTATTTACTTGCATTACCAAATACCCCTGAAAACCCATTTGCTAGTATTTATAGTGAATCCTTGATCAAAACCACTTGTTAACACCTTCTGCTCCTCGTTGGGTTCGACACTCTTATTTATCGAAAGTACTATGATACACCCCCTATAATTGTGGGTCATCACCTGCACACAACATAACCAAAGTACTTTGCCCCAACTTACAGTGAGGTTGTCAATCTCACCGGTTTGCTATAAAAAAAGGATTAAACATATCGTGTGGTAAAAGATAGTAGTTTGCGAGAATGTAAATAATGCGAGTAAATAGTAAATGGTAATAAGAATGTAAAAGAATGGACCAGGGTCCACAGTTCACTAGAGGTGTCTCTCCATAAGATAAATAACATGCCGTGTAAACAAATTACAGTTGGGCAATTGATAGAATAAAGAAAGCATACAAATGTCATGAGGATCACTATGAGATTCACTTGGGCATTACAACATAATACATAGACCATAATCCAACTGCATCTATGACTAATAATCCACCTGCCGGATGTCATCCGAACAACTGTTGGGTATTAAGTTGCAAGCAACAGATTATCGCCTTAAGCAAAGTGTGTAATGTAAACAATACAAATGTCTTGAACACAAGATTGTTGTTTTCTCCCTAGTAGCAACAGCACATCTACAACCTTAGAGGTTTCTGTCACTCCCCCAGATTACTAGAGGCATGAACCCACTATCAAGCATAAATACTCCCTCTTGGAGTCACTAGCATCTACTCGGCCAAGATATCTACTAGCAACGGAGAGCATGCAAGATCATAAACAACATAGAGATGATAAATAAATAAATCAACTTGACAAAGTACTCAATATTCATCGGATCCCAACAAACACAACATGTAAAATTACATAACGATGATCTTAATCATGATAGGCAGCTCACAAGATCTAAACATGAAGCACATGGAGGAGGAGAAGACAACCATCTAGCTACTGCTATGGACCCGTAGTCCAAGGTAGACTACTCACACATCACTCTGGAGGTAGGCATGATGATGAAGAAGGCCTCCGGTGGTGATTCCCCTCTCCGGCAAGGTGCCGGGAAGAGCTTCTAGACCCTCCCGATCTCGCGTCAACGCCGGCGGCGACTTCCAGAATGTTTTCTAGAAAATTGATTGGGCCCTAGGGTTTTCTCGTCGAAGAGAATATATAGACGGAAGGGCGGCGTCAGGAGGTGGGCCAGGTGGCCCCACCACCTGGTGGCACGGGCCAGGGGCAGGCCGCGCCACCCTATGGTGTGGCTGGCCCCTGGCTCCCCTTCGTCTCTGCTTTGGACTCCGTCTTGTGTCAGGAAAAATAGGAACTTCGGCTTTTGTTTTGTCCAATTCCGAGAATATTTCCTATGTAACTTTTCTGAAACACAAAAACAGCAGAAAACAGGGACTGGCACTGTGGCATCTCCTTAACAGGTTAGTTCCGGAAAATGCATAAAAATGCCATGAAGTGTAACAAAACATAAAGCAAATGGTGCATAAACAAGCATGGAGCATCAAAAAATATAAATACGTTTGAGATGTATCAAGCATCCCCAAGCTTAACTCCTGCTCGTCCTTGAGTAGGTAAGTGATAACAAAACAATAATTTTTGAGGTGACATGCACCAACACAATCTTGATCAAACAATGTAAAGTATTGAGTGCTGAGATCAAAGTACTCTAAACATGGGCATAAAAGACATAATCTTGACAATAAAACGTAGCAACCATGTTATAACATGAAAAGTAACACAAATAAAAGATCATGAGTAATAATGCATTGAAAGTCAAGTGTGTGTTTTGAGCATATAGAAAAACATAGCAAAGTGGTTTTCAGCTTGTCCTTCATGGAATAGCAAAACATAAATGTATAGGACACCTTCAATTTTAAGAGGGCGACTAGATACAAATAATTTAAGAACAAGCAAAACCATAATCATGAATCAATCAATAATAAATTTTGGGAGTATGCACATTATACTCCGAATGACAACTATGCTCTCTTAGACGGTGCATAAAGATAGAAGGTTGTAGATGTGCTGTTGCTACTAGGGAGAAAACAACATTCATATGCTCAAGGGCATATGCTTTGTTTACATTACACACTTTGCTTAATGCAATTATCTGTTGTTCGCAACTTAATACTTGTGGAGTTCTTGGATTGATTCGCCACAAGTGGATTATTAGTCATAGATGCAGTTGGATGGCGGTCTATGTATTTTTCTGTAATGCCCAGAGTAAATCTCATAGTGATCTTCTTGACATATCACGTTATCTTTATTCTATCAATTGCCCAACTGTAATTTGTTTACCCAGCATGTGTTATTTATCTTATGGAGAGACACCACTTGTGAACTGTGGACCCCAGTCCTATTTCCATCATATTGCTATCACCTGTTTACTTTACTCGCACTATTTACTTTACTCGCATACTTCTACTGCTTTCCACTCGATACGCTCATAACCTTTGTTTCAAGCAAACCGGTGAGATTGACAACCTCATCGCAAGTTGGGAGCAAAGTACTTGGTTGTGTTGTGTGCAGGTTCCGCGTTGCAGCTAGCAAGCAAAGCTTGGACGAGGCGCCATATATAAATTGTCCGAAGCTGTCGCAAACTAGCAAGCATCACCTTCAGTCGTATTTTCTGCTTTTCTCCTGAACGATAAACCTTGGTTTCTTAACTGAGGGAAAATCTGCTGCTATACTCATCACACCTTCCTCTTGGGGTTCCCAATGGGCTGGTCATTCACCACGCAACAAGCAGCTCTTTTTCTGGCGCCGTTGCCGGGGAGAAGAGTGGAAGACCTCTGCAAGGGGAGTTTTTTTCGCACGCACATCCTTTACTTTGTTATTTTTTTGCTTTACTTTATTTATTTTACCTGCATCGTTTTATATCAAAAACCCAAAAAAATTAGAATCCTTGGTAGTTGTTTATTATGTCTAGTTCAGTTGCTACTACTATGTCGCCCGAGGATATGATTTGCACTTTTAAACAAAAGGATGAGGAAAGTTTTAAAGAAGCTTGGTCTAGAATTTATGATTGGCATGGAAAAACTGAACCTAAAATGACTTTGAGTTTGCTTCTTAGTAGCTTTTACTTCAGACTTTCTCTCCGTTATAGATATGCTTTGGATGCTGCTGCAGAAGGAGATTTCCTTCATTGTGATGGAGATCAAGCCTTCAATATTATAAAAAAGTTGATTACAATTTATAGCATGCCAACCTATTTTGATTCCTCTCTTGTGTGCATTTTTAATAGACTTGATACTCTTGAGACTCGCACTGCTAGTTTGAATACTTGCTACAATACTTTGCGCCAGCATTTTGATTATGTGCCAACGAATTTTGAACCTTCGAGTTGGTATCCTACGGTAAAAATCACTATTGATGGTAAAACTTTTCATGCTCGATGTGATATTATGTCTGATGCCAAAGGATGTTTATGAGTCTTTGAGCCTTTGGAAGCTTTCTGAGGGGGGAGAAGGAATTTCTCTTACTAACAATGCCACTATATTTCCCATTGGAATAGCTGAAGGAGTCTTTACAAAAGTCCTAGGAAGAATGATATCTACTGATTATCTTGTTATTGAATGTGTAGGAAAAGGACAAATCACACTTGGAAGATCTCTATTAAAGCTCCTAGGCGCCGTCATTGATGTGGGAAAGGGCAACATAAGATTTATCTCTCCATCTTGCAATAGCCATGTCTTTCCTAGAGTTAAGAGCAAAGGTAAGAAAGGAAGACGTAAGGCACCCGCTGATCCTAGCACTTCATCTCTTGATATTACTTGATTCGCAATTTTCTGCGCCTAGCTCAAAGGCGTTAAAGAAAAGCACTCTTGAGAGATAACCCAATGTTTTCTTTTCAGTACTTTTTCTTTTATTTGAGTCTTGGAAGTCATTACTACTGCAATGACCGCTCCTTATCTTGTTTATTTTGTTTTTGTGCCAAGAGAAGCCTCTAATTTGAGTGAGGTAAAGATTTGGGGATGTTGCTGTCCTGAAACTGTTTTCGGCGCTGCACTGTAAAAATTCGTATAAATTCTCTGTATATCTTTTGGACCTGCGATTTCTTGTGCATATGCCCCAGGTTATATCCAAACTTTCGTTAGTTGAACACTTTTTGATTTGAGCAAAAGAAAACCCCTCAAAAATTCGGCCTTTGTCAGCTGTTCTGTTTTGACAGATTTCTGCCAATATTTGTGTTTGCCGCTTAATCGCTTTTTTTAGTTCTTTTGATCACGAAACTTTTGGGGAAGTTGCTACAGTAGTATATGCTATATATGTGGTGGTTTTGGGTTGAAACCTGAAGCAAAAAGAGGTTGATTATATGTTATGCTTGCACTAATGTTGCTAATAGAATTGTGTTTAGTTTTGTATGAAGGAAGTTTTCAAGTGTAGGGATTGGAGAATGATGAGATGAGTTGAAGAATGGACAAAAGCTCAAGCTTGGGGATGCCCATGCATCACCCCAAGAAATATCCAAGAAGTACAAGTGTCAAAGCTTGGGGATGCCCCCGAGGCACCCCTTCTTCATCGGCAAAAATCAGGTCACCTTTCAAAACACTATATGTTTATTGCTTCATGCACTATGTGTTTTTCTTGGAGCGTCAGTTGTTTTAGTTTTCTTAGTTAGTTTAGTTTTGTTTGCTGCAATAAATGGTTGGACCCCAACAAATTTCCTTTGGAGGAGATGTACTCGTTTTCATTTGCCAAGAACACTCCGTTTTTCATTCTTACAATTTCACCGGGTGTTCTTCTTTTTCCGCTACTGCTTTTGGTTTTCATTTTCGCTTTGATTTGCGTTCAGATCTTCTTATATCTTTTCATCAAGGTGTATTTTTGCCTCTGATCTTTATTGGTTTTCATCAAAAGAGGTGTTTATAAAAATTTCAAATGGTGTTGGAAAAGAGAAAAAGCTTTATGCAAAATAGTGGTACAAGAAGGAGCTTGTGTAGACTACGGCTTAGGCTTTTTCATGTCATGCTTGATGTCTTTTTGATAGTATGCTTAGTGGTTTTTCTGTAGCATGACTTGTCTCAAATAACTGAGATTGCTTAATGAGCCTTTGAAAAAATCATGCGTTGTTTTTAATTGTATGGAAGCATTATTTTGGTTTTCTGCTTGATGCTTTATTTGGGTTGACTTGGCGCATGCTCACACATGTTAGACTCTTACAAAGTCGCCAATAGACTCTATGATCATTTAGTTTTTGACTTTTGGTGCCATCTTATGCTTCTTTTAATGTCGCTTTGTCGCTTTGCATGATTATGGCCATTATTGCTCTCTTAGTTGGTCGCTCCCAGTCTTTTGCTAGCCCTCGCCTTGTACTGAGTATGAGCTCTACTCGTGCATCCAACTCCTAAAAGCCAAAGTTTTCCAAAGTGTCCACCATACATACCTACTAGCAATTTGCTATTCCAAGTAAATTTGACTTACTTTTATTTTCTCTTCAAATTAAACTCTTACCAGTGTTATGCGAAATTCGGTCAGTAAAGCTCTCACGAACCGGAAGGCACACTTTACTTTTTCCTATTCTTAAAAATTTGACATTGTGGTCTCTTATGTTGAGTTGTTATGCTTGCAAGTTGTAAGTTGGAGACTAGCCCAGCCATGCAGTCATGGGCAAGCTTTCAACATTGCACTTCTTATTTGAGTTGATATCGTGATCTTTTGGTTATGGATGCCCGCGGTGTGAAATGAATTGGGAATCTTGTGGGGATCATGGAGTTTGTATATGTGTTAGGGAAACGCCGGGCCACTAATCTAAGCCATGCATAATTCATGGTGGAAATTTGCAGCATACCCATGGTGAACATTCGACGACGCATCTCACAATAAAAAGCTAAACAATTGGCAAATAAAAGAGATGTCGAGGTGTTCATTGTCTGCTTGTCCTGTCATTTTGATGTGGGCTTGTTCCATGTCATCGGGTACGGAGGTACCCCGTTGGCAGTTCTCAATGATATGCATACACTTACAATAACAAGAGCCTTGCTTGGGACTCTAAGTAAAGTAGCATGAGGTTTGGGTACTCGTATTCACAGGACACGAGGTTTTCAACTTATGATTTGTCAAGCATATGCATCATAATTGTTCTCGCATTAACTTTAACCATTCAAGATGCTTATGATGGGGGCAATGAGATCTCAAAGCCGGTAAGTACCATAATTTTTGAAGGTTATAAAACTTGCAATCACTGCTTCCCTCTGCGAAGGGCCTTTCTTCTACTTTTATGTTGAGTCACCACCTTCTATCTTTATGCACCATTAAGAGAGCATAGTTGTCATTCTTAGTATAATGTGCACTGTCCCAAAGTTTTCATTGATTGATTCATATTGTTGGTTTCACTTGTTCTCAAATTATTTGTATCTAGTCGCCCTCTTAAACTTGAAGGTGTCCTATGCATTTATGTTTTGCTCTCTTTGAAGGACAAGCTGAAAACCATTTGTATGTTTTTACTTATGATTTGAACACACGCTTGACTTTCATTGTTTCATTTTCATGATCTTTTGTTTGTGTTCATTTTCATGTTTACAACATGGTTGCTAAGTTCTATTGTCAAGATTATATTTTCATGCCCATGTTTTAAGTTCTTATGATCCCAGCTCACAAATGCTTACATATGTGATCAAGACTATGTAGGTGCATGTCACCTCAAAAATTATTCTTTTGTTATCACTTACCTACTCGAGGACGAGCAGGAGTTAAGCTTGGGGATGCTTGATACGTCTCCAATGTATCTATAATTTTTGATGCTCCATGCTTGTTTTTACACCATTTGCCCAATGTTTCGTTACACTTCGTGGCACTTTTATGCATTTTCCGGAACTAACCTATTAACAAGTTGCCACAGTGCCAGTTCCCTGTTTTATGCTATTTTTGTGTTTCAGAAGTGATACACAGGAAATATTCTCGGAATTGGACGAAACAAGTTCCTAAAGTCTTATTTTCCCCGGAAGCTTCCAGAGATCCGAAGAGGAGTAGGAGGGGAGCCACAGGGGGCCCACACGCCAGGCCGGCGCGGCCAGGGCCTGGGCCGTGCCAGCTAGGCGTGAGGCCACCTGGCTCCACCTCTGACATCGCCCCTTCGCCTATAAAGACCCCCCGACGGAAAAAACCTAAGTACCCGATCAATTTTCCAGAACACATCGCGATCCGCCGCCGTCGACCCGAAGATCGGGAGGGTCCAGAAGCTCTTCCCGGCACCCTGCTGGAGAGGGGAATCGCCACTGGAGGTCTTCTTCATCACCATGCTTGCCTCCGGAGCGATGAGTGAGTAGTCTACCTTGGACTATGGGTCCATAACAGTAGCTAGATGGTTGTCTTCTCCACCATGTGCTTCATGTTTAGATCTCATGAGCTGCCCTACATGATTGAGATCACTGTTATGTAATTCTACATGTTTGGTTTGTTGGGATCCGATGAATATTGGTGTTATGATTGAGTTGCTATACTGAAATATATCTTTTGTTATCTCTATGTTGTTTATGATCTTGCATGCTCTCCGTTGTTAGTAGCTATCTTGGCCGAGTAGTTGCTAGTGACTCCAAGAGGGGGTATTTATGCTCGATAGTGGGTTCATGCCTCTATTTAACCTGGGGGAGTGATAGAAACCTCTAAGGTTGTAGATGTGTTCGATACTTGTGGAGTTCTCGGATTGATTCGCCACAAGTGGATTATTAGTCATAGATGCAGTTGGATGGCGGTCTATGTATTTTGTTGTAATGCCCAGAGTAAATCTCATAGTGATCTTCTTGACATATCACGTTATCTTTATTCTATCAATTGCCCAACTGTAATTTGTTTACCCAGCATGTGTTATTTATCTTATGGAGAGACACCACTTGTGAACTGTGGACCCCGGTCCTATTTCCATCATATTGCTATCACCTGTTTACTTTACTCACACTGTTTACTTTACTCGCATACTTCTACTGCTTTCCACTCGATACGCTCATAACCTTTGTTTCAAGCAAACCGGTGAGATTGACAACCTCATCGCAAGTTGGGAGCAAAGTACTTGGTTGTGTTGTGTGCAGGTTCCGCGTTGCAGCTAGCAAGCAAAGCTTGGACGAGGCGCCATATATAAATTGTCCGAAGCTGTCGCAAACTAGCAAGCATCACCTTTAGTCGTATTGTCTGCTTTTCTCCTGAACGATAAACCTTGGTTTCTTAACTGAGGGAAAATCTCCTGCTATACTCATCACACCTTCCTCTTGGGGTTCCCAATGGGCTGGTCATTCACCACGCAACAAGCAGCATGCTGTAAATTTCCACCATGAATGATGCATGGCTTAGATTAGCGGCCTAGACGTTTCTCTAACACATATACAAACTCCATGAGCTCACAAGTTTCCAATGTATTTCACATCGCAGGTATCCATAAATAAAAGATCATGATATCAACTAAATGAGAGTAAGTGCAATGTTAAAAGCGTGCCCCATGACGACATGGCTGAGGTAACTTCCAACTTACAACTTGCAAGCATAACGTCAACATAAGAGAGCCACAATGGTCAAGTTTATTAAGTGCAAGAAAAGTAAATGTGCCGTCAGGTTCGTGAGAGCTTTACTGACTAATTTTCACATAACAAAAAGTTTAATTTGAAGGATAGATAAAAGCATGACAAATGTACTTGGAATAGCAAATTGATAATAGGTAGATATGGTTGACACATTGGAAAACTTTGGTTTTTGGGAGTTGGATGCACGAGAATTATTCCCTCTTAGTACAAATGAAGGCTAGCAAAAGACTGGGAGCGACCAACTAAGAGAGCAATAACGGCCATAATCATGCATAGCGACAAAACATTATTAACCAAAGCATAAAGTGGTATCACAAGTCAAAAACCAAATGATCATATAGGCTTATGGCGACTTGTTAAAATCAAACATGGTGTAAGCATGCGCCAAATCAACCCAAATAAAGCATCAAAGGAGAAAACCACAATAATATGCTCCCATATAATAAAAACAACACATGATTTTCTCAAAGGCACATTAAGCAATCTCAGTCATTTGAGACAAGTTATGCTACAGCAAAAACTACTAAGAATACTATCAAAATAACATCAAGCATGACATGCAAAAGTCTAAGCCACAGTCTAAACAAGCTCTCATTTGTACCACTATAGGCATGAAACTTTTTTCTCTTTTCCAGCACCAATCAACCTTTTTGTAACCACTCTTAAAGATTAAAACTAACATAGACCAGTGGTCTAAATACACCTTGATACAAAGAAATAACAAGATCTAAACAAAAATCAAGGCGAAAAACGAAAGCTAAACACAGTACTAGAAAAAGAGAACACTCGTTGAACTATAAGAGTGAAAACTAGAGTGTTCTTGGCAATGAAAAATGGAGTGTGTCTTCTCCAAAAGAAATATGTTGGGGTCCAACCATTTATTGCAGCAAACAAAACAAAATAAAACTGAAAGCAAAAGTAAAGACGCTCCAAGAAAAACGCATAGAATACGAAGCAATAAAAATATAGTGTCTTGAAAGATGACCTGATTTTTGCCGATGAAGAAGGGGTGCCTCAGGGCATCCCTAAGCTTTGACGCTTGTACCTCTTGGATATTTTTTGGGGTGACATGGGCATCCCCAAGCTTGAGCTTTTGTCCATACTTCATTTCATCTCATCATTCTCCTTTCCCTACACTTGAAAACTTCCTTCATGCAAAACTTCACACAATTCTATTAGCAACATTAGTGTAAGCATGATAGTAAATCTACTCTTTTGGTTCAGTTTTAAACTCATGTATAACACCCATTAAAGCATAAGATACTGTAGCAACTCTCTTAAAAGTTTCGTGATCAAAAGAACTCAAAAAGAAAGCGATCGAGAGGCAAACACAAATAGTGGCAGAAATCTGTCAAAACAGAACAGCTGACAAAGATTGATTTTTCTGAGAATTTTCTGTTTCTCAAATCGAAAAGTGCAAAACTAATGAAATTTTGGCAATAATCTGGGGCATGTGCACAAGAAATCGCAGATCAAAAAGATGTTCTGAGAATTTTCATGAATTTTTATGATGTAGTGCAGAAATCTGTTTCAGGACAGCAACTTCCCCAAATCTTACTTTCCTCCAATTAGAGGTTTTTCTTGGCACAAAAACGAAATAAAAATGATAAGGAGAGGTCATCACAGTAGTAATAACTTCCAAGACTCAATAAAAGAAAAATTACTGAAAAGAAAATATTGGGTTATCTCCCAAGAGTGCCTTTCTTTAACGCCTTTGAGCTAGGCACAGAAAGTGGAAATCAAGTATTTTCAAATGATGCATTAAGATCAATTGCAGAAGTCTTTTCAACAAGGAATTTTATTGTATCCAAATGATTTTTTGAAGATCCCTTATGAACACTCTTGGGTTCACTACTTTCATCAAAAGGGTTTTCAGGAACAATCCAATCAAAATTCTTTTCCAAAGCTTCATGCAATCCTACAAGTTTGAAAGGTATTGGTACTTTGATTTCCTCCTTATTTGTAACAACAACCTCTACACGTGAGCCAAGCATATTAAAATGCTCAAAAAATTTCCTAGCTTCTATAACAACATCTCTAAATTCTCTACGCAAAGTCTCCGAAATAAAATCTTTCTTTTCGGAGTCTTCGATATCACGAAGCTTAAGAAACTTTTGCTGCATAAAAGGATTAAGGTTAACAAACCTAGCCTCCAACATGTGAACTAAATAAGTATCTGCAACTTCATAACTAGGAGCAAGTTCGGCTAAAGATCTATCCTCAACATCTTTATGCTTACTAACATGATTAAAGAACTCCTCGATGTTATCTTTCCCAATTATAGAACCACTACCTATTAAAAGGTCCTCCAGAGCATACTTAGGGAACAACATAATGAATTAAAAGTAAAAGTAACAAAATACCAACTATAAAAGGAACTAAATTTTTTTGTATTTTTGATAAAAAGATGCAAGCAAAAATAAAATAAAGCAAAACAATAACAAAGTAAAAGATTGGAAGCGAGAGACTCCCATTGCAGAAATCCTCTTTCTCCCCGACAACGGCGCCAGAAAAATTGCTTGATGGCGTGTAGTTGAACGCCCAGTTGGGAACCCCAAGAGGAAGGTATGATGAGCAGAGCAGCAAGTCTTCCCTCAGTATGAAACCAAGGTTTATCGAACCAGTAGGAGAAAGAACCAACTTCTGAAGGTTGATGCACGCTGGCTTCGCGACAGCTCCAGAGAATTCATATATGGCGCCTTATGTGGGGCGTAGATTTTCACCAGCAGCAACGTAGAACCTGCACACAACACAACCAAAGTACTTTGCCCCAACTTACAGTGAGGTTGTCAATCTCACCGGTTTGCTGTAAACAAAGGATTAAACGTATCGTGTGGTAAAAGATAGTAGTTTGCGAGAATGTAAATAATGTGAGTAAATAGTAAATGGTAATAAGAATGTAAAAGAATGGACTGGGGTCCACAGTTCACTAAAGGTGTCTCTCCATAAGATAAATAACATGCTGGGTAAACAAATTACAGTTGGGCAATTGATAGAATAAAGAAAGCATACAAATGTCATGAGGATCACTATGAGATTCACTTGGGCATTACAACATAATACATAGACCGTAATCCAACTGCATCTATGACTAATAATCCACCCGCCGGATGTCATTTGAGCAACTGTTGGGTATTAAGTTGCAAGCAACAGATTATCGCCTTAAGCAAAGTGTGTAATGTAAACAATACAAATGTCCTTGAACACAAGATTGTTGTTTTCTCCCTAGTAGCAACAGCACATCTACAACCTTAGAGGTTTCTGTCACTCCCCCAAATTACCAGAGGCATGAACCCACTATCGAGCATAAATACTCCCTCTTGGAGTCACTAGCATCTACTCGGCCAAGATATCTACTAGCAACGGAGAGCATGCAAGATCATAAACAACATAGAGATGATAAATCAATATATCAACTTGACAAAGTACTCAATATTCATTGGATCCCAACAAACACAACATGTAGAATTACATAACGATGATCTTGATCATGATAGGCAGCTCATGAGATCTAAACATGAAGCACATGGAGGAGAAGACAACTATCTAGCTACTGCTATGGACCCATAGTCTAAGGTAGACTACTCACACATCACTCCGGAGGCAGGCATGGTGATGAAGAAGGACTCCGGTGGTGATTTCCCTCTCCGGCAGGGTGCCGGGAAGAGCTTCTGGACCCTCCCGATCTCGCATCGACGACGGCGGTGGCTTGCAGTATGTTTTCTGGAAAATTGATCGGGCCCTAGGGTTTTCTCGTCGAGGAGAATATATAGGCGGAAGGGCAGCATCAGGAGGTGGGCCAGGTGGCCCTACCACCTGGTGGCGCGGGCCAGGGGCAGGCCGCCACCCTATGGTGTGGCTGGCCCTGGCTCCCCTCCATTTCTGCTTTGGACTCCGTCTCGTGTCGGGAAAAATAAGAACTTCGGCTTTTGTTTCGTCTAATTCTGAGAATATTTCCTGTGTAACTTTTCTGAAACACAAAAACAACATAAAACAGGGAACTGGCACTGTGGCATCTCGTTAATAGGTTAGTTCCAGAAAATGCATAAAAACACCACGAAGTGTAACAAAACACAAAGCAAATGGTGCATAAACAAGCATGGAGCATAAAAAATTATAGATACGTTTGAGACATATCACGGCACGTGTTTGGATGTCGACTTAAGAAGCCATAGGGCGAATAATCCAATTCATGGCACGATGGAGTCCGGATTTCAA
Organism: Dactylis glomerata; assembly: GCA_007115705.1. NCBI lineage: Eukaryota > Viridiplantae > Streptophyta > Magnoliopsida > Poales > Poaceae > Dactylis > Dactylis glomerata. Next base: position 973,530 of record QXEO01001391.1, on the reverse strand, counting down.
CCTCCTTCGGAGGCCTCTGCAAGGATTCACGGCAACGCTCCTCTTCTGGCCGAGACCAAGTGGTTTCGTCCCCGACCCCAGCATGGAAGGCCACCGTTCGAGTCCTAAGTTCATTGGCGGATGTGGAGGACCTGATTGTATCTCTTCCTTTTTTATTCAAGGTCCTTTATGCATATCTAGAAGTCCAGTTTGTAATAGTCCTATATGCTGCTAACCTCTGTGTAAAATGCACCGCACCGCTGCTTTTAATGAGAAGCACCTAGGTCATTCGGGGCTGTTCCCGATTAAAAAAACATGTTTTCCCTACAAGAATCAACAAAAATGTTTTTTCCTGTTTGGGCTAATGTCTTTCTTGTCCACTATGGGCTTTCATGTATTCAGTTCGAATGGAGTCCATTGTACGTACAAAATACATGGTTGGGTGGAACATAAAATTTTGGTTCCCTAGCAGTCACCTTTTTTCTTCCATCTGTTTTTCAAGCTTTCGATAGGCCTTTGTGAGCACATTGATGTCTACGAACGCTTCTATTCTTGTAGACAGTGTTGGGCCTCCAAATGCAGAGGTTTGTAGAATAGCAGCAAGTTTCCCTTAAGTGAATCACCCAAGGTTTATCGAACTCAGGGAGGAAGAGGTCAAAGATATCCCTCTCAAGCAACTCTGCAATTAAGATACAAGAAGTCTATTGTGTCCCCAACAAACCCAATACACTTGTCAGGTGTATAGGTGCACTAGTTCGGTGAAGAGATAGTGAAATACAAGTAATATGGATGATTATAAGTGGTAATTGCAATCTGAAATAAAAATCGCTGCAAGCAAACATGTAGCAGAACTGGTTGTAAACGGTGTTTCAATGCTTAGAAACAAGGCCTAAGGATCATAGTTTCACTAGTGGACACTCTCAACAATGATAACATAATTGAACACATAAATATCTTTCTTCACTATGCTACCCCAAATTACTCTCTGGTTGGATAACGAACTGAAAGGACATTTGTCCCTTTCTACTTTTTTGATTTACAATGACATGACTATGTTTTGTGTGAACTAATATTTGAAATATATGCATACAGGTTTAAGTTCACAGGTGAAGGGGTTTTAATGCATAAAAAGAAAGATGGTGGAATCGCCTGTCAAAAGTGGCCTAAGTTGGTCTGGCCGGCTCCCTGGCCGGACCATCCGGTGGTAGACCGGACCAGCCCGGCAGAGCCGCCGGATTGCTATACTGATTGGCTTTTCGGCGGGGCACCGGATCCGCCCGGCGGGCCGCCGGACATCCGGCGAGAAATCTGGTCCCGCCGGACTTACCGCCGGGGCGTCTGGCCCAGAGGCCGGCGCCACCGGACTTATCGCCGGATTGCTGCTCGGTGCTGCCTCCAACGGCCAGATTCTCACCCACCTATAAATACCCCTTCTCCCAGCTGGGGTTGAGTTAGAACTTCACCGACCATTGTTCATCCTTGAAGCTCTCACCTACCCCCATTGCAAAAACACCAAATTCCATAGATCTCCCCTTCTAGCCAACCAAAGCTCTTGATCTTTGGAGGATTGAAGGAGGAGGCACCGATCTACATCTTCACCGAAGGAATTTCATTTCCCCCTCCATTTGCTTGGAGGATTTGCACCTAGGGGATCTTGTGACCCTAGGTGTTGTAATTGGTTGATTAACTCATCTTTGTGGTGATTCTTGCCTCCGTGGCTTTCTTGGGAGCCTCCAATTGAGTTGTGGAGTTGTGCCCCAAGCTCCATGTAAGGGATTCGTGGTTCCCCCA
>QXEO01001391.1:886390-971341 GCA_007115705.1 Dactylis glomerata | reverse complement strand
ATAGAGATGATAAATCAATATATCAACTTGACAAAGTACTCAATATTCATTGGATCCCAACAAACACAACATGTAGAATTACATAACGATGATCTTGATCATGATAGGCAGCTCATGAGATCTAAACATGAAGCACATGGAGGAGAAGACAACTATCTAGCTACTGCTATGGACCCATAGTCTAAGGTAGACTACTCACACATCACTCCGGAGGCAGGCATGGTGATGAAGAAGGACTCCGGTGGTGATTTCCCTCTCCGGCAGGGTGCCGGGAAGAGCTTCTGGACCCTCCCGATCTCGCATCGACGACGGCGGTGGCTTGCAGTATGTTTTCTGGAAAATTGATCGGGCCCTAGGGTTTTCTCGTCGAGGAGAATATATAGGCGGAAGGGCAGCATCAGGAGGTGGGCCAGGTGGCCCTACCACCTGGTGGCGCGGGCCAGGGGCAGGCCGCCACCCTATGGTGTGGCTGGCCCTGGCTCCCCTCCATTTCTGCTTTGGACTCCGTCTCGTGTCGGGAAAAATAAGAACTTCGGCTTTTGTTTCGTCTAATTCTGAGAATATTTCCTGTGTAACTTTTCTGAAACACAAAAACAACATAAAACAGGGAACTGGCACTGTGGCATCTCGTTAATAGGTTAGTTCCAGAAAATGCATAAAAACACCACGAAGTGTAACAAAACACAAAGCAAATGGTGCATAAACAAGCATGGAGCATAAAAAATTATAGATACGTTTGAGACATATCACGGCACGTGTTTGGATGTCGACTTAAGAAGCCATAGGGCGAATAATCCAATTCATGGCACGATGGAGTCCGGATTTCAACCTCCTTCGGAGGCCTCTGCAAGGATTCACGGCAACGCTCCTCTTCTGGCCGAGACCAAGTGGTTTCGTCCCCGACCCCAGCATGGAAGGCCACCGTTCGAGTCCTAAGTTCATTGGCGGATGTGGAGGACCTGATTGTATCTCTTCCTTTTTTATTCAAGGTCCTTTATGCATATCTAGAAGTCCAGTTTGTAATAGTCCTATATGCTGCTAACCTCTGTGTAAAATGCACCGCACCGCTGCTTTTAATGAGAAGCACCTAGGTCATTCGGGGCTGTTCCCGATTAAAAAAACATGTTTTCCCTACAAGAATCAACAAAAATGTTTTTTCCTGTTTGGGCTAATGTCTTTCTTGTCCACTATGGGCTTTCATGTATTCAGTTCGAATGGAGTCCATTGTACGTACAAAATACATGGTTGGGTGGAACATAAAATTTTGGTTCCCTAGCAGTCACCTTTTTTCTTCCATCTGTTTTTCAAGCTTTCGATAGGCCTTTGTGAGCACATTGATGTCTACGAACGCTTCTATTCTTGTAGACAGTGTTGGGCCTCCAAATGCAGAGGTTTGTAGAATAGCAGCAAGTTTCCCTTAAGTGAATCACCCAAGGTTTATCGAACTCAGGGAGGAAGAGGTCAAAGATATCCCTCTCAAGCAACTCTGCAATTAAGATACAAGAAGTCTATTGTGTCCCCAACAAACCCAATACACTTGTCAGGTGTATAGGTGCACTAGTTCGGTGAAGAGATAGTGAAATACAAGTAATATGGATGATTATAAGTGGTAATTGCAATCTGAAATAAAAATCGCTGCAAGCAAACATGTAGCAGAACTGGTTGTAAACGGTGTTTCAATGCTTAGAAACAAGGCCTAAGGATCATAGTTTCACTAGTGGACACTCTCAACAATGATAACATAATTGAACACATAAATATCTTTCTTCACTATGCTACCCCAAATTACTCTCTGGTTGGATAACGAACTGAAAGGACATTTGTCCCTTTCTACTTTTTTGATTTACAATGACATGACTATGTTTTGTGTGAACTAATATTTGAAATATATGCATACAGGTTTAAGTTCACAGGTGAAGGGGTTTTAATGCATAAAAAGAAAGATGGTGGAATCGCCTGCAAAAGTGGCCTAAGTTGGTCTGGCCGGCTCCCTGGCCGGACCATCCGGTGGAGACCGGACCAGCCCGGCGAGCCGCCGGATTGCTATACTGATTGGCTTTTCGGCGGGGCACCGGATCCGCCCGGCGGGCCGCCGGACATCCGGCGAGAAATCGGTCCCGCCGGACTTACCGCCGGGGCGTCTGGCCCAGAGGCCGGCGCCACCGGACTTATCGCCGGATTGCTGCTGGTGCTGCCTCCAACGGCCAGATTCTCACCCACCTATAAATACCCCTTCTCCCAGCTGGGGTTGAGTTAGAACTTCACCAACCATTGTTCATCCTTGAAGCTCTCACCTACCCCCATTGCAAAAACACCAAATTCCATAGATCTCCCCTTCTAGCCAACCAAAGCTCTTGATCTTTGGAGGATTGAAGGAGGAGGCACCGATCTACATCTTCACCGAAGGAATTTCATTTCCCCCTCCATTTGCTTGGAGGATTTGCACCTGGGGATCTTGTGACCCTAGGTTTGTAATTGGTTGATTAACTCTCTTTGTGGTGATTCTTGCCTCGTGGCTTTCTTGGGAGCCTCCAATTGAGTTGTGGAGTTGTGCCCCAAGCTCTGTAAGGGATTCGTGGTTCCCCCATACCACCGCTTAGTGGAAACGAGCTAGCCTCCGTGGCTTGCTCACCGGAGAACAAGGTGAGCCTTTGTGGCGTTGGTCGACTCCGTGTCACCACACCTCTCCAACTAGACGTACTTCCCCATTGACGTACGGCTCGAGGCGATGGACTTGACGCAACAGCTGGAGCCTGGAGGGAGATCGAATCAAAGTTAATCTTCAGTGTCAAGCCTACCTCTGATAGCGCACACCGGGAGTACTTAGAGCATCTGCCGTCATTTAAAGCATCCCTTCACGCCGCCGCGTGTTGCTGCTTTTGGGTCACGAGTCGCTATTCAGTCGTGGTGGTTGATCTACCCTAGCCTATTCGCCGTCAAAATATTTAAATAGTATAAAATTAAAAGTTTGTATTCAAATTTGAATATATTTTACATTTTTGAATGAAAACGGCTAGTTGATCTACCCTAGCCTATTCGCCGTCCTTTGTGGCGCTCGACGGCCTCGCCTGTCGTCGCCTCCCTTCCTCTTCCACTTCTCCGCCACCACTATCGCGTGCCGCCGCTCCCTCCGGATTCCCGCGAAAAGAACTCGGCGTTCCGCCGCGTCCTCGAGGAGGTGATGCCGCTCCTCTGTGAACAAGCGGCGGTCTGTCTCCTCTGTTGGCGCCCGTTGGATGGAGAGGTCGAGCGCTCGACGGAGCTGCTCCTCATCGGCTTCCTCACGGGCACAGGCGTAGGCCTCGGCCTTCTTCGCCGACTCGTATGACGAGAGGATGGCCCACTGCTCCAACGCCTTCTCCTCCGAGCTAGACCCGTTGTCGCTGAAGTTGAGGTCGTCGTTGTCCTCCTCCGCCTCATCCTCTTCCGCCACCACCTGTTCCTTGTCAGAGCCGCGAGGTCCGTGTTCCCCTTGTCGTCGTCCTTCTCATAGTAGAGGTCATCGTCCTCCTCGGGGATGTCGGTCGGGGGGTAGTGGAGGCGGAGGTGGAGACGGTGGTGGAGGTGCCTGGCACCGGCCGAGCATCACGTAGGTGGTTATGAGGCGACGACGCATGTTGATGTGGAGGCAAAGGGAAAATTGCCGGCGGCTGTGGTGGTCATATCGCGAGGAGGAGGCCTTTTATAGCCGGTGGCTACGCGGGAAGAAGAGGGGATAAAGCGCGGGAAGCGATGGAGAAGGCGCGAGACGGTTGTCAATGGCGACGAGTGGAGTAGGCGCGACACCGACGGGATGTCTCGCCTGCACCACCTTGGGAACCGTCATCTCCATTGAGGTAAAGTTGCAGCGCTTAGGTACATGCGGCTGATGAGGCGGGCCTGCCACTCACGAAGCGTCTTCGCGAAGCGTCTGACGCCCCGCAACGTCCCCTGTGTAGCGAGGATGGGCTCGGGGCGCCGGACAGCGTATTGGTCCGTGCAGGACCAAAAAAGGCTTTGGGACGCGCGGCTGGAGGTGGTAAAACGTCCGGCGCACCCCAAATCCATTTGAAGGACGCTTTGGGGGATGTGACTGTACTAGTAGAAAAACGGTCTTTAGTCCCGGTTGGTAAGAGCCTTTAGTCCCGGTTGGTAAGATCCTTTAGTCCCGATTGTACCAACCGGGACTAACTAATCGGGACTAAAGGTCCTCCTCTTTAGTCCCGGTTGTGTCACAACCCGGGACTGAAGGTTCTCCACGTGGCTGTCCTGAGCGCTGCGGGCTGGAGAACCCTTTAGTCCCGGTTGGCATTTTTAAATATTTTCAAAAAAAGTTTCAGATTATTTCGGATTTTTCTTGAATTTTCCTATTTTTGATTTGTTTGACAGTTTCCCCTCTAATCTCTAATCATCACCCATATTCTTCATGTCAAAGTATATACTCGTGGTCCCACTTCCCGACCGGTCACCATCCTCACACTGCTCCACACTCAGCACGTTTAACTTCTCCATTCCTTCTCTACTAGCTTCCAAGACTGCGCTCGTGACTTCTTGATAATACTATGCTATGAATTGTATTAACCTTTAGACTTTGATAACATATAATTTTACCTTTTTGAATTCTAAATAATTTCAAAAATAAGCAACAATGATTAAGTAATAATGAGCATTAATAAATTTCAAATAATCTTTATGCATAATTTAAATATTAATCTTAAAACTCAAAAAATTCAAAAAACTTTAAAAATTCCAAAATTAGTAAAAAACTTCAAAATAACTAAAAAGTGGAAGAAACAACTAAAGAAATTAAAAAATCCTTTAAAAATCATTTTTTTCTCATTTTTCTAACAAAAACTAGAATCTTCCTGCTTTCATATTTCCCTTTGGAATTTTGAGAAACAAGAAATTGTGCAAACGGCCGTAGGCAGTTGAAATCGGATGTAAAATTTTGTGTAGATAATTTTTCATATATTATACGTTTTTTTTTCGAGTCCGTATGCAAAAGTTAGAGCCGTTTTAATTTCGAACAACCTTTTTTTGCAAAAAAAAAAAACAATTTTCAAATTTTCCATAAAAGTTAGTTGCATGAGGTACATGCATGTCAAAGGATTTTGAAATTTGAAGTTTTTATCATTTTCGTTTATTTTTTTAGACTTTTTTTTACCGGGGGGGGGGAGGGGGAGGGGGTAGGCATGAGTGGAAAATTGGGGAGACCCTTTAGTCCGGGTTGGTAACACCAACCGGGACTAAAGGGTGGGGCTTTAGTCCCGGTTGGAGGTACCAACCGGGACTAAAGGTCACTAACCCTTTAGTCCCGGTTCGTATCTCCAACCGGGACTAAAGGTCCCATTTAAACCGGGACTAAAGGTCTCATTTAAACCGGGACTAAATATTTCTGGCCCACATAGCCTTTTGAACCGGGACTAATGTGAGCATTAGTCCCGGATCAAAAAACAACCGGGACTAAAGCTCAAATTCGTTCTGGACATTAGGCCTGTTTTCTACTAGTGTGGAGATGCTCTTAGGCTCCGTTTTTAAAATGTAGGAATATATGAAAAATGCATAAATTGAGATGTCATGTATCTCGAATTTCTATTTTTCTATAGGAATCAGGAAAACCTTAAACGCTTATCGAAAAAAGGAAAACCTTAAACTGCCGTTTGGATGTCATGTAGAGAAAACAAATTGTAGAGGGAAAGAGATAAAAACACGACATGAGACCTCGTGTTCGTTTTCCTCCAAAATTCCAATGAAATGGTCCATACCATAGGAATTTCGAAGGCATCAAGGATTCCTATTCCTTTGTTCCAAACTTCACCATACGAATTTTCCTATTGGATCCTATACTCCAAAATTCCTTTGATTTTCCTTTGCTTCAAAAGGGGCCTTAGATCTTAGATATGGTGGAGAGTGAAGACTAGCTAGTTCTATGTTTAACCCTAGCAGCCTCATTCCACAGTGAACTGTTAAAATTTAACGGGAATCCAAAAGAATTTCACACAAGGTGATTAGAGATTGGCATATTGTTGGGAGGGGATAGGAGGTCCAGCGTAGCGTGCATGATGATGATGATCTGTGCTGAAAGGGAAGGCTGCGGATGGACGGGCCACCAGCCTTCCTAGTTTTGGATATGCATGCACTGCTCGTCTACCTACCCGCTTTCTCTTTCACTCCCTCGGCTGGATAATTGGAGCCACGGCCGGCAAAGTCTCCATGGCTTCGTTGGCTGAGGAAGGGCATGTCGGCGACCTCTTCTGTCACCTGCTTTTTAACCTACCCAGATCTTTCTTACCAAGGCTCATAGGGTTTAACATACTACTGAAGTTGTGGTTTTTTTAAACAGTGTCAAGGTGCACGCATCCTGCAAAGCCACCTGCATTCCCTATGTTCACCAGGCCATGGCAGGCTATTGCCATGGGCAACTTCTTGTAATAGTGTGTAATGTTTTGACAGTGTAACCAGATTGGGACAAGAATTAGCAATTGTGCATGTATACTCCGTACCATCATGAGTTGACACAGAGATACATGGCTCTCCCATGATGTTGTACTCCTCGCACATATGCAATAGCAATCACAAAAAACCCATGATGATATCACGCACTACAAGAGCTGATGTGACAAGTAGGGTGTCCCATTCAAAATCTTATAGCTGAGAAAAACTAGAGAAAAACTAGAGAAAAAAGCATACTCATAATTCCTAAGTTACTTGATTGATTATATTACAGGGTTCAGAAGAAAAGAAAATACAATCCCCAGACTACTACAGCTGCCCAGGATCAAAACAACTACACTACACAGACGGTTCTTCAGAACATCACATCACAAGGTTCAGGAGTTACTAGGAATGACATTAAAGAAGTGGTAAACTTCATCTTCGTCAAATACTGCAACTTCAGTTGAGCAGACCTCACAACAAACTGGGTGAAAAACTGCCCCCTTGTGTTCAACTTCTGGTGTAGTAGAATCTACAGCCGTTACTCTTCGGTTCTTGCGCTTTCCTTTCCCCTCCCTTAGGATCTGATCGGTCTTGACCTTGCAGTTGCTTACGAACATTGCACGGTACTGGTTTACATACTTTTCATGCCTGCAAAAACCATTCACAATTTAAGTGTTGGAATTCAAATAAAAAAAAATTTACGTGTTGCAAGATATAGGAATCAACTGTGCTACCATAGAAGTAAATGACCAGCAAGAAAGATAACAGGAGAATAATTGAAGCATTCAGAATTGTAAAGTGAAAGCTTCAATTGATCCCTCACAGGGCTGTGCAATATGTGAATGTAGACAAAATCGATCTTTTTAGAAACTCGAGACAAATATGACATTAGCTCAAAACTGTAAACAAATCCAACCCTTGTGCTTAAAGCCGCCAGGTGCCTTGGCGCTGCACAGTTTTGCTGTGCTGACATCTCGAAAGCTGCTTGACTGATCTTACATTTAGATCGATGGAGCTCAAAGCCATGTTCCTGGGTGCTGAAATATGGACTTACTGACTCTGTGAATAGTTGACCAGGTCAGTGCCATAGGTCACGCTAAGCTATGTCGGCATACTCACTAGTAGCATTCATACTGCAGACCAAATCAATACCTAACAAAGGAGCACGCGAGGCGTCAGGAGTGGCACTGTCCTGCACTTGGTGCTGACCTGAGCTTGCACAAGCCGGACACCGTGAAGTAACGATGGAGAAGCCGCTGCTCTCCATTTATAGACGACCTCATGCTACCACCCACAATGGTGACTCAGAAAGAAACACCACCAGTAAAAGGTGGAGCTTGGCTCGCTCATGCACACAACATACTGATTGATTCTTTCAGATGAATAATCGACTGATTCGCTGCCGCAAGACTTCTTCTTCACATCGTCAGACAGTGAAGATCTACTAGCTAGTGGTAGTACCCTGGTTTGATCTGGTTTCTCAACTTGCTTGTATCCCATATTAGTTTCCTGTTAGTTTATTGACCAAAGCAATCTGGAGTACTACTAGTAACAGTTTTCTCCCTTCTGTGTTTGGTAAACTTGACGAGGAAATGTGAAAGGGAGAGGTTAAGTTTCTCCGATATTCTACTTTTCAGTCTCTGATTGAATGCAATCGCGAACACCCTCTCTAACTCCTCTACCTGTATGATGGATTGTCACATCTGTTGATTCTTCCTTGACTGTCAGATCAGTATGATCTGGTCAACAATGTAATGAAACGCACTCTAAATACTCTTGCCTATCCAACCATGAATAACAGTGCAACCAACCATCAACAGTGAAATTTTTGGTGTTGAGGTGAACTGCCATCTGCCTAGCCTACCTCAACTTGTTTGGGACTAAAGGCTTTGTTGTTGTAAGTTGTAAGAGGTGAAGTGCCATCTACGGTGGAGCTAACGTACACTGGCATGTCAGCCGATGTAGGAGTTGACGGGCCAGCTTGACAGGCGAGTTCAGTGTCATAGGGCCTGCTGCTGACCTCCCAAGCTCTAGGGTAAAAGGCTCTAAGCAAAAAAGCTCAGATTTGTTGAAGTTTCAGACTAGATCATATTTTCCTCTAGTTTTTTTTAAAAAGGCTCAATTTTGTGAAATTTCAAGTGCAATACAGTGACAACATTATGTAGTGTACAAGGCTTGGGAAAACAAAAAAAATACAGGATGAGTACTAAGAGGACATTCTATAAAAACGTAACAGTACTAGACTCGGTACAGCACAGCACATATCCAACCCAGGAGACCAATGCGTGTACATCACGGTTGGGTCTGTTATCTTACAGAAAATGAAGTATATGTGAGCACTGTGCAAAGCGGAACAACATCATCAAGTTTACAGACATATTCATTTTTCAGACCTCACGACATTCAACAATTAATCAGAGCTCTGCAATAAACAAATTGTACTAAATTAGGCGTCCAGATTGTTAAACATATGTATATGAGGTTCTCATTCTTGTTCAAACAATCAGATTTGAAGTTCAGTATATACAAATTTGGTAGTTGCAAGTGAGGAAATGAACATGCACAGTAAAGTGTGATCCATTTATAACATTTCATTACAGGGTTAGCCTACGGAGGCCCCTTGCTAGTTTCAAATAGGGGCTTCCACTTCTGCTATTCGCACATCAGCAAAAACAAATTAAGAAAGGAAACCTTCAGGAACAACTGACCTGTACACAGTTATCCTAGAGAAATAAACCATGCCAAAATACAGTTAAATCTTACTTCTTATATCCACTTCAGCAAAGCAATTCGATCACTATGACCCCAAGATGTGGAGTCAGATTTACTCACATATACTCCTAGTGGTATAATGTACACCAAACCTAAACATGGTTGTAATGCAGTAGCCCCTAAATAATCTGTTAATTAATCAAATGATTGCAACTTTCCTACACGTGTTCCAAAATGGCAGTAACAGGCTAACAGCACAATCACAATCTGAGTAATTGTAATAGATATTGCAAGTGCCCCCCTCTTTGAGACGAACCCTATGTGAAGCATCAAATTTGATTACCTCTGCGAATCGAGGCACAAGGTAGTGAAACACGCGGGGCAGCTGAGCACGGCGTCAGAGGTCCGGCCTTTCCTCTGCTTGTGCGCCCACCGCTCGTCAACATCGTCTATGGCGGGGTCGTAGAACTCGGGCTCGACGGAGTAGTCTATCTCATCGTCGCTGGACACTGTACCAAATTAGAGACCACGAAAAACCAGAGGCGAGTCAGATGCAATATTTTTCTTGAGCGCACCAATTAGAACATATTAGCACGGGCTGCTGCTTGCCCAGATTGCAGGAGCCTGGTTCTTTTGAGGAAGAACAAACCCGACAAGGTTTTGCAGGTTAGATTGGGCATTTACAGCGGAGCAACGGCGGGGAATTAAGCAAGTTACCTAGGTCGCGAGGATCTTCTGGATCTCCGGCCTCTGCCTCCATCGGCTGCTTCGCCGCCTCGTTGGAGCTCTCGGGCTCCATGATTCCTCCTCGGCGCAGTCTCGCTGCTTCTTTCCAGCGGGTTCTTCTCTCTCAGAGGCGGCGAGGAGGCACAGTATGGGGCCGAATCGAAAGCCTGAACTAGCCCGATAGTCTTGGGTCTCCTCCATATTCTTGGCAAATCGATCAATTCGGGAGCTCTCTTTTCGCGTGCAGCAGCGGAGCTCTGCCTGGTCTGGGGTTTCATGGGCCGCCCAAATAAGATCCAATAAAGCTTTCCTTTTATGACTATCTGATCCACAACAATGAGTGTCGGTGACGGTGACGGTGACGTACTCGTCCAAAATCAGACATACTTATTATGGATCGGAGTAAGTAGCCTAAATAATTGTTCTCTGCAAAAATAAATAACAGTGATCCTTTTTTACCCATATTTATTTTCAAACTTATGAACATACTTTTTAAAACCCAATAACATTTTTTGAACACCGTGATTTTTTTGAACCCGTGAACATTATTTAGTAAAAATTCGGATATCCATTTTGGCTCACGGGAGCAAATAAACCCATTATCAAAAAACATATTTTAAAATGTCGAAAAATTTGGAACAAAAATTTTACATGTACATCCAGACATACTATGTTCACACACAAATTTTTAGAAAAAAAAAACATTTTTGTGTCCCCTATAAAAAGACAACTTTGTGTATGAACATATGACTATTTATGGGACATATTTTTCTTTTTTACCGATGCCAAATAAAATGTTCTTTTTTGTCAAAAACTTGTGTGGGGACATTGAATGTCCTGAACTACATGCGAAATTTATTTTTCAATTTTTTGACATTTAAAATTTTATTTTTTATGTATTTTCTATAATAGGTCCATATGGACCTGGGAGCCAAAACACCTCCTCCATAAAAAATGAACATATTTATTTAGATGTATGAACATTTTCCAAATGCAACAACGAGCATTCATATGTATAATTGGTGCCATCAAGTGGTAGCAATAATTTTAGATTATTAATTGTTATGTTTGTAAATATATCAAAATCCCCATCATTTTGACGTCTGTCGACAAACACCAAGTGCCAAAGCCAATTATTGAAGCAACAAGGGAGACATTTTTTGCACGGAAAACAGTAAAGAAGCATGTGAATAATTGGGTATACCTTATGCGTATAGAAATTTCCACTTGGTTCTACGCAGTGCTTCCACTAGAAACCATTTGACACACTTTACATACTTAGTGCCAATATATTTAGAATAATACAATATACATGATCAAACAAACAAAAATATATATGCACTACAATTCTTGCAGCGGCCACAAACTAATATGTGGATGCATGTGATTTTGCATATTTTTTTTTATTTTCTTGCATCTATTTATCAAAAAGGAAAAATGGAACAACCTTCATTACAAAAGCAAGTTAAAATTAATACATAGTGGGTTTTTTCCATGCCAACCTTAAAACTATATAGCTAAATAATGCCGCGATTAATAATTAGCAACAACTAGGTCAAAAGTATAGACTACATAAGTCTCTAGTTTACCTGATAAATATAAATTATAAAAAATGTAAAAGTTTAGTATAAAATTTAATTAATTAAACACTCATGAACAAAAATCTACTTAGAAAGCTCGGAAGAGGAATAGGACTTCTCGCTCAGCGCCTCTCGTGCATGGACATTGTGTTGCTCCTGTCTTACAATGACCATATATTCGCTGTCAAACCAACGCGTCGGGCGTTCTTCTTCTTCGCAAATATACACAAACGCTGCCATTCTTGGCTTGTTCCGTGGAAGTGACCACGAGGACTACACTCTAGACTACCGTGTGCTGTACTGCAACTAGCAAAGACCTATAAGTTGGTACAAAATCTTCTCCATCACTAAAAGGGAGAGTTTGTACTTAGATGCCCACCCGCATCAAGAGATGTGCAGGATACACTTCTCGCTTGTATGCTTGACGTTTTTTGTTCCCCGCTGGTCTTTAGTGATGTCACTTATTGGCTCCAGTGCTTCAGTAGGATGATACTCTGCTTTGACACCAAGTTCTCACCGTTCAACTTGCTCACTCCACCACCTGCCATGGGTGTTCGGTGTACTCAACTTCTAGAGATCAATGGGCTCCTTTGTATCGCCATAATTGGTCAAAACAAAGCTACAATGGACATTTGGGTTCAGTAGCGAGAGTGGTATCAGCTCTATCATGTTGATCTTCCTGGACATGAGATTGAGCTGTACCACCCGTTTGAGTTTTCTGATTACTATGTGGTTTCGGAAGATGGGGACACTCTAATTGATACCACTGGCTTGATACTACATTTTGACTCCAATGGGGTTCTGTTGGGAAACTAAAGTCGTGACAAGTGGTTCCTGATTGTCTTAGCACATATGCTAAAGGGGAGCCTTCTGCCCTTGTTGCCGAGGGATTGAATGAACTTGCTGAGCCTGAGCCTTATTCAATATTCAAGCACTCCAAAGTTCAAGAATGTGTTTCCCTGGTAGCAGCTTACCTTCAAACTCTTCATAACAACATCTTGCTTCTACATATGAGATATGTTTCTGATTTTGTTCCAACTATGCTCCTGGTTTCGCTCCAACATCAAAGTCAATTGTCAATGAATGTGACCCACCTTTGTTCCAACACCAGGACAACGTAATTGTTTCATAGTATGACTCACCTCTGTTCCGACATCAAGACAATATAATTGTTTCATAGCAGCAACATTTCCTATGCTCTGACTAGATCGGCGTCTACGCCGCGCCGCACACCATCACATGGGTTGTGGACCGACCCAGGTAATCTATTTTGGTTTTTATTTTCTTTTTCTTTTTTGTTTCCTTTTCCTTTTTCTGTTTTCCTCATTCTTTTTACTTGTTTAGGATTTGAAAAATATTTAGATTCAAAATTATCCAGATTTGAACAATGTTCAAATTGGATTGTTTTTAAAATGTCTAGATTCAAAAAATGTTTAAAATTTGAAATATGCTTAGATTAAAAAAATAGTTTTTGAAAATGGTTCCCATATGAAAATGTTCAACTTTTTATAAATATTTAGATTTTTAAAAATGTTCATTTTTTGAAAAATATTTAAAGTTGAACATGCTCATGTTTAAAAAAAGAGTTTATAAAAGTTCAAATTTTCAAAAAATGCAATATACAAAACATAAAAAAGAAAAAAAAAAGGTAACTAGGTCAGCCCATACACCCCACCTAGGGTGTGCGGCACTAGGTAAGGGCCGGCCAAGGTGGTGTATAGGCGCCCCCCCCCCCTTTTTGCGTGCAGCAACGGAGCTCTGCCTAGAGTGGGGTTTCATGGGCCTTCAAGTACGGGACAATAAAGGTTTCTAATTTACATAAAACCTTATGTTTATATTTTATAAGATAATAAAATAATGAAACATGTGTGCTTTGTAAAGAAGTTATATTCATGCACGTCAAATTCCTAACCATTTTTCACCCATATTTTTTCAAACTCGTCATCATACATTTTTTAAACCAATGAACATTTTTCGAACCTCTTGATTTTCTGGACCTATGAACATTCTTTAGTAAATCATGAACATATTTATTGAGATGTATGAACATTTTTCAAATAAAACAACGAGCAATATGTATACTTGGTGCCATCACGTGGTAGCAATAGTTTAAAATTATTAATCGTATGTTTGTAAACATATCAAAATCCCCATATTTTTTTACATATGTTGACAAACACCAAGTACAAAGGCACATACATTGTGGTAGGTGATTATTGAAGCCACAAGGAAATCAAAAAAGAATTTGCACGGAAAATAATAAAGTACATGTGAATCATTGGGGATACCTTATAGATATAGAATTTTCTACTTGGTTCTAGGCAATCATACACCAGAAACCATTTAACATCACACTTCACATATTTCTACCAATATATTTAGGATAATACAATACACATGACCAAACAAATGCAAATATACATGCACTACAATTCTTGTAACTGCCACACACTAATATGTGGATGCATGTGTTTTAAAATTTTCTTACATATATTTACCAAAAAAAGACACAACCTTCATTACAAATGCAACTTAAAATTAATATCTGGGTGTTCTTTTAGGCATAAAACTAAAGAGCTAAATAACACAACAAATATTTAGCACCAGCTAGATAAAAATCTATGCTAGATATATAAGTCTCTAGTTTATGTGATAAATATGAATTACTTCCTGTATTAATCAATGTAAGACCTTTTAGAAATTTAAGAGTGGACTAGATACATATCAAAATGAGTGAATCTACTTACTAAAATGTGTCAAGATACATGCATATTTGAAAAAAAGAAGATAAAATCTCTTACAATAGTGAATGGAGGGAGTACAAAAAATTGTAAACATTTAGTATAAAATTATTTTATTGAACGCTCAAGAACAAAATTTAACATAGAACACTAGCCCTGAAGTATAATTTTTAAACCAGAAGGAGTGTCGGGTTAACCAAAAAAAACCCCAAAATCGGAGCCTCGTCTAATTTGTTAAGCTTAGTGGACCATTTGCGCCATCGAGTCAAAATAAAATGGGCAAACCACAGTCCAACCGTTGCCTTTATGTACTAAATCGGTAGTAGCGTAGGGTGAGGTTCGAACCCAGCACCGATCGTAGAAATGACTAGAGAAACGATAAAGTTAAGCGTCCTTCATGTAGAGAACATTGTATAAATTGTTGGAACCAATGTATGATAAATTAGTAATACATGTATTGTTGAACTGCACAAATAGTGATGGCACAATCATCAAAATTTTCACAAGGATAAGACGTTCGTTACACATAATAAGACTACATGTTCTGGAGGGGATGACAGGACAGTTCCTAGTTAATTAATTTCATATTAGTTGCTCCCCGATGCATGGATTTTCTTTTTTATGTTGGAAAGTCAATGCTTAATATACTCCAATATCGACGGTGAGTATACAAGTTATGAATAGATCCCTAAAGATAATCTTTTCTCTATTAGAATTTAGAAATCTTAGAAGAGCTCTAAGCTCCCTATAGTTTGAGGCCCTGTGGTTGCACGAGGCATCCTAGGCCTACCTGTCTGCGCGTTCGTGTGAGGTTTGCCTTCTTTGCGTTGGTTTTTAGGATAGCGGTTCTCAAATTTGTCGGTCTGCGGTCGCAGGGACTTTCCTTTTTGTGTTTCCTCCTTCCAAACTCTGCTGCGCCTATGATTTGAGCTTGCTTTTCTCTTCCTCCGAAATCCGTCACCCGCAGGTGATGACGATTCCCTCGACTAGAATCTCGATTGTGAGTAGACCAAGCAGCGACCTCTCGGCAGCGCAGGTACTCCTCTGCGCCACCCTCCCGCTCCTCTATTTCTTCTCGCCTCAGGCATCCCGTGCGGGTAGGGCGGCGCCCTTCCTCTCCCCTGCCTACCGTCCCGTTGCCTTCCTCTCTACCGTGTCCTCCCCCATCTCTAATCTCTGTCTCCTCCTTCTCGGTCTGACCTCACTCGATATTGGTATTCTTGTGTGAGTTTGGTAAGGGTGCAGTTGCCGAGTTGGAATTTCATCCCCACTTCACCGAAATTTCGAGCTCCTCAACTTCGGTCACCACCACCACCCAGCCATGAGGTGCGTGGAAGACCAAATTAGGCCTCCAATAGATTGGGCTCCTTGATTAGTAATATTTTGTCTGTTCAATTTGCAGTGTGGTGCTTATCTCCGGTAACGTCAGATTGAGGAGCCTATTCTAGAGCCAGGGGAGTTGTATTGGTTCCCAGTCAACTTCTTCGATCCACAAAGCCGCACTGCGGCGATGGTGCTCTCACGGCTCAGGGATTGTAGGGCGTCTTGAATGCTTGAGAAATGTTTAGACATGATCTGAATTTTTGTTGCAAGCTCTAAGCACATCACTATGCAGAACTGTAATTATTGGTTTTCATTTTCTGAAAATTTGGACAGACCTACTTGCTGGCAGTAGCAGCAACAATGGAGAGGCCTGATCCGGCATGCAAGATTTGGTTCATCTGCAAGGAGCAGTTTATCCGCCCGCTATGGAACTTTTTCCGGGTTTGAGTAATTGATAACAGAAGTTTCAGAAATCTATGCTTTATAGCAAAATTTATGTTAGCATATTGACTCACTTTTCCATTATAGCTAGGGACATGGAAGGAGAAATTGCACCATCAGCTATTACTGCATCTTTTCTCACTAACACACCTGTCATCTCACAGCGAACATGCAAGTCGGTTCAGTCGTTGCCACCTTTTGATTTTAGGGCATCTCCAGCGGGCCGATCCATTTCGGACAGCCAAAACGTCCGAATCGATCTGTTTGGGTCGGGCCACGGACAGGCTGGGCTGCTTTGTCCGGTTGGGTGGGGGGTGAAACCAGCAGGCCGACGCATTTATTGCGCCATCCTCGCCGGCATGGCCGACGTGACGGCGAGCACGCCGCCCCAACCCCAAAATTTCCATGCCGGCTCCCGCCTGTTTCTCCCGCCGGCTCCCGCCTATTTCTCCCGCCGGCCAAACATTTCCTGCCGGTGCTTCCCGCGCGCGCGCGGTCTTTCCCGCCTCGCCATTCCGGCTATATATACGGCGGCGCGCGGCGGCCATGAGCACCAAAAACCCTCTACCTCCACCTTCCTCCACCTTGCACAATGGCTCCCGACCTCTGCAAGTGGGCCGCGCTAGCCCAGCTAGCCCGGGAGCGCTTCCCGGAGGACCCCGACGTGGCTGGAGCGCTCGCTCTGGCCGCAACTCGTGTCGCCGAGGGCGAGCGGGCCGAGGAGGCGGTCGTGGCGGCGGAGGTGGAGCGCGTGCGCGTACACGCGGCGGTGGCGGAGGCGGCAGCCCGCGGCATGGCGGATCTGGTGGAGGCAGAGCGGGAGGCGGCCGCGCGCGACATCGCCACGGTCGGCTCGACGGCAGGTCCCTTCCTCCGGCCGTACCTCGCCGCCGCCGACCTCATCGCGGAGGCCGACGACGCGGCCATGGTGGATGTGGAGGTGGTGGCTGCAGCGTAGCTGCAGGAGGCGGAGGACGACGACCTCGATGACCTCTTCGACGACGAGAAGGTGGCGCCGCCCACGACCGACGAGCAGGCCGTCCTGCTCGCCTCCTTCGAGACCGCGCGCCGTGAGGAGGACACGCACCTGTTCATGGCGGCGGAGCGGGAGGCTCTGTCCGCCATGCTCGTGGTGCGTGCCGCCACCGCGAAGCGCGCGGCGGCGGAGATGGCTGCGGAGGAGGCAGCGCTCTCCGCCGCCTTGGCGGAGGAGATCGCCAGGGACCGGGCGCACTGGGAGGCCAACAGGGCCGCCGCACGTAGCCGCCGCGACGCGGCCAACGCCGCCGCCGCCGACCTGGAGGCCCCACGGCGGGAGAAGGTGGAGCACTGCCGCCTGATGCGTGGTGAATGACCAGCCCGTTGGGAACCCCAAGAGGAAGGTGTGATGAGTATAGCAGCTGGTTTTCCCTCAGTTAAGAAACCAAGGTTTATCGTTCTTGGAGAGGAGAGACAAACGACTGAAGGTGATGCTTGCTAGTTTGCGACAGCTTCGGACAATTTATATATGGCGCCTCGTCCAAGCTTTGCTTGCTAGCTGCAACGCGGAACCTGCACACACACAACCAAGTACTTTGCTCCCAACTTACGATGAGGTTGTCAATCTCACCAGTTTGCTTGCAACAAAGGTTATGAGTGTATCGAGTGGAAAACAGTAA
The DNA here is from genome assembly GCA_007115705.1 of Dactylis glomerata. NCBI lineage: Eukaryota > Viridiplantae > Streptophyta > Magnoliopsida > Poales > Poaceae > Dactylis > Dactylis glomerata. Next base: position 953,743 of record QXEO01001391.1, on the reverse strand, counting down.
AGGTATGCGAGTAAAGTAAACAGTGCGAGTAATGTAAACAGGTGATAGCAATATGATGGAAATAGGACCGGGGTCCACAGTTCACTAGTGGTGTCTCTCCATAAGATAAATAACACATGCTGGGTAAACAAATTACAGTTGGGCAATTGATAGAATAGAGATAAACGTGATATGTCAAGAAGATCACTATGAGATTTACTCTGGGCATTACAACAAGATACATAGACCGCCATCCAACTGCATCTATGACTAATAATTCACTTATGGTGAATCAATCCGAGAACTCCACAAGTATTAAGTTGCGAACAACAGATAATTGCATTAGGCAAAGTGTGTAAGGTAAACAAAGCATATGCCCTTGAGCATATGAATGTTGTTTTCTCCCTAGTAGCAACAGGACATCTACAACCTTAGAGGTTTCTGTCTCTCCCCCAGGTTAAATAGAGGCATGAACCCACTATCGAGCATAAATACCCCCTCTTAGAGTCACTAGCAACTACTCGGCCAAGATAGCTACTAACAACGGAGAGCATGCAAGATCATAAACAACATAGAGATAACAAAAGATAATATTCAGTACAGCAACTTAATCATAAACACCAATATTCATCGGATCCCAACAAACCAAACATGTAGAATTACATAATGGTGATCTCAATCATGTAGGGCAGCTCATGAGATCTAAACATGAAGCACATGGTGGAGAAGACAACCATCTAGCTACTGCTATGGACCCATAGTCCAAGGTAGACTACTCACTCATCGCTCCGGAGGCAAGCATGGCGATGAAGAAGACCTCCGGTGGCGATTCCCCTCTCCGACAGGGTGCCGAGAAGAGCTTCTGGACCCTCCCGATCTTCGGGTCGACGGTGGCGGCGGATCGCGATGTGTTTTGGAAAATTGATCGGGTACTTAGGTTTTTTCCATCGGGGGGTCTTTATAGGCGAAGGGGCGATGTCAGAGGTGGGGCCAGGTGGCCTCACACCTTGGTGGCGTGGGCCAGGGGCTGGCCGCGCCACCCTGGCGTGTGGGCCCCTGGTGGCCCCTCTCCTTCTCTCCTTTGGATCTCTGGAAGCTTCCGGGTGAAATAAGACTTCACGAACTTGTTTCGTCCAATTCCGAGAATATTTCCTGTGTATCACTTCTGAAACACAAAAATAGCAGAAAACAGGGAACTGGCACTGTGGCAACTTGTTAATAGGTTAGTTCCGAAAAATGCATAAAAGTGCCACGAAGTGTAACAAAACAATAGGCAAATGGCGTAAAAATAAGCATGGAGCATCAAAAATTATAGATACATTCGAGACGTATCAAGCATCCCCAAGCTTAACTCCTGCTCGTCCTCGAGTAGGTAAGTGATAACAAAAGAATAATTTTTGAGGTGACATGCACCTACACAATCTTGATCATATATGTAAGCATTTGTGAGCTGGGATCATAAGAACTTAAAACATGGGCATGAAAGATACAATCTTGACAATAAGAACTTAGCAACCATGTTGTAAACATGTAAATAAACACAAACAAAAGATCATGAAAATGAAACAATGAAAGTCAAACGTGTGTTAAAATCATAAGGAAAAATATACAAATGGTTTTCAGCTTGTCCTTCATGGAGAGCAAAACATAAATGCATACGACACCTTCAAGTTTAAGAGGGCGACTAGATACAAATAATTTAAGAACAAGTGAAACCAACAATATGAATCAATCAATGAACTTTGGGACAATGCATATCACACTAAGAATGACAACTATGCTCTCTTAATGGTGCATAAAGATAGAAGGTGGTGACTCAACATAAAAGTAGAAGAAAGGCCCTTCGCAGAGGGAAGCAGTGATTGCAAGTTTTATAACCTTCAAAAATTATGGTACTTACCGGCTTTGAGCTCTCATTGCCCCCATCATAAGCATCTTGAATGGTTAAAGTTAATGCAAGAACAATTATGATGCATATGCTTGACAAATCATAAGTTGAAAACCTCGTGCCCCGTGAATACGAGTACCCAAACCTCATGCTACTTTACTTAGAGTCCCAAGCAAGGCTCTTGTCATTGTAAGTATATGGATGACAAGGGTATAATTACTAGAGCCCGTTAGTTGAGTACCCCTGAGGCCCGTTAAGCTAGGCCCAACTGTAATGATAGTCGAATACGAGTTATTACCGTATGTCGATATTTGTAATCTGTATCGAACCCGACCCGATCCTCGAGACCTGGCCACCTATATATAGGGGCCAGGAGGGGACGGGGGAGGACAGATTGAAAGCAAGCCAGGTTGAACACCCAAGTTTACTTTCGATACACACCTATTTCGACTAACTTTACCTTCGAGTTCATCCGACGCCCTATCTCCCCGATCCTAAGTCCTTCATCTAGGACATTTGTCGAGTTAACCCTCGTCAATTGGCGCCGACCGTGGGGACTTTGGGCGTTGGAACCTTGAATTCGATGGCTTTTTCGCTTTTAGCAAACAGCATTCCAAAAGTCGACAGAAGTCCAGAGGTAGAACTGACAATTGGAAGTATGAGCATCCTCATCGGGCCATCGGGTTCATCCCGCCTCTCGGAGTCGACAAAGCCAGATCCGTCGGCAAGCAAGCCCGAAACAAAGGAAGCATTGGAATCATCAGAAAGCTCTTCCAGCGAGGTAAACTCGCCGGTCAGCTTAGAAAAAGCATTAATCGCAGAAAGCGACGAAATTCAGGAAAAATTCGACTCAGAAGAAAAAGCGTGTCAGATGCACAACAACGCAAGGGACTTCGCCGTAGGAAGCAGCGGCGTCTCCAAAGTACATCAGTTATGTGTTATTATCACTGAAGCAGAAGAAGGAAACAACAGCGAAGAGAGTAAAAGGGTCGACAGGCAAGTCGACAAAGTGAAAAATCACAACAAAAAGGAAAAAGAGAAAGTCCATGTCTTGGCTGGTGAGTGGAGGATGATTACATCAGCCATTAATCATGGTACAGAAGTACCCGAGGGATCGCGAAGAGAAGTTCTAATGGGGTATCAATATGCACTATACCAACACAAGAAGAAACTAAGGGAGGAAAGAGACATGATGTTTCAAGACAACAACAGCATATCAAGGGAAGAATACTGGGAAAACTACAGTGAAAACTCAGAATATAGCAGAGAGGGGCATAGAGATCCAAAACACAGAAGGGGGGCAACAACACGCTTACGAGAAGAGGGGTACTCGAGGAGCCCCACCCCACAGTTAGAAGAGGAGGAAGATGACCTGATACAAAAAACGCCAGAGGCACTACAAGAAATCGGGTCTATTGCCACAATAGTATTCGTGGCAATATGTGTCAAATCGTGGCAATAGGTACCTATTGCCACGACATAACTTTCGTTGCCAAGCGTTGCGAAAGGACGCATGGTAATAGGTTATTGCCACAAAAAACAAAATGTGGCAAGAAAATGTATTATTGCAACGATGATGTGATAAGTTGCCACACTTTTTCTTGTGGCAGCACGCGTTTGTTGCCACAATTTGGTTCGTGGGGAAAGCTTAATGCAACATGCACCAACATCGTGGTGATTAACCGTTTGTGGCGATAGACATTCGTGGCCATAGCCTATTCCAACAACACTTGTTTCGTGGCGCATGTCCTTCTGTTGCAATAGCCAAATGTTGCAATAGACCCGAACCCTATGGCAACCACTATTTTTTCGTGGTTATACCTCTTTCACCACAAACCCTCTGTTTGTGGCATTAATTTATGGCAACAACTCTCCAAACGTGGCGAGAAACTATTGCAACATACTCATTTTGGTGGTGACAGATAATTATCACAACGTCCAAAATCTATGTGGTGAGAAGCAATTGCCACAATACAACCGGTTCGTGGTGAAAGGCATATTTCAACAAAGATGAATTTTGTGGCGTCAAGGGGTTATCACAACAGACAACATTTTGTGGCACAAACCTATTGCGAAAGTACAAACATTCATGGCGAAAGGACTATTGCAACAAAGCTACATTTGGTGGCATCAAATAGTTGCAACCGAAACTGGGTTGTGGTAATAGATTATTGCAACCAAAAAAAATACAGGCATTCAATTATATTATTCAAACCACGGTTATATGTAGATTCATAAAATATCATATCTCTCATCGCAAATATCCATGAAATGAAACTAAAATCTAATTTAGCAATCATTCAACATATTGAATGTGCTATCCTAATTAAGTGCAAAAACTAAAGTGTTTGTGGTGCATATTCCGGTCGAGTTAAATTTTTGTTTCCTGCAATTAAGAAATCAAGAAACTATTTAGCTCAAGTTAATGAGTCGAACATAATAGGATCATGGAAGGCAATATGGGCACATGTCAGTACAATAAAATAGTTTCTAGAGATCAGTATTTGAAAAGTAACATCAACGGTTTTACATGAGCAACTGAGATAACAGATATAATTGTCGCAGCTAAGCAGGTGCAAATCACAAATAAAAGCAGCTTCAACATGACTACCTTTGTTGGCCACTATCATTTTGCAAATGATGCCGGCGAAAAAAGCATAAGATGCATATTTCCTACTGGGAAACCTTTTCCCATTGGTGCTACTGGCAAACTAGAAACGCTATGAATCGGAATGTGCACAAATACAATCTACTAACAATCACTGCCAAATTGTAACCCTCCGGCCAAACAGCAACCCACTGAGATAAAATAGGTTTGACAGCATTATCTGATTTCACTAGATAAATGTGTTGGAACTACACTGCATACAATAAACAACATGACAGATTATCAATTTACATGGCAGATTTAGTGAAAACTATAATGAAAACTGCAAATAAGTATAAAAGAATGTATTTATAGTACTCTACAGTTATAAAGAAAATAGACCATTACAGCAATCTATTTAGTTGATGACTTGCCATTATGATGTGGATTTTTTTTCTATATATACATCAGGGAACTGTATAAAAAACAAATCAGCTTCAAAAAAATTTAGCTGAATCACAACAGGAATTCTTTTAGTGAGATATGGCATGAACATCCAAGGGAAAAGGGTACAGGCTACAATTTTTCTAAGGGATACTCAAGCAGCCCCACAAAAAATACTTACTTTTACAAATTCTATAATAATAATCAATAAAATCTATAGTCTGATATTTGGAGAAATAGACACCATGTTACATGTCAAAAAATTCACCATCCTGACTTATGCACATATACCTGCTCGTATGAAAACCCTCAAATATTTGAAGCCAATGAAGAAGCTGCAGAATATATTTTCACCATCATTGCTGCGCGTAATGACTGAGAAATTGGTTTCTCAAACATAATAGGTATGCCCACATCCAAAGCTATGAAAAGATAAGAACTCATGTTAGAGTGGGCCTTGCTGAAAACGATCTGTCATCCTATTCTTCTAGTAAAGTCCAAAACCAGTTGGCCTGCCATATTACCAATGAATATACAGGCTAATATTTGATTTAATATCCAGGCATTGGCTTCTCAGTTATTGCCATCTCCGATAGTCTTGATATTTCATTCCTGGAAAACAGTCAAGTTAGCAGGACTCACCATATGCACAATTGAATAGTTCCCTTAATGAGAGCTAAGAAAATAACCCTGGTGACATGGAAAAAGGACCCATTTGAATATGATCAGTACAGCTATCATTACCTTCAAGTTTCTGATCAAAGCAACATCACTGTGATTAAACAGAGGAAATGTTCTTCTCCAGTCAAAAGTAGCAAGACCTTGATTTCATTGGCACGTACTAACTCACAGATCTGTGTTCTTTGGTAAATTTCGACGTGAAAAATACCAAACTGCTGAGATCGCGTTAAACTCATTAGCTTTAACATAAGGTATAATTTTGTATTTTCTCACAATAGTAATATTACTTTCGAATCACACATTTTATTCGTAAGTACCAACTTTCCAAAGAAGTAAAATGATGTGATGCATCACTCACCCGCAGCATACCATCCATGTACATCAATTGCAACTCCACACTGAGAGATAAGCTCTCTGGTAGAAATAGTTTATAGTATGGTAGACGTCATTTCACCTCATCAGGGACACGCATTCCTGATTCAATAGTAGATGTGTGATCATCTTTGATTTACTCTTCCCTTTGATCTGCATCCATTGGTGATAAACTTGACCTTACAATTCTGTATTAATGGACACTTGTAAAATTTGCAATAGTGTAAGCAATTCTTTCAACTGCGAGTTGACTGCTTTGTTGGCTAAATTGAACAAAAGAGAGAAGGTTCAAACATATTTCACTCTACTGGTACTGCAAAAGTTTAAAGTAAGTCACATAACATTGCAGTATACATATGCCCTACTCTAACATGCATAGACTGTAACTTAAAAATGACACTTGATCATCCCCAGCTAAACTTGCTCGCTGACTTACAGTAGGAAGTAAGCACAGTAGGATGTGATAAAATTAGGCACTTTGTAGATCACAAACAACTGAGTATACAGAAAAGTAACAATGAAAATGCATAGCATTGCATAAAGCAACATGCTAGATAATGTACAGAAGCCTTAGTATGCTTGGAGAAGTTTAAACACATCGGAAGTTCTAAACTAAATGAACATGATATAACCACAATAGAATAGATATGTCATCATTACCTAGGTTGTACAACCTTAGTGCATAAAGATTAATCCTCAGAGAAATCAATTTTTTAAAACCTAATTTGAAAACTGCTGCCTTACAAACAAAATAATCACTGCCCTTGTTCACATTCATGAAAGATCAAACAGTCATCAAAATGAAAATTTCCAGTTGGCAGTAACCTGGAACTACATGGTTCCTCAACATAAGTAGGCTTTTATAAATCTGAGCTCCAGTTCAGTACACTATTTCTTCTAAAATCAAATCAGTTTAGACCAAAATTACCACCATCTAACAGACTACTGCTAACTGAACCTAAATTCAGAACATGTACTTGCTAACTGAACCTAACTTCAGAAAACACTAATAGCAACACAACCTTCTGAAATCCGAGAAAACCTATGCTCTGAAATAAACATGCATGCAATAAACATTCGCTCAAGTTTTTGAAAAAAAAACTTGAGCAAATTATAAGAGACTATCAAGGTCGTTTTATTGCAGCGTCGAGCTCGTTTATACCGCATGTGGCTACGCCGGCGATGGCTGAGGCGATAGCAATGAAACATGGGTTGGCACTGGCTAACAGACTTGGATGTACCAGAATCCAAGCAGAATCAGACTCATTGGATACTATAGATGCATGTACGGGTGAAGACTATTGGTGGAGTGAAGCTTCTGTAGTTTATGCCGATTGTGTGGATTTATCTACAGCGATTGGAAGTGTCTCCTTCAAACATTGTCCGCGGGAAGCAAATAAAGTGGCTCGCGAGATAGGTAAAAGTTATTTTTTGAGTGGTATTTCTTGTAATTGGGACGATGAGCTCCCTAGCTTTCTTTTAAACTTTCTTATAGATGATGTAACCTTTGTTGGTGATTAATAAAGCTCACTCTGCTGGTTCAAAAAAAAAGTGCGGTCTCTTCCCCTGACGAATTCCTGAATAAAGACCGTCACCTGGCTAAACACGCCCCATACTCCGTGGGAATGAATGCACGCGCAATCAGTGGGACACGCACCAAATAGGCCGACGCAAAACTCCAAACTGCAATCAGATTGTCATCCTTAAATCGCGGCAAAGGAGCTTTCTTTACACCGCGTACCGCCTCCCCCTTCCATGTGCGTCATTTATCTGCGTTTCCGTTCATCCAATCTCGCCTCTCCCTTGCTCCACCGCCACTCCAAATCCCAAGTGCGTCGTTGCCTTCTTCCCCACAACATCGTCTTCTTGGGACTCCGTCCGTCAGCCCGTCCACAGGAGGAGAGGGGCCTGGCGATGGATCCCCCGACCGCCCAGTCCATGTCCATGTCCGCGACCGAAGACCTCCGGGAGAAGAGCCTGGACGGATGGTACGTGTGCCCGATCCAGACCCCCGTCCTTTTCACATCCCGCTCGGCTCTGCTAGTTGTTCTTCCACTGATTGCTCGTCCGTTTCCTTTCCAAAACTGGTGAGTCGGTTATTTCAACTGCGATTTACTGAATGTTTTCGCAGCTGTTCCTGCTGCTACGACTGCTTCTCCGGCTTCCTGGACTTCCTCTGCTGCACCTGAATCCCGTTGCCGCTACTCGCCGGCGTCCCGCTCCTTCTGGCCGGAGGAACCGCACGGGGGCGTGAGTTACCTTGGGTCTAATTGTTCCGCTGTCTAGCAACAAGAATATTACTACTAGATTATTATAGGTCTCTGGGGTAATACTTATGTCTGTCGATTGTTGGATCTCTCATGAACTTTGTTAGTCAGAAAAGGACTCAAAATCACTGTTGAAATAACCAATTACTGGAATGTCGACTTATCTTTCTTCGCTACAGCACTCTGCAGTCTGCACTAAGGGAGTACAACTTTATTATTCGGAGTAGTATTATTCTTTGTTGCTCATCGTCATTCGGTAAGATGGACTCACGGGGGAAGACAACGTACTCGCGCCGCATTATGTCACCGATGAAATGTGAATCACGTATGACTTCCTGAGTTCTAGTACATCCAGCAAATTATGTGACAAATCCTATTGGTGCAATACGCGTCCAAACTCCAACGCTAGACACAAGTATGTGCTGGGATAGTCGATGACAGATTGATAGTGGCAGCCTGCATCGAGCTGAAATCGTGGTGTTCCCTAATTAATCGAGTAAATCACCCCATTTTAAATCAGAGATTTCGTGTATAATTAATGGACCAATTAATTTTCCTTTCTTGACTCATCCTAGCGCATGCAACTAGGGTTGTGCAAAAAACCCTGAGAAACGAATATCAAACCTGAAAAAAACGGGATTGAAGGCAAAGCCAAAAACACCGAGAACTTTGGTCCTTAGATGATCTCCACCGGTCCCCCGAATAGCCTCCAAATGCGTGTAACCGAAAATACGCTCCCACCGATGCACCAAACATACCGTCGGCAACTTGTGAGTCCCAAATTGTGTCTCGCAGTCGCGAGTGAACCTCGGCTGTTTGGGGACTACTTGGAGGTGCCGACATCCAAAGCCACATCAGCAAAGTGCTTCCAGGCCCACCGCTAGCCTCTCTCTCCTTCCTTTTCCCACCCACCAATGGCCCAGAAGCAAAGCGAAGTGGCGGGGCGCGGTGCTGCTCTGCTGGCCATGCTCAAATCCACAATGACAGCGACGAGTGGTCCTCCTCACACAAGTGTTGGATAGGAAGTAGGGGCCCTCCTCGAAGTCGTCGTCCTCGAGGACGGTGACACGAGCACCAAACCCCACTCCTTGACAGACCAGGGTCCAACTGCGGCTGAAGCCGATTTCCCCATGTTAAAAAAAAACTAAAAAAACACAACGAGGGCATCGATGGGGGCAACTGCTCCGAAAAGACTAAGGTAGTCGCCGGAACCCCCAAAACTATTGTTGCTGGACAGTTGCTGAACATATTTTTGGACACACCGGTTAAGATGATTTTAGAGCATCTCTAGCAGATCCTAGATATCTACTTAGCAGAAAACTCGGATCAAGTACCCTCGAAACAAGTTTTGCGGTGTCGAGCTACTGCCAAACAGATTCCCAAGCTTGACGCTGCAGCCGGTACCCCTTGTTATATGGTGATCCAAATTCTTCTACAAAGTAAAGGACAACGTCTGACGAGCGACCCGTACTGCTGCCTATTTGTACTCCTTTAAGCCGCCAGCTAGGGTTTATATCACATCATAAGATAATCCGTGGCGTTTGTAAATACTGACGATATAGTGAAGTTTCGATGGTTGTCGCTCGTGATTTTTTTCTCTTTGTTAGAGAGGTTTTTCTACGCTAAAATATTATGTCTATGTGCTGTAATTTATCTTCGTTCTTGATCAGTGGCGGAGCTAGGGGGGACCAGCAGGGCCTTGGCCCCCCATGCATGGTACACCAAGGCTTTTTTTACACAAAACATTGATCTGAAATGGATTTTAGGAGAAAACTACACATATTGTCCCCCCTTAAGTGAGAATTATCGTATTTGGCACCTGCTAATCTCTAATTGTGCCTCCGCCCCTGTTCTTGGTTATTGCCTACCCGTCTAACTATGTAAGCTGGCGATGGACATTTGATGGGATCTACAGTTCTACACTGTTGCCTCTGCATATGCGGCGCAGTCTGAGAGAGCCTCAAACACCTATTCAGTGTCACCCTATGCGTATGTTGCAGGATGTTTTCGTCGCACCTCCGACGCTTTGGCTAACTGCGACTGGCCGCATAATGCCTCAGTGTATTCTCAGCATGATTAAATATCTAGTGATACCATGATATCACATCACAAAAATCAAATTTGTAAGTGTTAAAAAAATTCAAAACAATTTTATAGAGCCCATAAGATGTATATTTACATTCCCTTAATTTTTAAAAGCGCCGGGCTGCAACGCATGCAAGGAGGCAAAAGAGCTATCTTTACAGCCTTGGTCCAATAGCATGCAACTTTTAAACAATAATTTTTTTATTATAGTCCACTTAACAATCAGTCTAAGAGCTAGTCTATTGTACTAGTGGGAGTGCGTCAATTCGGAGAACGGGCACTTTGGAGCACGTTTTTTGAACTTTTTCGAAATCCATAATTGAAAGTTTTTAAAAAAAATGAAAAAAATCTGGGATATAGATAACGATGGAATCTACATGTGTGCAAAAAATCAACACGAATTATTGCGTAGTTTAGGCTGCGTAAAAATAACAAATTTTCAGATCTGAAATGGTGAACAGTAATCGAAAATTAAATTCAAAATTCTTCAGATTGCTCAGAATTTGTCTTTTTTGTGCAGGGCGGAATACAAACTATTTCGTTTTGATATTTTGCAGTACTGTGAAATACATTAATATAAACAGCTAGGATTTTTTTCAGAATTTTTTGAAACTTCAAATTGTCAAATTTTGAAAAGTTCAAAAACGGGCTCCATAGAGCTCGTCCACCGAATCGATTTTCTGGTACTAGTGGGCTCTATAATGGCTACAAAATGAATTGGCATGACTATGGAGCCGGCAGCCGGCTACTCTATTAATCTTGATCTAAGAACCTCTGACTGGATATTGTAATGTTCTATTCCTAGCTGTCATCAGAGATTGTAGATTTTGCTAGCTGTTCTCTGTAGCCTGTTCCTCTATTACCAATGAAAAGCAGCTCTGCTTTTCAGTCAAAAACAACTGGCGTGTTGAGGGACTGAATTATAAGCTCTCGCTGGAAACTTGTTGCATGTGTCCAGGATTTACTTTCTGGGTTGTCTGGGTTGAGTGCTACTTTAGTAAAGTTAGTTTGAATCTTGTATCCGTTTTGGTTCAAATGTATAGAACGTGAGGGTGTAAGCAGATTTTTTTCCAACTCATTCAGCATGAACGCTGATAAAATAGCGCCTGCTCTGCTCTTCTTCCTGTTCGTCACATCGTTCGTTCCATTGCTTGTGTGACAAACTAAAGAAAAGATCAATAGTTCACCTGAACCAATAATGCATTTTTTATTGTTACCAGTCATAACATTTGATTGATGTCCGAAATAGTACTAAGTTGAACTGATCGGTCGTCAGAACTGTCTCCAACATTGGGAACTTAAAGAGCCGATCACGAAACTAAGAAGAAGAAGAAGAAAAAAAAAGAGCCGATCACGACTACGACGAGAAACTAAGAAGAAGAAGAAGAAACAAAAAGAGCCGATCATGACTAGCTACGACGAGACGATGAAGGCGACGAGCACAGTGATATCGTCGGGCTTCCCGCCGCGGCGTCGGTCTCCTCGTAGCGTCCGGCTGTCGACGCTGTAGGGCGAGTCCCTCATGGAGCTCCTCGATTTCTCGTAGGCGACGCCCGTGACGACGTCCGCCATGTTCTTGGGGGAGAAGCCCAGCGTGGTGCCCATCAGCACGATCAGCTCCAGCTCGGCGTCGAACATGTTGTCGAACAGCCCGTCCGTGCCGACCACCAGGATGTCCCCGTGCCTCACCATGATCTCGCCGACGTTTGCCTCGGCGATGCTGTCCCCGCTCCCCTGGGCATTGAGCTGGAGCGGGCAGTTGAAACCCATCTGCTGACGCTGCGAGCGGTGCAGGAGCACGCCGTCCCGGAACACGGCGAAGGCGCTGTCGCCGATGTACGCCCACTTGAGAGCCGTGCGGGCGAGCGAGAGGATGGCCGCCGTCGATCCCCCGGTCGCGGCCAATGCGACCGTCTCCTTGTACGCCCGCTCCAGTAACGTGTAGGGGCAGACGGGCGTGCCGTGCTCGGTCGCCAGCACCTGCATGAAGGCGCTCGTCATGAGCCCGCGCGAGAACGCGGCGGCGTCCACGCCGTTCTCGCGGTACCCTCCCACGCCGTCGGCCACGCCGACTACGCCGGTCTCGTCGTGCCCGAAGTGCGCGTCCTCGTCGTGGCAGCGCGCGTAGCATGAAGCCCAGTCCATCCTCAGAGCACGCGGCTCGGCGACATCGACGTCCACCCGAGACTCACCGTCGTCGCGCTGCTGCCGCGGCTGCTGAAAGGACGAGAGGAAGCTGGCAACGTCGTTGGAGGAGGAGGAGGAGCGCGAGCGGCGCCGGACCGGTTTTAGGAGGCCCAACGCGCGGAGGGCGTCGGGGACCCGTTTGTCGATCTCGTTCAGGGTTTGCTGGATCGGTTCCAAATTCTCCATGGCTGAAATCTTGTCGCGCTGACGGTCTGGTCTCTTTGACCTCTTGGGTGGATTAATTTGTAAACAAAGGACTAGAGCTAATTACACTGGAGGTCCCAAAAGTTGTCCAGCATGTGCATTTTCATCCCAATTCTTTCAAATTGGGGTGAAGTAGTCCCAAAACTTACATTTTGCGAGCAAATTTGGTCCCAACCAATCAGAGGACGACGTGTGGAGGACACGGTGGCGCGTGGGGGACAAGCGTAGTTTGCAGATTACCCCCTGCCATTTTCTGGTCCGAGCTGATAAGTAACTCACGTGCGGTCGGCGTGGCGTCGCCTTCCTCGATTAGTTCCGCCACTGCTTCGCCGCACCGCTCCTCCCTCTGCTGCGCTCGCCGTCGCCGTGATGGACCTGCCGCCGGACGCGCCGCGTTACCGTCGCTGGGATGACGAGCCGCCGGTGTACGGTAATGCTTCGCCGCCTTCTTTCCTTCCCATTTTCTGTCTCTGTCGCCGCCCCACGGCCGCCGTCGTCGTTGGCATCGTCGGAAGCATTACCGGCGACGATTTCTTGTGGAATCGAACATGTACTTGCTAGGGATTAGTATGTGCAGCAGCAGCATCTACCTTGCCCTGTCCATGACCTTGTTACTTTTCTTTCTCTGTCTCTGTCGCCGCCCCACGGCCGCCGTCGTCGTTGGCATCGCCGGGAGCATTACCGGCGACGATTTCTTGTGGAATCGGCCATGTAATTGATGGTGATTAGTATATGCAGCAGCAGCATCAAGATAAATAGTGAATCACATAGAACAAATTTGTCCTGTTTCTTTGTCTGAATATTGCAAGGTGTCACTTTTAACTGAACTTTGCTGTTTCCCTGCAATTTTCTCTGAATACTGTGAAGATGGTGCTTGACTGTTTTTCTGATTGCTATAGGGAATCAAAACCTTTTCACTGTTCAGTTTGAGCACAATGGTTACTTCTCTGGCCTGAGAGGAGAATTGACTTATGATTGTGGATCAGTTGATCACTTTGACTACTGTGATCTTGGGACATTTTCATCAGCTGATATTGCAAGCATCAGGAGATTTTTCGATTACAAAGATGATGGAAAGATGCATTTATACTGGTGTATGCCTGGGAAAGGTTTTGAAGATGGTCTTCACCTTATTTATACTGAAGAAGATGTCAGGGCAATGGTGCAAGCTGCTGCAGAGCAGAGAAGAATCTGTGTACTAGCTGATCACACTGATTTTGTTTGGAATCTAAGGCCTGATATGGTGACAACAATTGCACATGTTGGGAACAGGAATGCATCTGAAGAGCCTAATGGAACTGAACCGGTAACAGAAAATGCAAGGACAGGGAAGAGTGCATTGGGTCAGTTGGAAAATGATGATGTCTTGAAGGACTCTGAAGATGACAGTGATTGTGATTCAGATTTTCATGATAGTGACTATGATGTGGAAGATGGAGATGATGATTTGTTTGCTGATAATGTGGACAAACAGGTTCATGATAACAATGCAACTGAAGATGATTTTTATTTGGAAAATGATGAAGGTTTGGATGATACTGACCTGAGATTGAGGAATGGAGATGAGCAGTTGCTTCAGAACAAGCTATGTGTGTTCAATCCATCAGTTGACTTGGATAATCCAGTGTTCAAGCCAGGAATGATTTTCAGTTCAGTAGAAGAGCTCAGAAAAGCACTCAATGCTTACAGTGTTAGAAACAGGATTAAAATAAAGAAAGTGAAGAATGATCAGAGGAGAGTGGATGTAGTGTGCAAGCCAGGTTGCCCATGGTTTCTAAAAGCTTCAAAGGATAGCATAACTGGTGGTTTTGTAATAAGGAGCTATTTTATGGGTCAGCACACATGCCAGGCCAGTTGGGAGTTGAAAACCCTCACTGCTCCATTTCTCTGTCAGAGATTTCTTGATGAAATTAGAGACAACCAGAAGATGGATCTGAAGACATTTGCAGCTAAAGTTCAGAGAGAATTCAACATGTGCCCAAATAGATGGAAGCTTGGGAGAGCAAGAAAAGAAGCTCTGAATATTATAAATGGAGATGAGGATGGACAGTTTGCTCTCCTACTTGATTTTGGGCAAGAGCTGAGAAGATCAAATCCTGGTAGCAGATTTCACTTGACCACAAATAGGGTTGCAGGTGTTGGGGATGAGCCTGCTAAAGAACACCTAGCTACACTCTATTGGTCATTTGATGCTTGCAAAAGAGGTTTCTTAGAAGGATGTAGGCCTATCATCTTCCTGGATGGTTGCCACATAAAAACTAAATATAAAGGCCAGCTTCTGACAGCAGTTGGAATAGATGGAAATGACTGTATTTATCCCATTGCAATGGCTCTGGTTGAGGTTGAGTGCACAAGCAGCTGGGAGTGGTTTTTGACAACTTTAAGAGATGACCTCAACATTACAAATACCAGCCCCTTCACAATTATGAGTGACAAACAAAAGGTAACCTTCTGCATTTTATTCAACTGAACTAGGCTTGGTACATGGGGACATACATGACACACTTGGGGAAGTACAGAGTTACAAGGGGAAATACATGACACACTTGGGGAAATACATTAGTAGTACTACTCCTGATCTGCCCAAGTTACATGCTTCTTATCCTTCTTCTTCTTCTTAAGCTTGTTCATCACATAGTCTATTCCCTTCTTAATCTTGCACAATGCACTGGCAGCTCTAATTCCTGGTACTAGTCTTTCAGTCACCATTTGGGGGAAGACATGGTCATGATATGCAGCATTATAAGTTGTGCGCTGGATATCTTCAAATGCAGCTAGCCTAGGATGCATTCCATTCACTCTTCTAGGTAGCTCATGCATGATAGGAATACCTGGCCTTGGTTCAGCTGTTGGTGCAGGCAGGCCCATGACTGATGAGTACACTAGTTCCTGCCCTAGGATGTGCAAACCATCAGCTGCTACCCTCTCCTGCCTCTCCTGCTCTGTTCTCCTACGATAGTACTGATGTGTGCTACCAGTGGACCTCCTCCTCCTAGTGTACACCTGATACTCCTGCTGATCCATGTCTTCTTACTGAGAAAGGATAGGCACTGCCTCCTACTTATAGCAGTAATAGTGGCTCACATGTGAACAGTGCATCTTGTTGTTATCTATTCGAGCATCTTGCTGAAATGTGAATTCTCCCTCACCATCATGTTGTCTTTGGCTTTGTCATGCAGGGTTTAATCAATGCTGTCACCAAAATTTGGCCAGATGCAGAACACAGATTCTGTGTTAGGCATCTCTATCAGAATTTTCAGAAAGCTGGTAACAGAGGAGAGGTGCTGAAGAATAACCTGTGGGCTATAGCAAGGTCGACCAATATCCCTAGGTGGCAGCACAATCTTGAGAAAATGAGAGCTGATAGCAGAGAAGCATATGAGTGGGTTGAGAAGCTAGCACCAAATACATGGATAAAGGCTTTTTTCTCTGACTTCCCCAAGTGTGATGTCCTACTAAATAATCACTCTGAGGTCTTCAACAGTTACATCCTTGAGGCCAGAGAGATGCCCATC
This sequence comes from Dactylis glomerata, assembly GCA_007115705.1. Classification (NCBI taxonomy): domain Eukaryota; kingdom Viridiplantae; phylum Streptophyta; class Magnoliopsida; order Poales; family Poaceae; genus Dactylis; species Dactylis glomerata. The sequence goes on along the minus strand of QXEO01001391.1, from coordinate 937,534 downwards.
TTGTCCATGATGCACACAATTTTTTACAAAATAGAAGCCAGGATTGTTGCTAAGCAGAAGGAGGTAGAGAAATGGACTGGCACAATTTGTCCTAAAATTATAAAGAAGATAGACAAGTTCACTGAATGGAGCAAGAAATGCTTTGTAGACCCAGCTGCCAAAGGTCTATATCATGTCAGTTCTCTGGAATTTGAAAAAGAATATGTCGTGGACATGCCAACAAAGACATGCACTTGTAACAGATGGCAACTGACAGGGATACCATGCCACCATGCAATTGCATGTTGCAGAGAAGATAGATTTGATGTTGATGATCTGGTTCATAGCTGCTACAAGATTGATACATATAAAAGAGCTTATGCTTACAATCTTGTTCCTCTCAGAGGTAGAGTTCACTGGGAGAAAATGAATGGAGTTGTAGTACTGCCTCCCTTGTACACCAAAGTGATGGGGAGACCAAAAAAGAATAGGAGGAAGGCTCCTGAGGAAAAAGAGAAGAATGGAGCTACTCATGTTAGCAGAGGTGGCATAACAATGCATTGCTCCATATGTGGACAGGCCAACCACAACAAGAAAGGGCACTATAAATATGTGCAAACTAACCCAGCTACTGATCCTACACATGAAGATGTTCAAGATCAAGACAGAGAAGGATATGATGACACTTCAATTCTGCAGCACATTATTCCTATACAAACAAACCCATCTACTGATCCTACACATGCAAGAGATAGTATGGTATACAACATGGGACAAGAGGTACTGTAGTCATCAGTTGAATTTCTCTATGTTACTATCATGAATTTCTATCATGAATTTCTCTATGTTAATATCATGAATTTCTGTATGTTAAGAGGCAATGCACATTTCTCTATGTTAATATCATGAATTTCTATCATGAATTTCTCTATGTTAATATCATGAATTTCTCTATGTTAATAGGCAATGCACATTATTCTATGTTAATATCATGAATTTCTATCATGAATTTCTCTATGTTAATATCATGCCTTATATGTACACTACTACTTCTATAGGAAAGAGACAATGTGGGTACTAACAGATCATATGGCCCTCTTCCTGGAGAAAGTACTTTTGTTGGTGCTGCAAGAGACTCCATTCCAGCTGCAAAAGTTAGGCAAACAACAGTCACTGTGAGAGGAAGAGGCAGAGCTAAGTCAACAAGTGCAAGAGGAAGAGGAAGGTCTACTGGACAAACACAAGGGAGAGGAAGAAAGAGGAAACCAACTTCAGAAGATGCAAGAGCAAGTACCCACAGTGAACCAATTCCAGATCTTAATGCTCCCAGTCAGGCAGATGAAGTGGTTGTAACCCAAGGTGCACCTACAAGATGCTGTGAATTTGAATGCACAAGTTACAGTGAGAGGTGTATTTTCAATAACCAGCCAGTGTAATAAAGTAGCAGAGAGCCTGTCAAGCCATGAACTAGATGGCAATAATTTTTTTTGGGACTGTAAATGTAATAAACTACTGGCAATCATGTACTCAAATATTTGAACATCAAAGAGTGCATTTTATTACTTAATATTTTCCATACATTGCATATGTTCCATACATTGCATATGTTCCATACATTGCAGATTGCATTCTTGTCACACAAAACACCATTGAAAAACTACAACATTGCCTGCCTTGCAGCTAAAGTTCAAAGTACATCATGCCAAAGCTACAACATGATTAAACAAGGCAGTAGAGCAAATACTCATATCACTCATCCATAATTTGCTTCATCCTTCTCAGCTTGTCCTTGTTAACATCATTTGCATTGAAAAGTTCTAGGAACTGGTACTCCAGCTTTCTCTTCTGCTCCTTGAGATCCTCCCTTTCCTTGTCCCACTGCTCCATCCTTAGCTTTGTCTTCTCCTCTTCATGCTTCTGAAAATCTTTGAGCTGAGCCACCTCTTCCAGGAGCATATTTCTATGCTTCTGAAATTCTGCCTTCTCCTCTTCTTCCTTCATCTTGGCCAAATTCACCTCAACTGCTCTTTTCTCAGCTCTATCCATCATCCTGTTGACATCATCTACCAGAGTGTTGTATTCCTTCTCCAACTTCTTTTTCTCTGCAGCAACCTCCTGGAGTTTTCTATAGTGCTCTAAACCTTGCTCATTTTTCTCCATGTTGATCTCATCATGCATAGCCCACAGCCTCCCTAGAGCATGCTGCAGTGGCAAGGGCCAGTCTGGATCTATCCAACTCACAAATCCACAATTCATTATCTCCTGCATACAATGAATAGCATCTCAATCACAGACTGAACACTGAATGAACACTGCACTTAACAGACTGAACACTGAATAACACTGAACTTAACAGAACCACTGAACACTGAACTTATCAGAAAAATAAAGCCTAAAGCAAGGACTCTCATTTGTACTCACATTTTCAATTGGACACATGTAGAACCTTCTGCCTGTATCAACCCCTTGAAATGCAACACATTTCCTAGGCTTCAAGCCGTGGCCGTCGCAGACATGATCACAAGCAGACACAATGCCAAAGAATGTGGGGTCCTCGATCGTATTGGGAGCAAAATCGAGTGGGGTGAGATCCTAGTCGACCAACAGTTGCAGAAGAGTGAATGGAATGAATCAAATCAACCTCAAATCGAAAAATCCCCAAAATTGCAGGAACCCTAATTGCAGAACAGAGACGAGCTAGGGCGAGCAGAGGAGAGATAGAGCTTACCCCTAAGCGCTCCTCGCTTGATTCTCCGTCATTCCAGCTCGGCATGTCGACAGCGGGCCGGCGGCGATCTGGCGGCGGCGGCGACGACGACGAAGCAGCGGCAGCAGCTGCGCGGGAGCTCCACTTGCAGAGAAGCGTCTGGCGCGAGTGGAGAAGAATAGAGAAGAAACCGGGGATGTTTTTGCAAGATTTTCATGACCGTGGGCGCGTGTCTTCTGCCACCGTGGCTTCCACACGTCGTCCTCTGATTGGCTGGGACCAAATTTGCTCGCAAAATTCAAGTTTTGGGACTACTTCACCCCAATTTGAAAGAATTGGGATGAAAATGCACATGCTGGACAACTATTGGGACCTCCAGTGTAATTAGCTCAAAGGACTACGTACAAAGTTTGGTTCGGACTCCGGTATTGTCCCTGACTCCGCACTTGGCGTTATTTTTACGAGAACTCCGGACTTGCCTTTTTTAGACGTGAACTACGGACCTTTTTTGGACGTGAACTCCGGACTTGCCTTTACTACTTGCTACTGAACAATCTATACTTCTTATAAAGCAAAACCCCACTAAGGGGTCATTTAAGTTGTCTATCTCAACATGCAAGCTATCTACATCACCCACTATATTAGCCAATCAATTGGCCACATCATCCAATTAGCATTGCATGCAACATATTCATCTCATCAAATCTTTTAAGCTATACAATTAGAGAATTAACCACTTCACCATTTTTTGTTAGCAAATACACAACAATGTCACTTTAATTAAATTCAACCCCTTAATATTATGACAAGTTAAATCTTTAGATTATAATAAACAATTTCACATTTCGTGCGTCTTATACATAGTAAAGTTTTTTTTATGGAGATTTCCGCCGCAACGCGCAAGGTATTCTTCTACTAAACTTCACTTTAAAATCGTAGTTCATAAATGGAATATACTGTAGGTAAATCGCTGTGCAGTAATTCACTACCGCATGCACTCCTTCCGTAAGACTGGGTATGCACCAAACTGTACAATATTTCAGGATCTTTGTTGTATTTCTCTATGATGTTGGGCGTCGTCCGGCTGATGTGTTCGAGAAATTGACCATCTCCATTATCATAGAACACGATATCTCGTCCGCCTGACAAATGCAACATATCTCAACCACAGTTTAAGAAACAGGATCAGCTATATTGTAGTGGTAGTGAATGAACCTACACCAACTTGAGGGGTTATATAGGGAAGGGGTCCTAGACAACTGAGCAATCCTTCATGGAGATAGAGGTACGGGGAAATGGAGAGCGAGCGGAATGGGAACGAAAGTACGTCGGTGCACTCTCGTCCTCGTGACATGTCGGCGTGGGCCCATGTGGGGAAAAGACTGTGACACGGTTCAGGTGGGTTCATGTCGGAGCAGTCTGGGTCAGGAAGCGCGATCAGGACGGTCGGTAGTAGATCCAACGGCTAGGAAGCAAGTGCTGGGTTGGACAACGAGCATTTAAACACTTTTTAGAAATTTGGATAGAAGATTATCTTCAGTACGATTTTAAACTGAACTTTATTCGTTGAGTACCAAGTAGGCAAGTCCGGAGTTCACGGGAAAAAAAACGCAAGTCCGCAATTCATCACGTAAAAAGAACGCAAGTCCGGAGTTAGGGCAATATCGGAGTCCGAACCAAACTTGTACGTATAGTCCTCTGTCTACAAATTAATCCACCCAAGAGGCCAAAGAGATACCGTCAGCGCGTCAAGACAACCAAGATTTCAGCCATGGAGAATTTGGAACCGATCCAGCAAACGCTGAAGGAGATCGACAAACGGGTCCCCGACGCCCTCCGCGCGTGGGGCCTCCTCAAACCTGTCCGGCGGCGCTCCTCCACCTCCAACGACATTGCCAGCTTCCTCGCGTCCTTTGAGAAGCTGTGGCAGCAGGTATGCGACGACAATGAGTCTCGGATGGACGTCGACGCTGCTCTGAGAATGAACTGGGCCTCGTGCTACGTGCGCCGCCACGACGAGGACGCGCACTTCGGTCACGACGAGACCGGCGTAGTCGGCGTGGCCGACGGTGTGGGAGGGTACCGCAAGAACGGCGTGGACGCCGCCGCGTTCTCGCGCGGGCTCATGACGAGCGCCTTCACGCAGGTGCTGGCGACCGAGCCCGGCACGCCCGTCTGCCCCTACACGCTGCTGGAGCGGGCGTACGAGGAGACGGTCGCGTCGGCCGCGACCGGGGGATCGACGGCGGTCATCCTCTCGCTTGCCGGCAAGGCTCTCAAGTGGGCGTACATCGGCGACAGCGCCTTCGCCGTGTTCCGGAACGGCGTGCTCCTGCACCGTTCGAAGCGTCAGCAGAAGGGTTTCAACTGCCCGCTCCAGCTCAACGCCCAGGGGAGCGGGGACAGCATCGCCGAGGCAAAAGTCGGCGAGATCACGGTGAGGCACGGGGACGTCCTGGTCGTCGGCACGGACGGGCTGTTCGACAACGTCTTCGACGACGACCTGCAGCTGCTCGTGCTAATGGGCACGGCGCTGGGCTTCTCCCCCAAGAACATGGCAGACGTCATCACCGGCGTCGCCTACGAGGTATCCAGGAGCTCCAGTAGGGACTCGCCGTACAGCGTCGACAGCCGGAAGCTACGAGGAGACCGACGCCGCGGTGGAAAGCCCGACGATATCACTGTGCTCGTCGCCTTCATCGTCTCGTCGTCGTATTCGTGATCTAGCTAGTACATCTGTTCTTTGTGTGTCTTCTTATACTAGTATGTGTTCTCAATGTTGGGGACAGCTCTGCCGACGGATCATACCAACTTATTTTGGAGTTTTTCGACCATCAATCAAATGTTATGACCGGTCACAGTAAAAATGCATCATTGGTTCAGGTCAACTGTTGATCTTCTCTTTAGTTTTTTCACAAGCATAGGAACAAAACAATATCCATGATGTTTCCCTACCTCTTCTTGAAGCAGCACTTGCCATCCTGGTCGAACCTCGAGCTGTCTCCAAGGTCCAGGCATAGGCCTGCTATGGTGGCGCAACTTAGAGCATATAAGCATGGCGAGAAATAGGTGCACAAGGCCAAGGAGATCTATGACAAGTGGATGGTGTGACTGCTATGAAATACGCCTTGGCACGGCGGCACGCCATGCCCGTAGGATGATAACGAGGTGATTAATAAAAGAAGTTAATTACTAATATTTTTCTCGAATAGAAGAAGGGACAGATAATGAAGAATTTTCCTGAAGTTCTTTTTTTTTTGGGGAGGGGGAGGTAGTATTCTCGTAAGGTGATCGTGACAAACAAAAGAAGGTATTAGGTTTTTTTTTCAAATAAAATTAACAACACTAGTTAAATGCCCGTGCGTTGCTACGGGCTCTTAAACATCCCGTAATATATAAAATTTGACATATTTTAATTATCATTTTTTACAACAATATACATAAAAACGTGTAGTTTGTTCTCTCTGATAAAACACAAAAGCACCGATACTAAAAACCCAAAATTTCCCTACAAAATCACCACAACAATTGGACCTGCTCTTAATTTCTTCTCCTAAATAACACAGGTCTACCAAGGACGAAAGAAAATCATGTATTGAACAAAGGGACATACCAGATCAAGATCTAGCACAACTATGACGTTTGGCAGCAGATAGTACGCTAGTTATTAGGCTATTAGTTGAATTGAAAGTTGGAAAGTATTTCTTCTACATGTATGATTACCATAACTCCAGGACCTTCCTAGATGCAGCAAGAATACAATATCTAGATAACAATATACGAGTATGAAATATATACTGGTTTCGGGAGCAAAGCAATGTAGGAATCTATACCAGATATCAGAGTCAGCAAAATGCAGTCTCATCTCAAAGGAGAAAAAGAGTAGAAAAATTCAGCCTAAGCTTGTTCCAATTTTTAAATCTATGCACACCAAAAACAAATGGACACACAACTAAAACTCAAACGTGTGAACACATGTGCTTTTCACCCTAAGCTAGCCATGTTGCGATCTCATAATGCATGCATGTCTTGCTCACGAAACATGAACACCGCTGCAAGGACGCAGCACAAGAGGCGCCCACAGGGCCACATATACCGCACAGTCTCACCTCTTCAGAGTCGTATCTGCTGGGCCTCCTCGCTAATGCTGCCGGCGCCGAGTTAATCACCGCTCTCCCGCCTCCAACGATCTCCTGCTGCACCATCAAGACAGCAGCAAATCGTCTGCAAACCATGCAGCAGCTTGTTGTAGACGTCCTCCGGGCTGGGGATTAATTGTCCATGCGTTGCTATGGTCCCAACATATTCTATCGGTTAACCACCAATGTATTTATTTAAAAATTTCTCATGCGCATTAGAGGTGTATCTCTCTCTAACTATTGATAGCATTTATCCTTTTCCATAATATAATAATCATATTTATGATTTTGTCAATAATGGTATAACTCACCATTGTGTAATAAAAAAGTAGAAAAATATATCAACCTGAACAAATAATGTTAGGGAAGACCTAACTATCACCCGGCTGCCTTATCGTCTCTAACCTGCTGTGAAACACTCATTTTTGCCCCACGTTTCTCTTCTCCCTCCATGTAAGCATGTGCCGCCGGAGGGGATAGCCGCCATGGATAGGCAGATGCGGAGTTGCTCACCTAGGAGGTCGTGCTGCCGGTATCTTGTAAACCCAAGCCATGGACGGCACCTTCACAGACGTTGCCCATGCGCCGCATGTCAGAAAAGAGGTCTGCAAGCTTCCCATGGAACACTACTACTAAATCTTCTCTTCTGGCAACATTTAATCTGGAAAAATAGCAGGAAAATGCAAGGAACAAAGCATTGATATCACAATGCATGTTCGAGAAGATTTTACAATATCCAATGAAACAGATTAAGCAACATCCAGAATTTTAAATCTACTTGCGCATTCACGTGACCGCTCTATTTGACTCTCTAAATGTATCTTACTGAACATCATCCCTCCTTATTTTCAAACCCTAGCTGACCTGAACAAATTTCACAAGAAAAGGAACAACATGAACTCCTCACAATTTAAAAAGTGAAACAGGGATGTCAGATTGCGTAAAGCAAAGCCTATGTCCAAAGTCTAAACATGTCTTGCTTCTATAATTCCTAGAGATGTTATAATCTATGAAGGGTACAATCATGGTGTGCTAATATGATATTGTGCTAGAAAACAAGATTATCTTCCATCAGATTCATAGCTATTCAAAAATTATTCATACGTGAAGTAAAATCAGCACAAAAACTTGAAGCTGGGCATGTTCAGAAAGAGAACGTCGGTGTAACACAATCAATTTCGTCAATTCACCCAATTTGAAACATGAGTACTCATACAATTTGTGATAACAAATAGTTCTATGACGAAGCAAAAATTACAAATCAATCTAGGCACAGATCAGGAACAAGTACATGGTCACGATAACTAATCTGTTGGTCTCCGTTCCAAGTTGTCTTACTGGTTCCATGATTCAGGACTTACCTCCAGACCGTCGGGTCAATGGGTCATGAATCCAAAGGAGGCGCCAGCAGCGAAGCTCTGCTTGAGTAGAAGGGGCGTGCTGAGGTGAGGCCCGTGGGGGCGAGCTTCCGTTACCTCGAGGTACCACACACGCCGGCCGCGTAGAACTTTCTGACTTCTGAGTGTCGAACCAACTCACTGACCGTAGCAGCCTGTGCTGCGGTGACTTCCTATAGCTCCGACGTAGGGCGCCACCAACCCGGGGACCGCTGCCACCCGTCGTTATCTCGCCGGCACCCTTCTCTGCATCGATGCCCAGGCCCCCATGCGCTGCCCTTCTCCGCATCGCCTGAACACCACCGGACCAGGGACACGCGCAGACGCGAGGTCGAGCCGTTTCTCAACGCCGCACGTAGCAGAGGGGACACCTCCGCCATGGCCAGGCGAGCAGCCGAACGACGTCCCGGGGCTGGTGATTCTGTCGAACACCTTCTGGGCATACGCCAGGTGACGACGAAGGGGCACAAAGGAGGGTGGCCTGCAAGGAGGACGAAGGACTGCAGCAGCCTCCGAGGTGCTCTTCTTAGCCGACGGTGCAGACATCTTCTTCCCGGCCAAAGCCAACGGAGGGCCACGCGTCCAAAGCCAACGGACGGCCACGCAAAGGTCGCCCTGGAGCAGCTGCGGGTTCGGGTTCATAGAGGAGGACTCGGGTGCCATGGACGATGGAAGGTGCCCGGGCTCGCCCAGCGCCGTCGCGGCCGGAGTTCCTCGCGAATCCAGTCCCTCCTCCTCCTCCAGCGCCGCCTCGCTGTCGATCGCCATCAGCTCCTCGTAGGGCCGGCGCCGCCTCGCGTGATGCCCGAAAGGTAAGGGGTGGGGAGAGAAGGAGTGCGGATTAATTTTTGGATTTTGGAGGGAGCAAAGTGCAAAACGGGCGACGACGTACCGTCGCTTTTCAATTTTATTTGTAGAGATTAGCACTCTGATTGAAAGAGAGTGTCAGTGAAGCAGGTTTGACCAACAAAATTAGGATGTCCATAATTCCTGCAAATTCAGCATAAATCAACGACAAGTATTACGTTCAAGTTTTGATAAAAGCATATGTGGCATTCAAAAATACTTAATGATCGGCTTTTGATTCTATATTAACTCACCTTGTATGGTGGCATGTGGATGCTTAAACACATTGACTTGGTCACATGCATTGTACATCCAAAGAAGGTAGTATTCTCGTAAGGTGATCGTGACAATCAAAAGAAGGTATTAGGTTTTTTTCAAATAAAATTAACAACATTAGCACTTTGATCGAAAGAGAGTGTCAGTGAAGCAGGTTTGACCAACAAAATTAGGATATCCATAATTCTTGCAAATTTAGCATAAATCCATGACAAGTATTGCGTTCAAGTTTTGATGAAAGCATATGTGGCATTCAAAAATACTTAATGATCGGCTTTTGATTCTATATTAACTCACCTTGTATGGCATGTGGATGCTTAAACACATTGACTTGGTCACATGCATTGTACATCCAAAGTTATTACAATATAATTCCCCCTCCCTTGTTGCCAAACACTCTCTCACAATTGTACATGTAGGATTCCTCGGAGATGATGGCTGAATTTCCCGTGGCCGCGACTGTGGCTTCGTTGGAGATGAAGGATGCTCCCCTGGCCGCGATGAACGACACTATGGAACCTCTTATCAGCGCAGCGCCTCTCTCAGACGCAGTGGCGAGCAACGCCTTTTGTCTAGACCAAGTGCTAGAGCTTGACAAAGATTGTTGGGGTCCAAGAACAACATTCATGCTAAAAATTTGACATAGGTAATTTTATAAAGTAGGGAGGCCATGCCCCCCCCCCTTAGGAAAGCTTCACCACTGTAGCAAGAGTAGCCTCTTTCCTAGTTAAGGGTCTTGGTCGGTTGGCCTATTTTCTCGGTGTTGAAGTGACTCATAATTTTGGGGGACTAATTCTTGCACAAAAGAAATATGCTAAAGAAAAACGCATTTTCTAATTCTTGCATGGGTACTGTCTTACACGGTGCTCACCTCTCACGCGCGTCCGATCGTGATCCAGCAGATGAGACATGGCGACGCTACCGTCCAAAATTGGACAGCTCTCTTCCGTCAACGCATGTAAACATTTTGGACATCCTGAGTTGGTTGTCCTTCTATGTTCAAAGTGAATGTATCCACATCCACCCTGTCCAGCAGCCATGCACTGAGCTTCAAATTGAGCTCATGTTGTTAGTCCTTTTTTGCTTATCTCGTACTACCTCCGACCCAAGGATAAAGGCATCCTCGTTTTGCGTATTTTTTTGACCAAGATTTACTCTAATTATATAAAAAATATTGATATGAAAGTAGCATCATTGAAAAGTATGTTTCAATACAAATCCAACGATACTAATTTTACACAAAATAATTAATTTTTAGTTGCTCTATTTATTTGGTTAAAATTTGTTTTGGAATACGTGCGCGCCTTATTCTTTGAAACGGAGGTAGTATTTTCACATTCAGGGCTCGCTCGTTTAATCCCGCAGAGGCATGGATCGTCGTGGACTAGGGCCCAATGCCGGCCGTCTAGCCTGGTGAGGTAATTTTCCCAACAAATATGTGGTCGTCGTTTAAGCTTAGGCGAGATTTTTGTCCAACCGATCCCGTCGGGTTTCTTCTGTTTTAGTCTGGATAAAATTTCTTCCCACTTGACGTCTGAAAGGATTTCTAGGACGCAAGGCGATTGCAATCTTGACGTTGGGCTGCCCCATGTGGCTTAAAAGAGTAGACATGTATTTGAGGGTTTTTATAGAGATTGATCCCAAAATAGATTGGGTGAAGGGAAGGGATTGATATGTCTCAAACGTATCTATAACTTTTGATGCTCCATGCTTGTTTATGCACCATTTGCTTTGTGTTTTGTTATACTTTGTGGCTTTTTATGCATTTTCCGGAACTAACCTATTAACGAGATGCCACAGTGCCAGTTCCCTGTTTTCTGCTGTTTTTGTGTTTCAGAAAAGCTACATTAGAAATATTCTTGGAATTGGACGAAACAAAAGCCAAAGTTCCTATTTTTCCCGACACGAGACGGAGTCCAAAGCAGAGACGGAGGGGAGCCAGTGGCCAGTCACACCATAGGGTGGCGCGGCCAGCCCCTGGCCCACGCCACCAGGTGGTGGGGCCACCTGGCCCACCTCCTGACGCTATCCTTTCGCCTATATATTCTCCTCAGTGAGAAAACCTAAAGGACCCAATCAATTTTCAACAAAACATACTGCAAGCCGCCGCCGTCGTCGACGCTAGATCAGAAGAGTCTAGAAGCTCTTCCCGGCACCCTACCGAAGAGGGGAATCACCACCGGATGCCTTCTTCATCACCATGCCTGCCTCCGGAGTGATGTGTGAGTATTCTACCTTGGACTATGGGTCTATAGCAGTAGCTAGATGGTTGTCTTCTCCTCCATGTGCTTCATGTTTAGATCTTGTGAGCTGCCTATCATGATCAAGATCATCGTTGTGTAATTCTATATGTGGTGTTTGTTGGGATCCGATGAATATTGAGTACTTTGTCAAGTTAATTTATTGATTTATCATCTCTATATTGTTTATGATCTTGCATGCTCTCTGTTGCTAGTAGATATCTTGGCCTAGTAGATGTTAGTGACTCCAAGAGAGAGTATTTATGCTCGATAGTGGGTTCATGCCTCTAGTAATCTGGGGGAGTGACATAAACCTCTAAGGTTGTAGATGTGATGTTGCTACTAGGGAGAAAACAACAATCTTGTGTTCAAGGACATTTGTATTGTTTACATTACACACTTTGCTTAAGGCGATAATCTGTTGCTTGCAACTTAATACCCAACGGTTGCTCGGATGACATCTAGCGGGTAGATTATTAATCATAGATGCAGTTGGATTATGGTCTATGTACTATGTTGTAATGTCCAAGTGAATCTCATAGTGATCCTCATGACATTTGTATGCTTTCTTCATTCTATCAATTGCCCAACTGTAATTTGTTTACCCAGCATGTTATTTATCTTATGGAGAGACACCTCTAGTGAACTGTGGACCCTGGTCCATTCTTTTATATTCTTATTACCGTTTACTATTTACTCGCATTATTTACATTCTCGCAAGCTACTATATTTTACCACATGATACGTTTAATTCTTTGTTTACAGCAAACCTGTGAGATTGACAACCTCACTGTAAGTTGGGGCAAAGTACTTGGTTGTGTTGTGTGCAGGTTCCACGTTGCTGCCGGTGCAAAGCTACGCCCCAGACGAGGCACCATATATAAATTGTCTGGAGCTGTCGCGAAGCCAGCAAGCATCAACCTTCGGAAGTTGATTCTTTCTCCTACTGGTTCTATAAACCTTGGTTTCATACTGAGGGAAGACTTGCTGTTGTGCTCATCATACCTTCCTCTTGGGGTTCCCAACTGGGCGGTCATCTACACGTCATCAAGCAATTTTTCTGGCGCCGTTGCCGGGGAGAAAGAAGATTTCTGCAAGGGGAGTCTCTCGCTTCTAATCTTTTACTTTGTTATTGTTATTGTTTTGCTTTATTTTATTTTTGCTTGCATCTTTTTATCGAAAATAAAAAAATTAGTTCCTTTTATAGTAGGTATTTCATTGCTTTTACTTTTAGTTCATTATATTGTTCCTTAAGTACGCTCTGGAGGACCTTTCAATAGGTAGCGGTTCCATAATTGGGAAAGATAACATCGAGGAGTTCTTTAATCATCTTAGTAAGCATAAAGATGTTGAGGATAGATCTTTGGCCGAACTCGCTCCTAGTTATGAAGTTGTAGCTGCTTATTTAGTTCACATGTTGGAGGCTAGGTTTGTTAACCTTAATCCTTTTATGCAACAAATGTTTCTTAAGCTTCATGATATCGAAGACTCTGAAAAGAAAGATTTTATTTTGGAGACTTTGCATAGAGAATTTAGACATGTTGTTATGGAAGCTAGGAAAGTTTTTGAGCATTTTAATATGCTTGGCTCACATGTAGATGTTGTTGGTACAACCACGGAAGAAATCAAAGTACCAATACCTTTCAAACATGTAGGATTGCATGAAGCTTTGGAAAAGAATTTTGATTGGCTTGTTTCTAAAAACCCTTCTGATGAAAGTAGTGAACCCAAGAGTGTTCATAAGGGATCTTCAAAAACTCATTTGGATACAATATAATTCCTTGTTGAAAAGACTTCTGCAATTGATCTTAATGCTTCATTTGAAAATACTTGATTTCCACTTTTTGCGCCTAGCTCAAAGGCGTTAAAGAAAAGCACTCTTGGGAGATAACCCAATGTTTTCTTTTCAGTAATTTTTCTTTTTGTTGAGTCTTGGAAGTTATTACTACTGTAATGACCTCTCCTTATCATTTTTATTTCGTTTTTGTGCCAAGAAGAACCTCTAATTGGAGGAAGGTAAGATTTGGGGAAGTTGCTGTCCTGAAACAGATTTGTGTGCTGTACCATAAAAATTCGTGAAAATTCTCAGAACATCTTTTTGATCTTCGATTTCTTGTGCACATGCCCCAGGTTATTTAAAAACTTCAATTAGTTTTACACTTTTTGATTTGAGCAACAGAAAACCCTCCGAAAAATTGATCTTTGTCAGCTGTTCTGTTTTGACAGATTTCTGCCACTATTTGTGTTTGCCTCTCGATCTGACAAGGGTATAGATAGTAGAGCCCATCAGTTGAGTACCCCCGAGGCCTGTTAAGCTAGGCCCAATTTTAACGTTAGTCGAAATACGAGTTCATGTCATATATCGATATTGTAATCTGTGTCAGATCCCTCCCGATCTTTGAGATCTGGCCACCTATATATAGGGGCCAGGAGAGGACGGTGAGGGACAGATTGAAAGCAAGCCAGGTTTACACCCCACGTTTACTTTCGATACACACCTTGTTTGACTGATTCTACCTTCGAGTTCATCCGACACCCTATCTCCCCGATCCTAAGTCCTTCATCTAGGACATTTGTCGAGTTAACCCTCGTCAATTGGCGCCGACCGTGGGGACTTTGGGCATTGGAATCATGAATTCGATGACTTTTTCGCTTTTAGCCAATAGTAGTCCAGAAGTCGACTGACACTCCAAGTTGATGTGGAAGATCAGAGGTCCTTGTGCGTGGTGAATGACCAGCCCGTTGGGAACCCCAAGAGGAAGGTATGATGAGTATAGCAGCTTGTTTTCCCTCAGTTAAGAAACCAAGGTTTATCGATCAGGAGAAAAGTAGACAATGACGACTGAAGGTGATGCTTGCTAGTTTGCGACAGCTTCGGACAATTTATATATGGCGCCTCGTCCAAGCTTTGCTTTCTAGCTGCAACGCGGAACCTGCACACAAACAACCAAGTACTTTGTTCCCAACTTGCGATGAGGTTGTCAATCTCGCCGGTTTGCTTGAAACAAAGGTTATGAGTGTATCGATTGGAAAATAGTAGAGTATGCGAATAAAGTAAACAGTGCGAGTAAAGTAAACAGGTAATAGCAATATGATGGAAATAGGACCGGGGTCCACAGTTCACTAGTGGTGTCTCTCCATAAGATAAATAACACATGCTGGGTAAACAAATTACAGTTGGGCAATTGATAGAATAAAGATAAACGTGATATGTCAAGAAGATCACTATGAGATTTACTCTGGGCATTACAACAAAATACATAGACCGCCATCCAACTGCATCTATGACTAATAATCCACTTGTGGTGAATCAATCCGAGAACTCCACAAGTATTAAGTTGCGAACAACAGATAATTGCATTAAGCAAAGTGTGTAATGTAAACAAAGCATATGCCCTTGAGCATATGAATGTTGTTTTCTCCCTAGTAGCAACAGCACATCTACAACCTTAGAGGTTTCTGTCACTCCCCCAGGTTAAATAGAGGCATGAACCCACTATCGAGCATAAATACCCCCTCTTGGAGTCACTAGCAACTACTTGGCCAAGATAGCTACTAACAACGGAGAGCATGCAAGATCATAAACAACATAGAGATAACAAAAGATAATATTCAGTACAGCAACTTAATCATAAACACCAATATTCATCGGATCCCAACAAACCAAACATGTAGAATTACATAACGGTGATCTCAATCATGTAGGGCAGCTCATGAGATCTAAACATGAAGCACATGGTGGAGAAGACAACCATCTAGCTACTGCTATGGACCCATAGTCCAAGGTAGACTACTCACTCATCGCTCCGGAGGCAAGCATGGCGATGAAGAAGACCTCCAGTGGCTATTCCCCTCTCCGGCAGGGTGCCGGGAAGAGCTTCTGGACCCTCCCGATCTTTGGGTCGACGACGGCGGCGGATCGCGATGTGTTCTGGAAAATTGATCGGGTACTTAGGTTTTTCCCGTCGGGGGGTCTTTATAGGCGAAGGGGCGATGTCAGAGGAGGTCCCAGGTGGCCTCACACCATGGTGGCGCGGGCCAGGGGCTGGCCGCGCCACCTATGCGTGTGGGGCCCTGGTGGCCCCCCTCCTACTCTCCTTCGGATCTCTGGAAGCTTCCGGGTAAAATAAGACTTCAGGAACTTGTTTTGTCCAATTCCGAGAATATTTCCTGTGTATCACTTCTGAAACACAAAAACAGCAGAAAACAGGGAACTGGCACTGTGGCAACTTGTTAATAGGTTAGTTCCAGAAAATGCATAAAAGTGCCACTAAGTGTAACGAAACAGTAGGCAAATGGTGTAAAAACAAGCATGGAGCATCAAAAATTATAGATACGTTGGAGACGTATCAAGCATCCCCAAGCTTAACTCCTGCTCGTCCTCGAGTAGGTAAGTGATAACAAAAGAATAATTTTTGAGGTGACATGCACCTACACAATCTTGATCATGTATGTAAGTATTTGTGAGCTGGGATCATAAGAACTTAAAACATGGGCATGAAGATATAATCTTGACAATAAGAACTTAGCAACCATGTTGTAAACATTCAAATGAACACAAACAAAAGATCATGAAAATGAAACAATGAAAGTCAAACGTGTGTTCAAATCATAAGGAAAAATATACAAATGGTTTTCAGCTTGTCCTTCAAAGAGAGCAAAACATAAATGCATAGGACACCTTCAAGTTTAAGAGGGCGACTAGATACAAATAATTTGAGAACAAGTGAAACCAACAATATGAATCAATCAATAAACTTTGGGACAATGCATATCACACTAAGAATGACAACTATGCTCTCTTAATGGTGCATAAAGATAGAAGGTGGTGACTCAACATAAAAGTAAAAGAAAGGCCCTTCGTAGAGGGAAGCAGTGATTGCAAGTTTTATAACCTTCAAAAATTATGGTACTTACCGGCTTTGAGCTCTCATTGCCCCCATCATAAGCATCTTGAATGGTTAAAGTTAATGCGAGAACAATTATGATGTATATTCTTGACAAATCATAAGTTGAAAACCTCGTGTCCCGTGAATACGAGTACCCAAACCTCATGCTACTTTAGTTAGAGTCCCAAGCAAGGCTCTTGTCATTGTAAGTATATGCATATCATTGAGAACCGCCAATGGGGTACCTCTGTGCCCGATGACATGGAACAAGCCCACACCAAAATGACAGGACAAGCAGACAATGAACACCTCGACATCTCTTTTATTTGCCTTTTGTTTAGCTTTTGATTGTGAGATGCGTCGTCGAATGTTCACCATGGGTATGCTGCAAATTTCCACCATGAATTATGCATGGCTTAGATTAGCGGCCCGGCGTTTCCCTAACACATATACAAACTCCATGATCCCCACAAGATTCCCAATTCATTTCACACCGCGGGCATCCATAAACAAAAGATCACGATATCAACTCAAATAAGAAGTGCAATGTTGAAAGCTTGCCCCATGACAGCATGGCTGGGCTAGAATCCAACTTACAACTTG
Source organism: Dactylis glomerata (assembly GCA_007115705.1). NCBI lineage: Eukaryota > Viridiplantae > Streptophyta > Magnoliopsida > Poales > Poaceae > Dactylis > Dactylis glomerata. The sequence goes on along the minus strand of QXEO01001391.1, from coordinate 920,458 downwards.
CAAGCATAACAACTCAACATAAGAGACCACAATGTCAAATTTTTTAGAACAAGAAAAAGTAAAGTGTGCCTTCCGGTTCGTGAGAGCTTTACTGACCGAATTTCGCATAACACTGGTAAGAGTTTAATTTGAAGAGAAAATAAAAGCAAGTCAAATTTACTTGGAATAGCAAATTGCTAGTAGGTATGTATGGTGGACACTTTGGAAAACTTTGGCTTTTAGGAGTTGGATGCACGAGTAGAGCTCATACTCAATACAAGGTGAGGGCTAGCAAAAGACTGGGAGCGACCAACTAAGAGAGCAATAATGGCCATAATCATGCAAAGCGACAAAGCGACATTAAAAGAAGCATAAGATGGCATCAAAAGTCAAAAACTAAATGATCATAGAGGCTATTGGCGACTTTGTAAGAGTCTAACATGTGTGAGCATGCGCCAAGTCAACCCAAATAAAGCATCAAGGAGAAAACCAAAATAATGCTTCCATACAATAAAAACAACGCATGATTTTTTTCAAAGGCTCATTAAGCAATCTCAGTTATTTGAGACAAGTCATGCTACAGCAAAACCACTAAGCATACTATCAAAAAGACATCATGTAGCGCCCTGCCTTTTGCTAAAGACAGAACTCCTGTGTTACTGTGCCATTCCCTGGATCAGTAGATAGCACCACAGTACAAAATAAGTAATCATTGAATAGCATCAAAATTACAACGTAAATCCAGTTACATAGGTCTTCAACCTTACGAGTACACAGCATAAAAGCATAGTTGCAGTGAGCCTCCATTCTTCATCACGTGCCACAGGCGCCACAGGCAGACATGTTGGAATGTAGTCTCGAGATCCTACTCCTGGTTCCTTACTCGACATAAAACCTGCACGTTTGAATATGCAGCCCCAGAGGGGTCAGTACAATGATGTACTGGCAAATGACACATATTTGGTGGCATTTTGTGGAAAGACTATACTACATGACATTTGGCTGGTGGATCTCATAGGCTGATTTGCATAAAGCCAATTTTATCCTAAAATCCCTTTTAATACTTTCTTTCAAAATTTTATTTTCAAGGGTCAAGACAACCCCCATACACTACATACTGGCCGGTATGTAGTTCTGGGCGCAACTCAACAAAGTTTGGAACCTCAGGCACCACCACCCCTCAGAGTGCATGGTCCTTAGTTCCTACCTAGGGGTTTCTAGACAGATTTTAGTCATTCAGAATCGGTGATGAGATTCTTCCGTACATTCCATGTCTAGAGACTCAACTGTCCATAACCGAGGACACGGCTAATCGATTAGTTTAAACACCTTGCAAGGGTTGTGCACTTTCACCTTACGATTCATTTTATGCCCATACATAAAATGAAACGAGACCTTTTAGAAGGAGAGGGCAACTAACTGGCAAGCTCCGTTCCCATCATACAATTCAACTACCACCACTTCTTGCACACAAGTTGCACTCCCACATCTAATCAGTCAAGACAGAGCCCATAATGTCATAAGGCTGCACTGGAAGCACTCTAAGCATGGAAGACATAGTAACCTCTTTGTTCCTAGGTGGCAAACCACAAGTGAACGCCCAGGCAGCAACTACACAACGTGTAGCCCCAGGTCGCCACTCAACATCGCCTCCATCATCAAACCAATCCACCCAGGTGTTTCATTTTAGTTGAAGTTCTTAATTTGTTCACGAAACACCTTTTCAAGTGATCATAGCATGGCATCAATATTTTACAAAGTATTTAGCATCCTAAAGGTGGGGTTTGAGGGGTAGCTACACACTACTAGGATCTAAGCATTTGATAAAACAGTTGAACATTTCACCTATCATGCATACTACTGAAACACACTAATGCAGTAGTAAAATAGGTAGGGGATATGTGTGTCACTTGCCTTTTTGAAGATCACGACATTTCACTTCTCTCAACTAAGCACGTAGCTCTTCGCACCAACTATAGCACAAAAATAGCATACCATAAACAATCCATACAACACAATCAAACAAACAGACAAACAAAAAGTGTTTGTTTAACAATTTAGATTTATTGAGATGTTATGACAAGAAAGATATGGTAAAGGGTCATGATTTGTGAGATATGAATTTGAGAGCTTAGCTCGGGAAGATCAATATGATTTGAGAGAGAATTGGACTAGGCAAAATATAATTGATGAAGTTTTTATGCTTTATTAAAGCATATAAGAGTTTTTAGGAATAGCTCATGTGTAATGGATTACACAAGAGTCAATTTGTGCAACTACAACACTATTGAGTAAATGTGACAACAATTACTCTTAAATAGCATCTATTGCACTTAGGAACTAGGCTAGGTTTTAAGAATGCTTGAACTACTCAATTAGCACATTTGCAAGTTGAATAGTTCAATACATGTGAACAAAACTAAGTAGGCATTGAATTGGGTATGAATGATTGATATTTGAGGACATGGCTCAAATGGTTCATTGATCAACATGGTGTATAACACATACTATGGTACGGGTTATAACATCTCCACATTAATAGAATCTAGGTTTGAGATGAATTCATATTCTACTCAAGTAGCACAATTGCAATTTGAATATATATATGAATTAGACAAAATATAATGAGTGAGATCTTTATGCTTTATCAAAGCATATTGAATCTTGGAATATCTCATGTGGGTAAATCACATAAGAGACAAAATAGTGCAATAGCAATACTATTGAATAAGTGTGACAACAATTATTCTTAAATAGTATATATTACACTTAAGCTTAGGCTAGGATTCTTATAACATTGAAGTACTCAATTAACTCAAATGCAAATTGAATAGTTCACTGCAAGGCTAAGATTGAGTGGACATGAATAAATGGTTGTAGGAAATGGATATGTATAGATGATTATTTGAAAACATGGCTTAAGGTTCCAAATGAGTAAATGGGATTGGGTTAAGTACTATGATGTTGATTTGATCAATACCATAGTAGCAAAGGTAGAAACTAAGATTGAAAGTATCACACTTTACTCAAACAACACGATTGTAATTTGAATATGTGTGAACCAGACAAGATAGGTCTAAGTGAATATGATCTTGATCAAGATGTTGTTTAGATAACATTGATGACTAGGTATGATTATAAGATTTGCTATGGTAGAAGGAAACATTACTGAACAGAAAATAAATTTATCTATATAGGAACTACTCAAATTCTCATATTAGAATTTGAATAATTGTGAAGTGGTTCAAGAAATTATGGGAGTGATGCTACTGGATAGCTTGCAGTAAAACAAAGTCACTGCAATTGGTTTCACTCCAAAATAAGTTATAGAATTTGAATTATCACCTAAATGGTGATTTGGACAAATTTGAATGCACAAAGTGTGTGCACGTATTAAATTTGGATTTTCTTGATCCTATGATGTTCTACAAGTTCTAAGGAATCCAGAGACTACAAATTTGTAATTTTTGGATTGACAGAACTAAAGATATGAATTTATCAAGCTAACAGAAGGTCTGATTCCAATTTGAATATAGTTTCAAATTGAACCCATAAAATATGAAGTTTTATTGTACCACTGGATTTTACATTTCCTAAGGATTCCAACGAGATATTATTTGCTATTTTTGGACTTATAGATCGAAAGTTATGAATTTTCAAAGATTCAATTGAAATCTGATCTGAATTTCTAATTTGAAAATTTCGTCTAAACCAAAGCTGATACGTGGCGCCTTCCTACTGGGGGGTACCGTTTCGCACGAATCAGCAATTACAGCCATAGGATTTAAGGTGGATTGGGTGGTTCAGATCTGCTCACACCGGTTCAGTAAGCGATCTATTATGGACCACTGGATCTAGATCTCACGGACGAGAAGAGATGGGAGGAGGGCTCACCGTGGTGGTCAACGCTAGCGATGCCAGCGGCTCTGGAGGTCGACGGCGGGCTGCTCCGGTGATCGGCGATGGCAAGGAAGACGCGGACATGATGCAGAAATGGACGGTGAACTCGGGGGTTTGGTCGGTGACGACGAACGCGTCCTGCAGCGATGGCGAGTGGCGGCTGGAGACGGGACGGCCTCGGTCACGAACGTGGGCGTCGATGCCCTGCAGATTGGAACCAGAGGAGGGTGTCAGGGGGTGCGCCTGGGAGAGGGGAAAAGATTTTGGCCGGCGAGGGGATGCGGGGTAGCCTGGTCTCACCGAATTTCGGAGTTCTTGCCCGCAGCAATGGCGAACTCCGGCGAGGAATCTGGGCAGCCTGGCGGCGCTGTTGGCTCGGGAACGGGAGGGGAATTGGAGAGGAGACCGGGGGCTATTTATAGGCGTGGGCGAGAGCTTGAAACGGCAGGGGGGTTAATGCGTATTGAAGAGGGGGAGTAACGGCGAGCTCGGGCTCGGTCACCGGCGGAGGAAACGGCTGGGGGAGGGAGATGACAGGTGGGTCCCACCTGTCGGTGAGGGAGAGAGAGAGGAGGGGTGTACCGGTTCGGGGGAGGGCTTCCTGGGCCACGGGCCGGTTTCCTGTCTGGGCCGATTCGGTCCCCCTTGGCCTTCTTCTATTTTTCTTTTCTTTTCTATTTTTTTCTTTTTCTGTTTTTCTTATTTCTTTCATAACTTTTGCATTTGTTACTCAAATGACTTCAAACCAAAATGTAAAATTTTCTAAAATTCCAAGAAACATTCCAAAATAGTAACAAACATGTTTTCAGAACCAAAACAAGATTTTTAATAAAAGATCTTAATTGAGCCTAATGGCTTTGCTTGCATAAAAGAATAGAAATAGAGTTTGATAATAAATCCTTTGAAATAAGAGATAATAATTTATAAAATAATGTTTGAAATTATCTTTCAAACTCAGTTCTTAAAATACAATCTTTACTAAATAAAACACATTTGTGATTCACTCCTTTGCCAGCAAGCTTGCATAGGTTTGAATAAAGGATGGAAAATAGTATTTTGATACTTGATCTTTCTCAAAGAAGTTCTTCAAGAAAAATAATAGAAAGTTTAAAATAGTTTTCTAATAAAGCTTTCAAATAGACTCAAAAAGTTTTAAATCCCTGTGAAATTCCAATCATCTCAAGCAAAACAAAAGCAAAAAAATTCCCCCAAAATTTGATAAAATCTTGGGATGTTACAGACTACCACCCTTAAAGAAATCTCGTCCTCGAGATTGGAGAAAGGCTAAAAAGTTATTGATTCTAACAGAACTAGGGTGCTACCACCCTTAAAAGAAAAATCCTCTTGGAGGTATTTTGATGCTTCCTTAGGCACTTGCATTTTGTTCCCAGCTTGCATTCACCATTGTGTCATTTTCCTTGAATCGTCCTTCTCAGAAGTTTTGATGTTCAATACTATGTTCCAAAAGTGGGCATACCAAGGGTCTATCCAATTCTGGTGATAAGCAGATATCATCCATCGTGTTGTCATCAATAAGGTAGTCCACATCGTCTAAGAATGTGTATCTAGCCTTTTCTTGGTCGGTCCTCACCAAGGCCAAGACAGCATACAGGCTATCACCATACTCCTTGTTGCTTTTTAGCTGATTTTCATTGCAGAATCTCAAAATATAACTCAGTGCCAAGTACTGCATGCTTGCCCCACGAACATGATGAGACCACACTTCCCAATGAATTAGGATGGCATCTCTCTGCAGTCTTCTCTTGCATTTCATAGGGGTAAACAAGGTGGACTCTGTAAGAGGTACTTGCACCTTTAAGGGACGGAAGGTCACCTTATAACCAGCATTGTTGAACCCATTCAAGTTACCGGAGCAAGGCGTGCTACTTGCCACAGGTACCAGATGGTCCTTAAAAATTCCTTTAGCAACCGTCTTCATAGTTGTTGAAAGGCGCTGAACAACTTGATCATATCTCGAAGATGAACTCCTTTGCGAGAAAAAGGGATCTAACAAAGCTCTCATGGGCAGGAAAGTAGTTTCAGGGATTCGGAGAGTTGCTTCATAATGTTGCAGGTCGGGATGGGGTAGACTTCGGTGGCGTAAAGCTTTGGAAATCAGGAGGAAATCTCATAGACAGTGGTGGTTGTCTCTGTTATGACTCTCTGGAGGGGAGTGACTTTTCTTTTATAGGCTCAGGGAGGTAGCCGAACAGGCCACGTAGGGAGTCGAAATGAAGGGTCGGGAAAGTGAATCGAACAGGCAGGAGCCGAAGCTGAACAACCTTCGTATTTAAAGCCCACTGAGCAAAACGTTTCTGATTTGTGTAGTCGTTCAAAAACCCAAGTTCTCACTGTAGTCCTACGTTTTGGCCACACTGGCTCACTATAAGGGTGTAACATATTATCCTCCTAAGGTTATGGTTTAACAATGTCGTCTCTCATGTAGGTATGTCTCTCTAGATTCACCATTCCTCATACAAGAGCGAACAGTATGAGTAGTCGTCATGGGGGCCAATCCATGTCGCACCCAATCATTACCTTGTATTTGGTTTGGTGCATCTCGCATTCTAACTCTTGGTCAACCTCACTAGCTTTTAAACAAAAGTTTTGTTGAGATTGGAATCAAGTTTCCCAAATCTTATTTTGAATTTTGAAAACAAAATCTATCGTTCCTAGCTAGAGGTTTTCAACAAAGCTCATGGCAATAATCCTTAAGTTGTAGATCCTTTGGTTTGCCATTTAAGAGGAATTAAAATCCTTTCCATCGCTCTGTTTGCTCTTTCCATTGCTCTGTTTGCTCTTTCCATTGCTCTGTTTGTCCTTTCCACCTTTCTTGCATGAGGTGGTTGAATAGTATTACTTCCACATTAGTTACACCTTGGGGTGTCTTCTTATTGTTTGCGAGGTATCCTTCAGCTATCCTAGCTTACTGGAGTCTTGGGGTATCATCCTTTGTGCACCCTTTTGCGTAATGTTCCAGTCTCTTGTACTTGAAACGTTACCATTTGTTATTGCACTCTGTATTCCTTATCTCCAACTGAGGGTCGTTGTAGTTGTTCTGTCGTTGAGAAAACCTTGGGTTTGGGTTTTTGGACAAGTGTAGGTCTTAGCATAGATGAGAATTAGATAGAAGGGATCTAAAGAAGATTCCTACCCAAACACAGTAGATCAAAACAATTTATCCTACAAGCAATATCTAACAAACATTCATCATTACAAGCAAACTAGTTTTCAAACAAACGGGGAGGTACGATCATCCACAAGTCGGTATGACCATAACGTTTATTACACGTCGTTGCTTATTAAAATTTCCTAAATGGAGGTCCAACTAAGGCTTCTTGGTACTCTTCTAAGCAGATCCATTGTTCTGGTCCAACTGCTTCAGTAGATTGGTAATTTTGCTCGTCCTTGGTTTTGATGTGGTCTCCTTGATTACTAAGTTTAGATTCCAACTTTTCCATGTCACCTTGAAGTTGACTTATGGTTGCCTTCAATGTAGTAGTATCTTCCTTTTCTTCTTTGAGGTCCTGCTGCGTATTGTGAAGTCTCCACTTGAGTCTTTCTCCAAGTTCCTTTATAGCTGACCAAGCAGCACATCTTGCTGAGTCAAGGAATGATGGATACATCTCAGAGTTGGTGAACATCCAAGGTCCCATCTTCTTGTGGTCGTCTTCCTTGTTCTTGTATAAATGAAGATTCCAAAGTCTCATCTTTTGTGGGTACAACTGCACCTATATTCTTGACCTTCATCAATCACGGAAAATCCTTTGTAAACTGTTTCTCCTTACATTCCCATGCTTAACACGAGGTTCTTCAATGCTTTGGGAAATTCAGTCTCACACTTCAGGGTCATGATCATCACTAGGCCTTTCTTCAGTGATTCAATGAGGCTGGTCATCTAAATTAGAAAGAAGAGTAGTGTAAAACAAATGAATGGGGTAAGTTCTTACAAGAAAATTTCAAACTAAAGTGAATAGATTGATATCATTTAGAAAACTGAATTGATTTTCTTGTGAAGGTGAGAAAAGAATCCTAGGGCTTCCTAGTCTATTCCAAACCTAGGGTCTCGATCCTACAGGCAACACTATGCTCTGATACCATTCTGTAGCGCCCTGCCTTTTGCTAAAGACAGAACTCTTGTGTTACTGTGCCATTCCGTGGATCAGTAGATAGCACCACGGTACAAAATAAGTAATCATTGCAATAGCATCAAAATTACAACGTAAATCCAGTTGCATAGGTCTTCAACCTTACGAGTACACATCATAAAGCATAGTTGCAGTGAGCCTCCATTCTTCATCACGTGCCACAGGCAGACATATTGGAATGTAGTCTCGAGATCCTACTCCTGGTTCCTTACTCGACATAAAACCTGCACGTTTGAATATGCAGCCCCAGAGGGGTCAGTACAATGATGTACTGGCAAATGACACATATTTGGTGGCATTTTGTGGAAAGACTATACTACATGACATTTGGCTGGTGGATCTCATAGGCTGATTTGCATAAAGCCAATTTTATCCTAAAATCCCTTTTAATACTTTCTTTCAAAATTTTATTTTCAAGGGTCAAGACAACCTCCATACACTACATACTGGCCGGGATGTAGTTCTGGGCGCAACTCAACAAAGTTTGGAACCTCAGGCACCACCACCCCTCGGATTGCATGGTCCTTAGTTCCTACCTAGTGGTTTCTAGACAGATTTTAGTCATTCAGAATCGGTGATGAGATTCTTCCGTACATTCCATGTCTAGAGACTCAACTGTCCATAACCGAGGACACGGCTAATCGATTAGTTTAAACACCTTGCAAGGGTTGTGCACTTTCACCTTACGATTCATTTTATGCCCATACATAAAATGAAACGAGACCTTTTAGAAGGAGAGGGCAACTAACTGGCAAGCTCCGTTCCCATCCTACAATTCAACTACCACCACTTCTTGCACACAAGTTGCACTCCCACATCTAATCAGTCAAGACAGAGCCCATAATGTCATAAGGCTGCACTGGAAGCACTCTAAGCATGGAAGACATAGTAACCTCTTTGTTCCTGGGTGGCAAACCACAAGTGAACGCCCAGGTAGCAACTACACAATGTGTAGCCCCAGGTCGCCACTCAACATCGCCTCCATCATCAAACCAATCCACCCAGGTGTTTCATTTTAGTTGAAGTTCTTAATTTGTTCACGAAACACCTTTTCAAGTGATCATAGCATGGCATCAATATTTTACAAAGTATTTAGCATCCTAAAGGTGGGGTTTGAGGGGTAGCTACACACTACTAGGATCTAAGCATTTGATAAAACAGTTGAACATTTCACCTATCATGCATACTACTGAAACACACTAATGCAGTAGTAAAATAGGTAGGGGATATGTGTGTCACTTGCCTTTTTGAAGATCACGACATTTCACTTCTCTCAACTAAGCACGTAGCTCTTCGCACCAACTATAGCACAAAAATAGCATACCATAAACAATCCATACAACACAATCAAACAAACAGACAAACAAAAAGTGTTTGTTTAACAATTTAGATTTATTGAGATGTTATGACAAGAAAGATATGGTAAAGGGTCATGATTTGTGAGATATGAATTTGAGAGCTTAGCTCGGGAAGATCAATATGATTTGAGAGAGAATTGGACTAGGCAAAATATAATTGATGAAGTTTTTATGCTTTATTAAAGCATATAAGAGTTTTTAGGAATAGCTCATGTGTAATGGATTACACAAGAGTCAATTTGTGCAACTACAACACTATTGAGTAAATGTGACAACAATTACTCTTAAATAGCATCTATTGCACTTAGGAACTAGGCTAGGTTTTAAGAATGCTTGAACTACTCAATTAGCACATTTGCAAGTTGAATAGTTCAATACATGTGAACAAAACTAAGTAGGCATTGAATTGGGTATGAATGATTGATATTTGAGGACATGGCTCAAATGGTTCATTGATCAACATGGTGTATAACACATACTATGGTACGGGTTATAACATCTCCACATTAATAGAATCTAGGTTTGATATGAATTCATATTCTACTCAAGTAGCACAATTGCAATTTGAATATATATATGAATTAGACAAAATATAATGAGTGAGATCTTTATGCTTTATCAAAGCATATTGAATCTTGGAATATCTCATGTGGGTAAATCACATAAGAGACAAAATAGTGCAATAGCAATACTATTGAATAAGTGTGACAACAATTATTCTTAAATAGTATATATTACACTTAAGCTTAGGCTAGGATTCTTATAACATTGAAGTACTCAATTAACTCAAATGCAAATTGAATAGTTCACTGCAAGGCTAAGATCGAGTGGACATGAATAAATGGTTGTAGGAAATGGATATGTATAGATGATTATTTGAAAACATGGCTTAAGGTTCCAAATGAGTAAATGGGATTGGGTTAAGTACTATGATGTTGATTTGATCAATACCATAGTAGCAAAGGTAGAAACTAAGATTGAAAGTATCACACTTTACTCAAACAACACGATTGTAATTTGAATATGTGTGAACCAGACAAGATAGGTCTAAGTGAATATGATCTTGATCAAGATGTTGTTTAGATAACATTGATGACTAGGTATGATTATAAGATTTGCTATGGTAGAAGGAAACATTACTGAACAGAAAATAAATTTATCTATATAGGAACTACTCAAATTCTCATATTAGAATTTGAATAATTGTGAAGTGGTTCAAGAAATTATGGGAGTGATGCTACTGGATAGCTTGCAGTAAAACAAAGTCACTGCAATTGGTTTCACTCCAAAATAAGTTATAGAATTTGAATTATCACCTAAATGGTGATTTGGACAAATTTGAATGCACAAAGTGTGTGCACGTATTAAATTTGGATTTTCTTGATCCTATGATGTTCTACAAGTTCTAAGGAATCCAGAGACTACAAATTTGTAATTTTTGGATTGACAGAACTAAAGATATGAATTTATCAAGCTAACAGAAGGTCTGATTCCAATTTGAAAATAGTTTCAAATTGAACCCATAAAATATGAAGTTTTATTGTACCACTGGATTGTACATTTCCTAAGGATTCCAACGAGATATTATTTGCTATTTTTGGACTTATAGATCGAAAGTTATGAATTTTCAAAGATTCAATTGAAATCTGATCTGAATTTCTAATTTGAAAATTTCGTCTAAACCAAAGCTGATACGTGGCGCCTTCCTACTGGGGGGTACCGTTTCGCACGGATCAGCAATTACAGCCGTAGGATTTAAGGTGGATTGGGTGGTTCAGATCTGCTCACACCGGTTCAGTAAGCCATCTATTATGGACCACTGGATCTAGATCTCACGGACGAGAAGAGATGGGAGGAGGGCTCACCGTGGTGGTCAACACCGGCGATGCCAGCGGCTCTGGAGGTCGATGGCGGGCTGCTCCGGTGATCGGTGATGGCAAGGAAGACGCGGACGCGATGCAGAAATGGACGGTGAACTCGGGGGTTTGGTCGGTGACGACGAACGCGTCCTGCAGCGATGGCGAGTGGCGGCTGGAGACGGGACGGCCTCGGTCACGAACGTGGGCGTCGATGCCCTGCAGATTGGAACCAGAGGAGGGCGTCAGGGGGTGCGCCTAGGAGAGGGGAAAAGATTGAGGCCGGCGAGGGGATGCGGGGTAGCCTGGTCTCACCGGATTTCAGAGTTCTTGCCCTCAGCAATGGCGAACTCCGGCGAGGAATCTGGGCAGCCTGGCGGCGCTGTTGGCTCGGGAACGGGAGGGGAATTGGAGAGGAGACCGGGGGCTATTTATAGGCATGGGCGAGAGCTTGAAACGGCAGGGAGTTAATGCGTATTGAAGAGGGGGAGTAACGACGAGCTCGGGCTCGGTCACCGGCGGAGGAAACGGCTGGGGGAGGGAGATGACAGGTGGGTCCCACCTGTCGGTGAGGGAGAGAGAGAGAGGAGGGGTGGGGCGCTCCTACCTCCCGCTCGTTAGCGGGAGCGATGGATGCTCCGCCCACGGGAGCGCTCTGTTGGGCCGGCCCACTACGTTTTCTACTTTTTTCCCTTTTCCTTTTTTCTTTTTCCTTTCTGTTTTTTTAATTATGAACAATTTTAAATTTTGAATTTGATTTTTTCAAACTTGAACAAATTTTATATTTAAACAAATTTTGAATTTGAACAAAAATTTAAATATGAACAAAAAATTCGAAATATGAACAAATTTCAAATTTGAACAAAATTCAACTATGAACAAATTTTAAATTTCTTGAAATTTAAAAATTGTTCAAATATAAAAATGTTCATAATTAAAAAAAATTCAAATGTAAAAATGTTCAAATGTAAAAATATTTAAAAGTAAAAAAATGTTCAAATTTGAAAAAAATTCAAAAGTAAAAAAATGTTCAAAAGTAAAAAATGTTCAACATAAAAATATTCAAATATTAAAAAAATTCAAAAAAAGTAAAATATTCGAAATTTAAAAATGTTCGGAATATTTAAGAAAGAAAAAAAGAAAAAAAAGAAAAGGAAACGAAAAATCAGAAGAAAACAGAAAAACGAAAAAAACATAAGAAAAAACCACACGAAAAAGAAAAAAAACCAAGCAGCCACCGCGTTAACGGGCCGGCCCAGCACCGCGCCCACGCGGGCGGAGCGGGGATCGGTCCCGCTAACGGGCGGAGCATAGGGTTTGCCGGAGGGGTGTACCGGTTCGGGGGAGGGCTTCCTGGGCCACGGGCCGGTTTCGTGTCTGGGCCGATTCGGTTCCCCTTGGCCTTCTTCTATTTTTCTTTTCTTTTCTATTTTTTTCTTTTTCTGTTTTTCTTATTTCTTTCATAACTTTTGCATTTGTTACTCAAATGACTTCAAACCAAAATTTAAAATTTTCTAAAATTCCAAGAAACATTCCAAAACAGTAACAAACATGTTTTCAGAACCAAAACAAGATTTTTAATAAAAGATCTTAATTGAGCCTAATGGTTTTGCTTGCATAAAAGAATAGAAATAGAGTTTGATAATAAATCCTTTGAAATAAGAGATAATAATTTATAAAATAATGTTTGAAATTATCTTTCAAACTCAGTTCTTAAAATACAATATTTACTAAATAAAACACATTTGTGATTCACTCCTTTGCAAGCAAGCTTGCATAGGTTTGAATAAAGGATGGAAAATAGTATTTTGATACTTGATCTTTCTCAAAGAAGTTCTTCAAGAAAAATAATAGAAAGTTTAAAATAGTTTTCTAATAAAGCTTTCAAATAGACTCAAAAAGTTTTAAATCCCTGTGAAATTCCAATCATCTCAAGCAAAACAAAAGCAAAAAATTTCCCCCAAAATTTGATAAAATCTTGGGATGTTACACATCAAGCATGACATGAAAAAGCCTAAGCCGCAGTCTACACAAGCTCCTTCTTGTACCACTATTTTGCACAAAGCTTTTTCTCTTTTCCAACACCATTTGAAATTTTTAAAGACACCTCTTTTGATGAAAACCAATAAATATCAGAGGCAAAAATCCACCTTGATGAAAAGATATGACAAGGTCTGAACGCAAATCAAGGCGAAAACGAAAACCAAAAGCAGTAGCGGAAAAAGAAGAACACTCGATGAACGATAAGAGTGAAAAACGGAGTGTTCTTGGCAAATGAAAACAAGGCAACTTCTCCAAAGGAAATTTGTTGGGGTCCAACCATTTATTGCAGCAAACAAACAAACTAAACTAACTAAGAAAACTAAAACAACTGACGCTCCAAGAAAAACACATAGTGCATAAAGCAATAAAAATATAGCGTCTTGAAAGGTGACCTGATTTTTGCCGATGAAGAAGGGGTGCCTCGGGGGCATCCCCAAGCTTTGACGCTTGTACTTCTTGGATATTTCTTGGGGTAATGCATGTGCATCCCCAAGTTTGAGCTTTTGTCCATTCTTCAACTCATCTCATCATTCTCCAATCCCTACACTTGAAAACTTCCTTCATACAAAACAAAACACAATTCTATTAGCAACATTAGTGCAAGCATAACATATAATCAACCTCTTTTTGCCTCAGATTTCAACTCAAAACCACCACATATATAGCAAATACTACTGTAGCAACCTCCCCAAAAGTTCCATGATCAAAAGAACTCAAAAGAAAGCGATAAAGTGGCAAACACAAATATTGGCAGAAATCTGTCAAAACTGAACAGCTGACAAAGGTCGAATTTTTGAGGGGTTTTCTGTTGCTCAAATCAAAAAGTGTTCAACTAACAAAAGTTTGGATATAACCTGGGGCATATGCACAAGAAATCGCAGGTCCAAAAGATATACAGAGAATTTATACGAATTTTTACGGTGCAGCACCGAAAACAGTTTCAGGACAGCAACATCCCCAAATGTTTACCTCACTCGAATTAGAGGCTTCTCTTGGCACAAAAACGAAATAAACAAGATAAGGAGCGGTCATTACAGTAGTAATGACTTCCAAGACTCAAATAAAAGAAAAAGTACTGAAAAAAAATTGGGTTATCTCCCAAGAGTGCTTTTCTTTAACGCCTTTGAGCTAGGCGCAGAAAATTGCGAATCAAGTAACATCAAGTGATGAAGCATTAAGATCAACTGCAGAGATCTTTTCAACAATGAAGGAAAATATGTTCAACTGAGTTTTTGAAAATCCTTTATGATCACGCTTTGGCACACTACTTTCATCGAAAGGATTTTCAAGGCAAATCCAACTGGAATTCTTTTCCCAAGCATCATGAATTCCTATAAGTTCATAAGGTATTGGTACTATAAAATCATCGGGTGTACCAACAACCTCTACAGGTGAGCCAAGCTTATTAAACTTCTTAAAAACTTTCCTAGCCTCACTTGCAACACCTCTAAATTCTATGCGCAAAGTTTCTAAGATAAAGGCTTTCTTTTCGGGATCCTCAATTTCGTGAAGCTTAAGGAACATGTATTGCATAAAAGGATTAAGACTAGCAAACCTAGCTTCTAACATGTGAACTAAATGAGCAGAAGCAACTTCATAACTAGGAGCTAGCTCAACCAAAGACTTTTCCTCAACTTCCTTATGCATACTAATGTGATTAAAGAACTCCTCAATGTTATTTTTGCCAATAATCGAACCACTACCTACTGAGAGGTCCTCCAGAACGTACTTAGGGATCAACATAATAAACTGAAAGTAAAGAAATAACAACTACCAAGGATTCTAATTTTTTTGGGTTTTTGATATAAAATGATGCAGGTAAAATAAATAAAGTAAAGCAAAACAATAAAACAAAGTAAAGGATGTGTGTGCGAAAACTCCCCTCGCAGAAGTCTTCCACTCTTCCCCGGCAACGGTGCCAGAAAAGAGGCTGATACTCCAAGTTGATGTGGAATATCAGAGGTCCTTGTGCGTGATGAATGACCAGCCCGTTGGGAACCCCAAGAGGAAGGTATGATGAGTATAGCAGCTTGTTTTCCCTCAGTTAAGAAACCAAGGTTTATCGTTCAGGAGAAAAGCAGACAATGACGACTGAAGGTGATGCTTGCTAGTTTGCGACAGCTTCGGACAATTTATATATGGTGCCTCGTCCAAGCTTTGCTTGCTAGCTGCAACGCGGAACCTGCACACAAACAACCAAGTACTTTGTTCCCAACTTGCGATGAGGTTGTCAATCTCGCCGGTTTGCTTGAAACAAAGGTTATGAGCGTATCGAGTGGAAAATAGTAGAGTATGCGAATAAAGTAAACAGTGCGAGTAAAGTAAACAGGTAATAGCAATATGATGGAAATAGGACCGGGGTCTACAGTTCACTAGTGGTGTCTCTCCATAAGATAAATAACACATGCTGGGTAAACAAATTACAGTTGGGCAATTGATAGAATAAAGATAAATGTGATATGTCAAGAAGATCACTATGAGATTTACTCTGGGCATTACAACAAAATACATAGACCGCCATCCAACTGCATCTATGACTAATAATCCACTTGTGGTGAATCAATCCGAGAACTCCACAAGTATTAAGTTGCGAACAACAGATAATTGCATTAAGCAAAGTGTGTAATGTAAACAAAGCATATGCCCTTGAGCATATGAATGTTGTTTTCTCCCTAGTAGCAACAGCACATCTACAACCTTAGAGGTTTCTGTCACTCCCCCAGGTTAAATAGAGGCATGAACCCACTATCGAGCATAAATACCCCCTCTTGGAGTCACTAGCAACTACTCGGCCAAGATAGCTACTAACAACGGAGAGCATGCAAGATCATAAACAAAATAGAGATAACAAAAGATAATATTCAGTACAACAACTTAATCATAAACACCAATATTCATCGGATCCCAACAAACCAAACATGTAGAATTACATAACGGTGATCTCAATCATGTAGGGCAGCTCATGAGATCTAAACATGAAGCACATGGTGGAGAAGACAACCATCTAGCTACTGCTATGGACCCATAGTCCAAGGTAGACTACTCACTCATCGCTCCGGAGGCAAGCATGGCGATGAAGAAGACCTCCGGTGGTGATTCCCTCTCCGGCAGGGTGCCGGGAAGAGCTTCTGGACCCTCCCGATCTTCGGGTCGACGGCGGCGGCGGATCACGATGTGTTCTGGAAAATTGATCGGGTACTTAGGTTCTTCCCGTCGGGGGGTCTTTATAGGCGAAGGGGCGATGTCAGAGGAGGGCCCAGGTGGCCTCACACCATGGTGGCGCGGGCCAGGGGCTGGCCGCGCCACCTATGCATGTGGGGCCCTGGTGGCCCCCCTCCTACTCTCCTTTGGATCTCTGGAAGCTTCCGGGTAAAATAAGACTTCAGGAACTTGTTTCGTCCAATTCCGAGAATATTTCCTGTGTATCACTTCTGAAACACAAAAACAGCAGAAAACAGGGAACTAGCACTGTGGCAACTTGTTAATAGGTTAGTTCCAGAAAATGCATAAAAGTGCCACTAACTGTAACGAAACAGTAGGCAAATGGTGTAAATACAAGCATGGAGCATCAAAAATTATAGATACGTTAGAGACGTATCATCGACGAAAGTCAAGAGATGGAGCTGACGATCAGAAGTTTAAGCTTCTATGTCGAACCTTCGGGTTCAACTCGCCTTTCGGATCTGGCGAAATTGGGTCCGTCGGCAAGCAAAGCCGAGAGAATCACAATATCTGGATCATCCGTGGGCTCTTCCAGCGAGGTAAACTCACCGATCAGTCTCACGGCAATAGAAGGTATGCATAAGAGACTCGAGGAATTCGATGAAACTCGGGGAAAGCCCGACATGGAAGCAACAGCGGTTAAAACTCGCGATAGTCCAAAGGATTTCGCCACCGGAAGCAGTGGCATCTCCAGAAGCGTACACCAGTTATGCGTCATTATCACTGAAGTAGCAGAAGAGGATAATCATGAAGGCAACAAAGAGGTCGACATGCAAGTCGACAAACCAAGGAGTAAAAAGGAAAAGGAGAAAATTCACGTTTCAACCGGAGAGTGGAGAATCATCATGTCAGCCATCAATCACGGCACAGAAGTACCCGCAGATTCAAGGAGATAAGTTCTGATGGGATATCAATACGCGCTGCACCAGCGCAGAAAGAAGTTAAGGGAGGAAAGAGACATGTTTATGAGAAGCCGAGATGACAACAGTACATCAAGTGGAGGATATTGGGATGAGTATAGCGATGCATCAGAGTGCAGCATGGAAAGTCACAGAGACCCAAAGCACAACGGGAGGACAACAGCACAGACAAGAGAAGAAAGCTATGCAAAAAGTTTAAGCGCGCAGCCGTCAGATGAGGAAGAAGATTTTGTGCAAGAAACACCAGAAGCAGCATTGGTAGCAGCACAGGCGTACCTACTAACCACACAACCAAAGCCTAGAGATCCGCGGGAGCATATGCATCAAGCTGCAATACGAAGCCTCGGGTTGATAGAAGACAAGCTAATAGGAAAACTTCCAGAGGATAAGGCGACACATCGTAAGGAAAGGCGAAAGGAAGAGTTCAAGTGCAAATCCTTGCGAAACGAATCCAGTGAGACATCAGGTGACGAGAGGCGACAAGAACGGAAGGAGGACGCAAGGAACATAATAGCACAAGCAAGAGTAAACAACTCACGCTATGCATGGAGAGAAGAAAATTACGAAGACGATGAAAAAGAGATGTGCGCGTTATGCTTTACCCGCAGGGTTCGCAAAACGCGAGTACCCAAAGGATTCAAGTTGCCTCACGATCAACAAAAATATGATCGGTCGCAAGAACCCACTCTATGATTGTCAGATTACCTGCAAGCAGTACAGATACTCGGAGGAACAAGAGCAACAGCCATGCAAAGTTTGCAGTTGCACCTCACCGGCGTAGCACGGTCTTGGTTGAACACCCTACCCAACGATTCCATCAGGAGTTGGGGAGAATTAGAGAGCCAATTCGCAAGAAATTTTCGCTCAACATATAAGCACCCAGCGTCACTGGAAGAAATTAAGTCGTGCGTACAGAAGAAAGGCGAAACCCTACGCTCTTATATACAACGCTGGAGTGTAATCAAAAATTCAGCAGAAGACGTATCCGATGAAAGAGCGATAGATGCTTTTTTGGCTGGCCTTCATCGTTCGGACCTCGTGGAAGAGATAGGGAGAACAAGGCCAAGGACAGTGTCTGAATTAATGGAAGTAGCCAACAGATTCGCTGATGGAGAAGACACATATAACAACAAAAGGGGACATTCACCAGAAGTCGACAGAGCAAGCAGGCAGAGGCGAAGATACCGCAATGGAGATAACCATGCAAGGCAAAATCAGTTAGCCGCAGGGTACGAAAGAAGGGACGAGGAAGGCTACGAAAACAGGGAGTTTCAGGCAAGAGGAAATCATAGAGCAGAAAAACCAAAGTACTCTGTCCCATCGGCAGAAGACATGCTCTACGGACCTTGTCGAATCCACTACGCATATCTAGATAGGAAAAGAGTTTCTAACCACCAGATGAAGGATTACAGAACCTTCTTGAGGCTACAAAGTGCCATGGACTCGAACCAAGGAATAAGGCAAGGAAAGAAAAGTATGAGTCAGGGATACCAAGTACAGCAACTAGCGAAACATCTGGAGTCGAAAGTATATATATCTGCAATGATCCAACCAGTGCCAAAATCCAAGAAAGAGCGCAAGAGCATATCCAGACAAGTAAACTTAGCTATATCATCACCACTAGCCACTACAGAGTACCTGCAGTGGTCCGATCAACCAGTCAGGTTCAGCAGAGCAGACCACCCGAGGAAAGTGCCCAGGCCGGGGCACTCGCTGATGGTACTAAAGGCGTAGATAGGGGGATACGACATTGGGAGAGTATTCATGGATGCAGGAAGCGGCATAAACCTAATATACGGAATAATTCTGAGGGCAATGTGCATCTCATTAGAAAGTCTAAAGCCAACAGATTGTTCTTTTCATGGAATAGTACCAGGAGGCGCAAATTACCCTCTCGGAAAAATAGAACTCGATGTTTGCTTCGGCAACAACAACAACTATCGTAGAGAGAAGTTGGAGTTTGAAGTCATGGACTGGCCTTTACAGTATCATGCAATCCTGGGGCGCCCAGCATTTGCAGAATTCATGGCAGTACCTCACTACGCATATCTCACGCTCAAAATCCCAGGACCCAAAGGAACAATCACGGTATAGGGAAGCTTTGAAGTATCCAACACTTGCGATAAAGAATTCAACAGGTTAGCACAAACTTTCGGCATGACAACAAAGTACGCAAGGCTGAAAGGCGAAACCGACCACAATGTGCTACCCGATGTCGGATGATCCCTGCTAGATCAGGCTTTCGATGCAACTCAAGACTCAAAGAAAATACAGGTTCACCCCACGGACCTGAACAAAACCACCTCCATAGCGGTAAACTTGGATCCCGCATAGGAAAGCACGCTCGTCGAGTTCCTCCGTGAGCGCTGGGAAATCTTCGCCTGGTGTCCTTCAGACATGCCAGGGGTTCCCAGGGAACTCGTCGAGCACACACTAAATGTGGATCCCAAAGCAAAGCCAGTCAAGCAACCACTACGACGATTTGATGAACCTAAAAGGAAAGCAATAGCATCCGAGCTACACAGGCTAGAAAATGTCGGATTCATCCGAGAAATCAAGTCATCAACCTGGGTATCTAACCCAGTCATTGTACCCAAGAAAAACACAGACGTATAAAGAGTGTGTGTCGACTACACATCTCTCAACAAGCACTGTCCAAAGGATCCCTTCCCTCTACCTCGCATTGATCAGGTAGTAGATTCAACAACAGGGTGCGCAAGGCTTTCCTTTCTAGATGCATATTCTGGTTACAACCATATCAAACTAAAGAAAGAAGACGAGGAAAAGACAGCTTTCATCACACCATACGACGTGTTCTATTATCAAGTCATGCCCTTCGGCCTAAAAAATGCAGGAGCAACCTACCAGCGGATGATGCAAAATTGCCTCGGAAGCCAAATAGGACGAAACATCCAAGTCTACATCGACGATGTGGTTATCACCACAAGGAAAGAAGAGTCTTTGATCAGCGACTTGGCAGAAACTTTCGACAATCTGAACAGGTACAAGCTCAAGATTAACCCGACAAAATGTTCTTTCGGCGTATCAGCAGGACAACTCCTGGGGTTCCTGGTATCAGCAAGGGGAATAGAAGCAAACCCATAAAAGATCCAAGCAATCCTAACAATGAGGAAACCAACGAAACTGCACGACGTACAGAAGCTTGCAGGATGCGTCGCGGCACTAAGTCGATTTGTTGCTCGATTGGGAGAGAAAGCACTCCCTTTCTATGCGCTCATGAAAAAGTCAGATGACAAATTCGAGTGGACAGAAGAGGCAGACGTAGCCTTTGCGCAGTTGAAAAAAGTGCTCTCCACACCACCAGTGTTGGTCGCACCAAACGAAAAAGAGCCGCTACTACTGTACATCGCAGCAACACATCAAGTGGTGAGTACAGTATTGGTAGTCGAAAGAAGTGAAGAGGGAAAAGCTCACGGTGTCCAGAGGCCAGTATATTTCATCAGCGAAGTGCTATCTCCAACAAAACAGAGGTACCCGCATTATCAAAAGCTCGCATACAGTGTATTCACAACAGCACGGAAACTATGGCAATATTTTGCGGTGCACCCAATTATAGTGGTTAACGAAGCACCACTATCCAATATATTGAACAACCCTTCAGCAACAGGACGTGTCTCCTTATGGGGAATTGAGTTATCACCCCTGGACATCACGTATGAATAGCGAAAGACGATCAAATCACAAATTTTACCAGACTTTACATCAGAGTGGTTGGAGTTACAAAACACAGGACCGCCAGATCTATCGAGTGTATGGACAATGTACTTCGACGGTTCAAAAGGAATCCAAGGCACAGGAGCAGGAGTAGTCCTGATATCACCACAAGGTGACAAGTTGAAGTATGTGTTAAGGATGAGCTTTCCCCAAGCTTCTAATAATGAAGCCGAATCCGAGACGCTGCTCCATGGAATGAAAATGGCCAAAGCATGCGGATCAACTCGACTGAAAATATTTGGAGACTTGAACCTCGTCGTCCAACAAGTGATGAACAAGTGCGACGCCATCAGCGACAATATGACAACATACAGGAACTTATACTATTATCTAGAGGGAACATTCGATGGATACAAAGTTTCGCACATCAGCAGAGCCAGTAACGAGGAAGCCGACAATCTAGCAAACATCGGGTCCCAGTGCTTACTCGTACCGTAAGGAGTCTTTTGGGAGGAAATAATAGAGAGATCAATAAAGAGCAACAAAACTTCGACTACAAATGAACAAGGCCAGCACCAAGCAACAGGCTCGGGGGCTGGAAAAACAAGCATAGCAGAACCAGAAGAAATCATGATGATTGAAGAAACCTGGATGCAGCCATATCTGGCATACGTGATAAACAAAGCACTACCCGAAGACAAAGTAGAAGCGAAGAGGATAATACAACGATCCAAGGCTTTTGTCGTGTTGGAAGGAAAATTATACAAGAAAAGTATAATAGGCGTCTTGCAACGCTGCGTCACTCCTCAAGAAGCGCAAGAAATCTTAAAGGACATCCACGCAGGAGTATGTGGACATCACGCTAGCAGCAGAGCCATTGCAGCCAAAGCCTTTCGTGCAGGATTTTATTGGCTAACAGCCATTAAAGACGCGAAAGATATAGTGAGGAAGTGCGAGGCTTGTCAACGATTCACATCTCGACCACACGCGCCAGTAGCAGAATTGCAACCAATACCATTATCCTGGCCCTTCGCGCAATGAGGTCTCGACATGGTAGTAAAATTACACAAATCTTGTCCAGGAGGGCATGTTTACATGTTGGTGGCAGTCGACAAATTCACCAAGTGGGTAGAAGCAGCCCCCGTAACAACCCAAGATGCCACAGCCGCAATCAACTTCATCAAGTCCATAGTTTTTCACTTTGGAGTACCACACAGCATTATCACAGATAATGGGACAAACTTCACATCAAAGGAGTTCAAGAATTACTGTGAAAGTTTGGGAATTAAACTGAAATTCGCATCTGTAGCACATCCAAAGACAAATGGACAAGTCGAGAAAGCCAATGGCTTAATATGCAACAGGATAAAGAAAAGGCTGTTGGCACCCCTCGAGAAAGCCAAGCACGCTTGGGTAGACAAGCTACCCTCAAGAAACACCCTTCTTTCTGGTCCACGGCGCAGAAGCCGTGCTTCCAGTCGAGATCACCCACGAAGCTCCAAGAATCGCGGCGTATGATGAGACAACTTCAACAGAAGTGCTTCAGGATGACATCGATGCACTCGACGAGGCGAGAGACGTAGCACTCGCCAGAGCCACTCAATATCAGCAAAATCTAAGAAACTACCACAGTAGTTGAGTTCATCCACGATCTTTCGTAGTGGGAGATCTAGTCTTACGACTCAAGCAAGACGGGCATGGAAAACTAGAGTCCCCATGGGTGGGACCTTACATCGTGACAGAAGTAATACCAGGAGGAGCTTATCGACTACAAGACAAGAAAACGGGGAAAGACGAGAGCAACCTATGGAATGCAGAGCAACTACGGCGGTTCTATGCATATGCGACATAAGGCGACAAAAGAGTTTTTCGAGTTATGACCCTCTGGACCCAAAACATGAGGCCATAGGTCGGGTTCCGTGGGTCAACTCGACAATATGCATAAATATTTTACTTTCCACTCGGGGGCTCAGACCCTCGAGTCGTACGAAATAAAATTAACAAGTTATTGAGATTTGTGATTATCTGAGACATACTATTAGGTTGTTCGCAACCCGATATTCGGCAGCAATACACACGGCTCAAAGGAACCCGATAATATATTAAGTGCATACCTCGGAATGACAATCCGTTCCCATGGTCTATTAATAAAGCAGGCACAACATATAATCCAAACACGACTACTTATTATAGATAGTACGAGAAAGGACAACTAGGAAAAGAGATCACATAAAGAGAATCTAGTGAAACTGCACTTCACCTTCGTACTCCTTCTGGCACTGGGTGCCGTCATAGATCCTCATGTCAAACTTCGACGTGCCGATGTGGAAGTCGAAAGTCATGAAGAAGCCTTCGTGGAGGTCATGGTCTTCTGCAAACTGCGACCAGCCGCCCTTGAAGTACATCTCGCCGGCCCCGTCATACCAGACCTCCACTTCATAGGAAGTTCCTCCCCCAGAGTGTTCATGAAGAACCGCTTCTCACAGTTCTCGCCCGTCCATAGACTTGGTGAACTTCAGCGGCACCCGCTAAATCTCACGGCACTGAGCGCCGGCGATGCAGAAGAAGGAGTATACTCTAGGCAGAGGGGGAGGAGCATTGCGAGGAGGAGCGGTTGGACCTGGCGCAGCAGATGGCACCTTGGGTTTATTTTTACTCCCGGCCGGACGACCGGGGCGCCGCTTCACCGGAGTGGACGATGAAGCTACCACAGCTACGATTGTAGCCTTGTTCTTACTGCCGCGAGGGCGGCCGCGACCCCGCTTCTCCACCGGGGCGCCGATGCTCAGATGCGATCCACCTGCATCAGCCATGGAGCCAAGTGTTGGAAAGAAGAAACCCTAGATGAGATGAAGGCGAGGAAGATGATGCGGCGGAGGAAGAAACTAATGACTGAATTAGGGTTTTTACCCTCGCCATACGTGCTTTATTTATAAGCACACACTAATGGGCCTCTGCAGAGGCCAGGTCCAAAGCATATCAATGGGCTTTTATGTTCTGCCCACAACAGACGATAAAGAAGCATTAACGTGTCAAAGTAAAAAGATACGTACAAATAAAAAAGAGGAAAGTATCTGTCAAGGAGTGGAGCATACCTCGTCTTGGACTCGGGGGCTTAAATCATAAGAAAAGGAGAAAAAGAATTATTAAAGTGTGAATCATCTTGAAAATATCGCAAGAGACAGTATATGGAATAGGCATGTTGATTGCTATAGATGGCACGGTGATGATGAAGTAAATGACCAGCCAGTTGGGAAACCCCAAGAGGAAGGTATGATGAATATAGCAGCAAGTTTTTCCTCAGTAAGAAACCAAGGTTTGTCGATCCAATAGGAAAAAGCCAAACTCAAGAAGGTGATGCCCGCTAGCTTCGCGACAGCTCCGGACAATTTATAGGGCGCCTCGTCCAAGCTTTGCTTTGCGAGCGGCAACGTGGAACCTGCACACAACACAACCAAATACTTTGTTCCCAACTTACGATGAGGTTGTCAATCTCACCGGTTTGCTTGAAACAAAGGGTATGAGCGTATCGAGTGGAAAGTGATTGACGAGGGGTTAACTCGACAAATGTCCTAGATGAAGGACTTAGGATCGGGGAGATAGGGCGTCGGATGAACTCGAAGGTAAGGTTAGTTGAAATAGGTGTGTATCGAAAGTAAACTTGGGTGTTCAACCTGGCTTGCTTTCAATCTGCCCTACCCCGTCCCCTCCTGGCCCCTATATATAGGTGGCCAGGTCTCGAGGATCGGGTCGGGTTTGATACAGATTACAAATATCGACATACGGTAATAACTCATATTCGACTATCATTACAGTTGGGCCTAGCTTAACGGCCTCAGGGGTACTCAACTAACGGGCTCTACTAACTATACCCTTGTCAGTAGCCCCTGAGATTCTACCAGAATTGCAGATTCGGGTTGAATCTCTAATCTTCAAATCTTCGACTTGATCAATTCTTCGACTTTATCTTCAAATCTTCGACTTGGTCTTTCGACTTATACTGATGATAATTTGCTCGCAAGGGGTCTCGATGAACAAGCCTGACAACCCTGACGGATCAAGAGGTCAGTTAACTGCCGGAACAGATACTTGTCACCTACTTCAAATTCAATCCCCTTTGACTTGAATTCGGGATACCGGTCAAACTCACTCTTTTGCCTCATTTAGGACTTACAAAAAATGAGTCCCAGTGGTTCTCAGGGTACCCAGTGCGTCCACCAGGATTTTCTTCGCGTCGTAGACACGGATACATACCAGCAGAGCGCATCCATGTGCGTATACTAGGCCACACAAGACGGATCCCGGGGTCTTACCTTCGTGATAAATCACGGCATTCGAGTTTCGTTGCGATAACGTAACTCGAGAATCTCATGTCGCAGTCAAAGTTTGACTGAAAATATTCGGGTTTCAACAACCATAAAACTCGCTCCCGATGGGAGTAACTTCTCTTTAATTTGTCGACTACGTAGTCGAAGATTTTTGTATGCTTATTCTTCTGTAATTTCAATATTGACTATTTCATCTCTATCGGGTGCGCGCTCAGCGCTCCCGATGGGAGTAGCCCCCGAGGCTATGTTTGGCAACTTGTAGTCAAGCATAGGCTCAAAGTTCAGCTCTTCTTTCCATTGTGGACCTTTTACTATTTGACGAGCCCCCGAATCCAAGTCGAGATTTCCATATCGCGCGATCATAGCCTCCTGTCTTGTTTTTCTTCATTGATATTATCGTCTGCTCTACGCAGAATTTAACTCCTACTTAAAATTTGCTTGTGGGCTGCGCCGTAGCACGGGGGCCCAATAATATGCGTTTATAAATAAAGCACCATCTGTTAAGGATAAAAATCCTAATCAGATCCTTTCCTCCGCCGCATCATCTTCTCTCCTCCATCTAGGGTTTTTCTGAGGTTTCTCTCTCGCATCCATGGCAGATGCTGCAGGCTCCCGTCTGAACCTTGGTTCCCCGGCGGTACCACGAGGTCGGGGTCGCCCTCGCGGCAGCAAGAATAAGAACACCACGCCGGCCGCCGCAGGGACTTCGTCAGATGCTCCGGCGAAACGCCGTCCCGGCCGCCCACCTGGTAGCAAGAACAAACCCAAAGTGACTAACATCACTCCAGGTCCAATCGCTTCTCCATCTGTTGCTTCAGCTGCTCCTGCTGTACTCTCCCGTATTTTTTCTTTCCTTTGCATTGCCATGGCGCAGTGCCGTGAAATTCAGCGCTTGCCGCTAGATTTCACGAAGTTTATGGATGGCCGCGAACTGCGAGAGGCGGTTCTTCGTGAACAGTCTGGCGGTGGCGTCCCCTATGAGGTGGAGGTGTGGTATGATGGCGACGGCGAGCAGTACTTCAGAGGTGGTTGGTCGCAATTTGCTGAGGACCACGACATTCATCAAGGCTTTATCATGGCCTTCGACTTCCACGTCGGCACGTCGAAGTTTGACGTGAAGATCTACAATGGCACTCTTTGCCAGAAGAAGTATGAAGCTTGAAGCCCTCTTTTATTAGGATCTGTTATCCATGTAATTTCGTTTGACAATGTCCTTCCTGCAATGATATTTGCAATAAATATTTGTACTTCATGTTGATATCGTTTACTAGCACCATGAGAACAAATCATGTTCGGAGATATGCTTTCCATATGTCGGGTTCTTTGCAAACCAATAAATGTAAGGATGATATCGGGTTCTTTTTATGAACCAAATTCTCTCTATATTTATCGGGTTGTGTAAACAACCTTAAAGGAAGACCCCTTCAACTTGTCATAACGATTTTTCCATACGACCCAGGGGTTGAAGCCCCCGAGCGGAGAAGTAACACGAGAATCGTACAATTTTGTCGAGTACAACCCAAAAGAACCCGACCTGTGGCCTCATGTTCTGGGTCCAGAAGGTTAACTCGAATATATTGATATCTCTATACTTAGTCTACGCGTAAAAATGTTGTAGCTGTTCTGCATTCCACGGGTTGCTTTCGTCCTTCCTGGTCTTCTTGTCTTGTAGTCGATATGCTCCTCCTGGTATTACTTCCGTGACGATGTAAGGTCCCACCCAAGGGGACTCCAATTTGCCATGGCTGTCTTGCCTAAGTCGCAAAACAAGATCTCCCACCACGAAGGATCGTGGTCGAACTCGACTACTATGGTAGTTTCGTAGACTTTGTTGATATTGCGTAGCCCTTTCTAATGCTTTGTCTCTTGCTTCATCTAGTGCATCGACGTCGTCTTGTAATGCTTCTGTTGATGTCGCCTCATCATATGCTGTCACTCTTGGAGCTTCATGTGTAACTTCGACTGGAAGCACGGCTTCTGCGCCATGGACCAGGAAGAAAGGAGTTTCTTGAGTTGCTGCATTGGGCGTAGTTCTTAAGCTCCAAAGAACGGAGGGCAATTCTTCTACCCAAGCGCTCTTGGCTTTCTCGAGAGGTGCTAAAAGCCTCTTTTTTATTCCACTACTTATCAGGCCATTAGCTTTTTCGACTTGCCCGTTGGTCTTCGGGTGCGCCACAGATGCGAATTTAAGCTTGATTCCCAATCCTTCGCAATAACTTCTGAATTCTTTTGAAGTAAAATTTGTCCCGTTGTCTGTGATGATGCTATGTGGTACACCAAAACGAAAAACTATCGACTTGATGAAACTGATTGCTGCTGTAGAGTCTTGAGTTGTTACTGGGGCCGCTTCCACCCATTTGGTGAATTTGTCGACTGCTACCAGCATATAGACATGCCCTCCTGGCCAAGATTTGTGCAACTTTCCCACCATATCGAGTCCCCATTGTGCGAAGGGCCAAGATAATGGTATTGTTTGTACCTCCGCTGCTGGCGCATGTGGTCTGGATGCAAACCTTTGACATGCTTCACACTTTCGAACTATATCTTTCGCGTCTTCGATGGCTGTTAGCCAATAGAATCCCGCTCGAAAAGCTTTTGCCGCTATTGCTCTGCTGCTGGCGTGATGGCCACATACTCCGCCGTGTATGTCTTTTAATATTGTTTGCCCTTCCTGGGGTGTGACACAGCGTTGTAAAACGCCTGTAATACTTCTCTTGTATAGTTTTCCTTCAATCACGACAAACGCTTTCGCTCTTCGAGTTATCCTCTTAGCCTCCACTGCATCTTCTGGTAGCTTTTTATTTATCATGTACGCAATATATGGCTGCATCCATGTTTCTTCTATCATCATGACTTCCTCTGGCTCTGTCATAGCCCCCGAGCCTGTCGTGGTAGTCAAACTTTTAGCACTTTTTATTGACCTTTCCGCTATTTCTTCCCAGAATACTCCAGATGGCACAGGTAAGCATTGCGATCCAATATTTGCTAAAGTGTCGGCTTCCTCATTGCTGTTCCTGCTGACGTGAGAGACTTCGCATCCATCGAACGTTCCTTCTAGATAATGGTACAAATTCTTGTAGGCCATCATGTTGTCATTGATTGTGTCACACCTGTTCATAACTTGCTGGACAACAAGGTTAGAGTCTCCAAATATCTTTAGGCGAGTTGCTCCACAAGCTTTAGCCATCTTCATTCCGTGCAACAAAGCCTCGTACTCCGCCTCATTGTAAGAAGCCTGCGGGAAGCTCATCCGTAAGACATACTTTAATTTGTCGCCGTGAGGCGATATTAATACTACTCCTGCGCCTGCTCCTTGGACTCGCTTTGAACCATCGAAGTACATTGTCCAAGTACTCGATAAATCTGGTGGTCCCGTGCTTTGCAACTCGAGCCACTCTGCTGTAAAATTTGGCAAAATTTGCGACTTGATCGCCTTCCTTTTTTCGTACGTGATGTCCATGGGAGATAACTCGATTCCCCACAAAGAGACACAGCCCGTTGCTAAAGGGTTGTTCAATATGTTCGATAGTGGTGCTTCATTGACTACTATAATTGGGTGCACAGTAAAATACTGTCGTAATTTACGTGCAGTAGTGAAGACACTGTATGCCAACTTATGATAATGCGGGTACCTCTGTTTGGTTGGAGATAGCACTTCACTGATGAAATATACCGGTCTTTGGACGCCATGAGCTTTGCCTTCTTCACTTCTTTCGACTACTAGAACTGTACTTACCACCTGATGGGTTGCGGCGATGTACAGTAGTAGTGGCTCTTTTTCTTTAGGTGCGACCAGCACTGGCGGCGTGGAGAGCACTTTTTTCAATTGCGCAAACGCTGCGTCTGCTTCTTCTGTCCACTCGAATTTGTCGTCTGACTTTTTCATAAGTGCATAAAAAGGAAGCGCCTTCTCCCCTAGTCGAGCAACGAAACGACTTAATGCCGCGACTCGTCCTGCTAATTTCTGCACATCGTGGAGTTTCGTGGGTTTCCCCATTGTTAAAATTGCTTGAATTTTCTCTGGATTTGCCTCTATTCCTCGTGCTGACACCAAGAATCCCAAAAGTTGCCCTGCTGAAACTCCGAAGGAACACTTTGTCGGGTTCAACTTAAGCTTGAACTTGTTCAGGTTATCGAAGGTTTCTGCCAAGTCGCTGATTAAAGACTTCTCCTCTCTTGTAGTGATGACTACATCATCAATGTAGACTTGTATGTTGCGCCCTATTTGGCTCCCGAGGCAACTTTGCATCATCCTTTGATAAGTTGCTCCTGCATTTTTTAGGCCGAATGGCATCACTTGGTAGCAAAACACCCCATACGGTGTGATGAAGGCCGTTTTTTCTTCGTCCTCTTTTCTCAGCTTGATCTGATTATAGCCAGAATATGCATCCAAAAAGGAAAGCCTTGCGCAGCCCGCTGTTGAATCGATTATTTGATCGATGCGGGGTAAGGGGAAGGGATCCTTTGGACAGTGCTTATTGAGAGACGTGTAGTCGACACATACTCTTTGTACGTCTGTGTTCTTCTTGGGTACTATTACTGGGTTCGACACCCAACTCGAAGTTTTGATTTCTCTGATAAATCCCGCACTTTCTAATCTGTGCAATTCTGACGCTATTGCTTTCCTCTTGGGTTCATCAAATCGCCGCAGTGGTTGCTTTACTGGTTTCGCCTTGGGGTCTACATTTAGTGCGTGCTCGACGAGTTCCCTGGGAACCCCTGGCATGTCCGATGGACACCAGGCGAAGATTTCCCAGCGCTCACGGAGGAACTCGACGAGCGCGCCTTCCTATGCGGGATCCAAGTTGACCGCAATTGATGTCGTCTTGTTTGGGTCCGTAGGGTGGACCTGTATTTTCTTTGAATCCTGCGTTGTGTCGAAAGCCTTATCTGGCAAGGATCGTCCAACGTCGGGTAGCACGTTATGATCTGTTTCTCCTTTTAACCTCTCGTATTCTGCTGTCATGCCGAAGGTTTGTGCCATCTTGTTGAATTCTCTGTCGCATGTGTTGGCTACTTCAAAGCTCCCTTGTACTGTGATTGTTCCTTTGGGCCCTGGGATTTTTAACGTGAGATACGCGTAGTGCGGTACTGCCATGAATTTTGCAAATGCTGGGCGCCCCAGGATTGCATGATATTGTGACGGCCAATCCATAACTTCGAACTCCAGTTTCTCTCTTCTATAATTTTCGCTGCTACCAAAGCAGACGTCGAGTTCTATTCTTCCCAAAGGGTAGTTTGCTGCTCCTGGTACTATCCCGTGGAAAGAGCAATCTGTTGGCTTCAGACTCATCGGTGATATGCACATAGCCTTTAGTGTTCTAGCATATATTAAGTTTATGCTGCTCCCTGCATCCATGAACACTCTTCCGATGTCGTATCCTCCTATTTGCGCTTTTAGAACCATAGGCGCATGGCCCGGCCTAGGAACTTTCCGTGGGTGATCCGCTCTACTGAACTTGACTGGTTGCTCTGACCATCGTAGATAATCTGTGGTAGCTGGTGGTGATGATATTGCTAGGTTCACTTGCCTAGATATGCTCTTTCGCTCTTTTTTCGACTTAGGCACTGGTTGAATCATGGCTGATATGTATACTTGCGACTCTAGGTGCTTTGATAATCTTTGAGTTTGATATCCTTGGCTTCTACGTTTTCCTTCTTGCCTTCCTTCTTGGCTCGAGCCCATGGCACCTTGCAACCTTAGGAATGTTCGACAGTCCTTCATCTGGTGATTTGAGACCCTTTTCCCATCGAGGTACGCGTAGTGGATTCGACAAGGACCGTATAGCATATCCTCAGCCGAAGGACCATAGTATCTTGATTTTCTGTCCCTTTTGCCTAAAACCTCCTATTTTCGTACCCTTCTTCTTCTTCTAGTACATAACCTGCGGCTACCTGATTTCGCCTTCCTTGGTTACCCCCGCTGCGGTATCGTCTCCTCTGTCGACTTGTTCTGTCGACTTCTGGCGAACGTCCTCTTTTATTGTTATACGCGTCCTCTCCATCAGCAAATTTGTTGGCTTGTTCCATTAGCTCAGCTACTGTCGTAGGTCTTGTTCTTCCTATTTCTTCCACAAGGTCTGAGCGACGAAGTCCTTCCGAAAAAGCGTCTATCGCTCGCTCGTCGGAGACGTCCTCTGCTGAGTTTTTAATTATACTCCAGCGTTGTATATAAGAACGTAGCGTTTCGCCTTTCCTTTGCACACATGCTTTAACTTCTTCCAGTGATGCTGGGCGTTTGTAGGTGGAACGAAAATTTCTTGCGAATTGACTTTCGAGTTCCCCCAGCTTCCAATGGATTCGTCGGGTAGGGTGTTCAACCAAGACCGGGCAGCGCCGGTGAGGTGTAGCTGCAAACTTTGCATTGCGGTCGCCTTTGTTCCTCCTAATATCTGTACTGCTTGTAGATAATCTGATAGCCACAATGTGGGTTCCTGCGATCCGTCGTACTTGCTCTGATCATGAGGTAATTTAAATCCTTTGGGTACTCGCGTTTTGCGAACCCTACGGGTAAAGCATAACGCACCCATATCTTTATCATCGTCTTCGTAATTTTCTTCCCTCCAAGCATGCCGCGATTTATCTACTCGAGCTTGTGCTATTATACTTCTTGCATCCTCCTTCCTTTTCCGTCGCTTTCTCTCTTCTGATGATTCACTATAGTCATCGCTTGAGTACTTGTACCTGAACTTCTCCTTGCCGCTTCCCTTGTAACTTGTCGACTTCAACTCTGGGGCTTGCTCCCTGATTTTACCTTCTACTATTCCGAGGCTTCGTATCGCGGCTCGGTGCATATCTTCTCGCGGGTCCCCATGCTCTGGTCTTGTGGCTAGTAAATATGCTTGTGCTGCTACCAATGCCGCCTCTGGCGTTTTTTGTATCAGGTCATCTTCCTCCTCTTCTAGCTGTGGGTGGGGCTCCTCGAATACCCCTCTTCTCTGTCGCGTGCTGTTACCCCCCTTCTGTGTTTTGGATCTCCACGCTCTCTCTGCTATATTCTGAGTCTTCACTATAGTCTTCCCCGTATTCTTCCCTTGATATGCTGTTGTTGTCTTGAAACATCATGTCTCTTTCCTCCCTTAGTTTCTTCTTGTGTTGGTATAGTGCATACTGATATCCCATGAGAACTTCTCTTCGCGATCCCTCGGGTACTTCTGTACCATGATTAATGGCAGATGTAATCATCCTCCATTCACCAGCCGAGACATGGACTTTCTCTTTTTTCCTTTTTTGTTGTGATTTTTCACTTTGTCGACTTGCCTGTCAAACTTTTTGCTTCCTTCGCTGTTATTTCCATCTTCTGCTTCAGTGATAATAACGCATAACTGATGTACTTTGGAGACGCCGCTGCTTCCTACGGCGAAGTCCCTTGCGTTGTTGTGCGTCTGGCACGCTTTTTCTTCTGAGTCGAATTTTTCCTGAATTTCGTCGCTTTCTGTGAGTAATGCTTTTTCTAAGCTGACCGGCGAGTTTACCTCGCTGGAAGAGCCTTCTGATGATTCCAGTACTTCCTTTGTTTCAGGCTTGCTTGCCGATGGATCTTGATCTTGTTTTGTCGGATCCGAAAGGCGAGAGGAACCCGACGGCCCGATGAAGATGCTCAAACTTCCAATTGTTAGTTCCACCTCTTGACTTCCGTCGACTTCTGGACTGCTGTTGGCTAAAAGCGAAAAAGCCGTCGAATTCATGGTTCCAACGCCCAGAATCCCCACGGTCGGCGCCAATTGACGAGGGGTTAACTCGACAAATGTCCTAGATGAAGGACTTAGGATCGGGGAGATAGGGCGTCGGATGAACTCGAAGGTAAGGTTAGTTGAAATAGGTGTGTATCGAAAGTAAACTTGGGTGTTCAACCTGGCTTGCTTTCAATCTGCCCTACCCTGTCCCCTCCTGGCCCCTATATATAGGTGGCCAGGTCTCGAGGATCGGGTCGGGTTTGATACAGATTACAAATATCGACATACGGTAATAACTCGTATTCGACTATCATTACAGTTGGGCCTAGCTTAACGGGCCTCAGGGGTACTCAACTAACGGGCTCTACTAACTATACCCTTGTCAGTGATAGTAGTATGCGAGTAAAGTAAACAGTGCGAGTAAAGTAAACAGGTGATAGCAATATAATGGAAATAGGACCAGGGTCCATAGTTCACTAGTGGTGTCTCTCCATAAGATAAAATAACACATGCTGGGTAAGCAAATTACAGTTGGGCAATTGACAGAATAAAGACAACGTGCATATGTCGAGAGGATCACTATGAGATTTACTCTGGGCATTACAAC
The DNA here is from genome assembly GCA_007115705.1 of Dactylis glomerata. Taxonomy (NCBI): domain Eukaryota; kingdom Viridiplantae; phylum Streptophyta; class Magnoliopsida; order Poales; family Poaceae; genus Dactylis; species Dactylis glomerata. Next base: position 886,746 of record QXEO01001391.1, on the reverse strand, counting down.
AAGATACATAGACCGCCATCCAACTGCATCTATGACTAATAATCCACTTGTGGCGAATCAATCCGAGAACTCCACAAGTATTAAGTTGCGAACAACAGATAACTGCATTAAGCAAAGTGTGTAATGTAAACAAAGCATATGCCCTTGAGCATATGAATATTGTTTTCTCCCTAGTGGCAACAGCACATCTACAACCTTAGAGGTTTCTGTCACTCCCCAGATTAAATAGAGGCATGAACCCAACTATCGAGCATAAATACCCCCTCTTGGAGTCACTAGCAACTACTCGGCCAAGATAGCTACTAACAACGGAGAGCATGCAAGATCATAAACAACATAGAGATAACATAAGATAA
>QXEO01001391.1:687876-882009 GCA_007115705.1 Dactylis glomerata | reverse complement strand
ACAGAAACAGGGGGTGCACACGAATTTACCCAGGTTCGGCCCCCCGGAGGGTAAAGACCTACATCCTGCTTGTCTGATCTTGTATTGCTGGTATATGTGGAGCTGTTACAATGGCGCGCAGATGCAATCTGGCGGAGGTGGAAGGAGATGACGTGGCTAGCCTATGCGAGATTGTGTTGTAGGCTATGCGAATCCGGTCGTCTAGGGGGGCACCCTTGGTGGCTTTATAGATGCAGCCAGTTAGGGTTTACAAGTATTTCTTGCCTTCTACTCCAAGTCGAAGTGCTGGGCCTTGTGGGCTTCGTGTATCCTTCGAGCGGGCTTCTTCCTTGGCAGGAACCAGGTAGGCAAATATCGAGGACCGAGGGGTCATACCCTCGTCAACCGGTTTCCCGAATTCAAATCCAAGGGGATTGAATTTGAAGTAGGTGATAAGTATCTGTTCTGGCAGTTAACTGGCCTCTTGATCCGTCAGAGTTGTCAGGCATGTTCATCAAAACCCCTTGCGAGACATTATAATAAAATGATAAGTTGAAAGACCAAGTCGAAGATTTGAAGATATGAAGAAGAAGTATTGATCAAGTCAAAGATTTGAAGATCTGAGATTCAACCCGAATCTGCAATTCTGGTAGAATCTCGGGGGCTACTGACAAGGGTATAGATAGTAGAGCCCGTCAGTTGAGTACCCCTGAGGCCCGTTAAGCTAGGCCCAATTGTAACGTTAGTCGAAATACGAGTTCATGTCGTATGTCGATACTGTAATCTGTGTCGGATCCCTCCCGATCTTTGAGACCTGGCCACCTATATATAGGGGCCAGGAGAGGACGGTGAGGGACAGATTGAAAGCAAGCCAGGTTTACACCCCCACGTTTACTTTCGATACACACCTTGTTTGATTGATTCTATCTTCGAGTTCATCCGACGCCCTATCTCCCCGATCCTAAGTCCTTCATCAAGGACATTTGTCGAGTTAACCCTCGTCACGATCGCTTTCTTTTTGAGTTCTTATGATTATGGAACTTTTGAGGAAGTTGCTACAGTAGCTTATGCTTTAATGGGTGTTATACTTGAGTTTGAAACTGAACCAAAAGAGTAGATTTACTATTGTGCTTACACTAATGTTGCTAATATAATTGTGTGAAGTTTTGTATGAAGGAAGTTTTCAAGTGTAGGGAAAGGAGAATGATGAGATGAGATGAAGTATGGACAAAAGCTCAAGCTTGGGGATGCCCATGTCACCCCCAAAAATATCCAAGAGGTACAAGCGTCAAAGCTTGGGGATGCCCCGAGGCACCCCTTCTTCATCGGCAGAAATCAGGTCATCTTTCAAGACTCTATATTTTTATTGCTTCGTATACTATGCGTTTTTCTTGGAGCGTCTTTACTTTCGCTTTCAGTTTTCTTTTGTTTTGTTTGCTGCAATAATTGGTTGGACCCAAACATGTTTCTTTTGTAGAAGACAAACTTTGTTTTTCGTTGCCAAGAACACTCTAGTTTTCACTCTTATCGTTCAACGAGTGTTCTCTTTTTCTAGTACTGCGTTTAGCTTTCGTTTTTCGCCTTGATTTTTGTTCAGATCTTGTTATTTCTTTGTAATCAAGGTGCATTAAGACCTCTGGTCTATGTTGGTTTTCATCTTTAAAAGTTGATTAAAAAAGGTTGAATGGTGTTGGAAAAGAGAAAAAAGTTTCATGCCTATAGTGGTACCAATGGGAGCTTGTTTAGACTGTGGCTTAGACTTTTGCATGTCATGCTTGATGTTATTTTGATAGTATGCTTAGTAGTTTTTGCTGTAGCATGACTTGTCTCAAATGACTAAGATTGATTAATGTGCCTTTGAAAGAATTATGCGTTGTTTTTATTATATGGGAGCATATTATTGTGGTTTTCTCCTTTGATGCTTTATTTGGGTTGACTTGGCGCATGCTTACACCATGTTTGACTTTAATAAGTCACCATAAGCCTCTATGATCATTTGGTTTTTGACTTGTCATACCACTTTATGCTTTGGTTAATAATGTTTTATCGCTATGCATGATTATGGCCGTTATTGCTCTCTTAGTTGGTCGCTCCCAGTCTTTTGCTAGCCTTCATCTGTACTGAGTATGAGTTCTACTCTTGCATCTAACTACCAAAAACCAAGTATTCCAAAGAGTCCACTATAAATTCCTATGCATGGTATTTGCAAGCCATTCCAAGTAAATTTTCATGTGCTACCTTTCAAAAAATCTTCAAAATACTTCTCATTTTATGACATTGTTTTTAGCTCATAGGGACGTAGTGGTCGGATTTTCTATCTTCCATATTGTTTTATTCCAAAAAAGGAAAAAAAAGGAAAAAAGCACTCCTCCATGGTATGTGAAAGTTGGTGGGCACCCGATTGAATCGGTTAGCCATGGTTTGTGAAAGGAAAAGTGGGGAGGAGTGCCAAGCTTTATAAAAGAGCATAAAAGTGCCAATCTCTCTCAAAACTTGCTTAGTATGGAAGATAGTAAGAACCCCATTGCCAGTCGTTGACAAGAACAACCACCTCTCAAAGTTTTACAAATGAAAAGCTCTAGCACATGTTTAATCACTGCTTCCCTCTGCGAAGGGCCTTTATTTTACTTTTATGTTGAGTCTCCACCTTCTACCTTTATGCACCGTCTAAGAGAGCATAGTTGTCATTCTGAGTATAATGTGCATAGTCCCAAAATTTGTTATTGATTGATTCATGATTATGGTTTTGCTTGTTCTTAAATTATTTGTATCTAGTCGCCCTCTTAAACTTGAAGGTGTCCTATGCATTTATGTTTTGATACTCCATGAAGGACAAGCTGAAAACCACTTTGCTATGTTTTTCTATATGCTCGAAACACACACTTGACTTTCAATGCATTATTACTCATGATCTTTTGTTTGTGTTACATTTCATGTTATAACATGGTTGCTAAGTTTTATTGTCAAGATTATGTCTTTTATGCCCATGTTTAGAGTACTTTGATCTCAGTACTCAATGCTTTACATTGTTTGATCAAGATTGTGATGGTGCATGTCACCTCAAAAATTATTGTTTTGTTATCACTTACCTACTCGAGGACAAGCAGGAGTTAAGCTTGGGGATGCTTGATACGTCTCAAATGTATCTATAATTTTTTATGCTCCATGCTTGTTTATACACCATTTGCTTTGTGTTTTGTTACACTTTGTGGCGTTTTTATGCATTTTCCAGAACTAACCTATTAACGAGATGCCATAGTGTCAGTTCCCTGATTTCTGCTGTTTTTGTGTTTCAGAAAAGCTACACAGGAAATATTCTCGGAATTGGACAAAACAAAGGCCGAAGTTCCTATTTTTCTCAACACGAGACGGAGTCTAAAGCGGAGACTGAGGGGAGCCAGGGGCCCGCCACACCATAGGGTGGCGCGGCCAGCCCCTGGCTCATGCCACCAGGTGGTGGGGCCACCTGGTCCACCTCCTGACGCCGCCCTTCCGCCTATATATTCTCCTCGGTGAGAAAACCTAAAGGACCCGATCAATTTTCCATGAAACATACTGCAAGCCACCACCGTCGTCGACGCTAGATCGGGCCGGTCCAGAAGCTTGATACGTCTCCAACGTATCTATAATTTTTGATGCTCCATGCTTGTTTTTACACCATTTGTCTATTGTTTCGTTACACTTCGTGGCACTTTTATGCATTTTCCGGAACTAACCTATTAACGAGTTGCCACAGTGCCAGTTCCATGTTTTCTGCTGTTTTTGTGTTTCGGAAGTGATACACAGGAAATATTCTCGGAATTGGACGAAACAAGTTCCTGAAGTCTTATTTTACCCGGAAGCTTCCAGAGATCCGAAGGAGAGTAGGAGGGGGGGTCACCAGGGCCCCACACACAGGGCTGGCGCGGCCAGGCCCTGGGCCGCGCCACCCTAGCGTGAGGGAGCCTGGCTCCTCCTCTGACATCGCCCCTTCGCCTATAAAGACCCCCCGATGGAAAAAACCTAAGTACCCGATCACTTTTCCAGAACACATCGCGATCCGCCACCGCCATCGACCCGAAGATCGGGAGGGTCCAGAAGCTCTTCCCGGCACCTTGCCGGAGAGGGGAATCGCCACCGGAGGTCTTCTTCATCGCCATGCTTGCCTCCGGAGCGATGAGTGAGTAGTCTACCTTGGACTATGGGTCCATAGCAGTAGCTAGATGGTTGTCTTCTCCACCATGTGCTTCATGTTTAGATCTCATGAGCTGCCCTACATGATTGAGATCACCGTTATGTAATTCTACATGTTTGGTTTGTTGGGATCCAATGAATATTGGTGTTTATGATTGAGTTGTTGTACTGAATATTATCTTTTGTTATCTCTATGTTGTTTATGATCTTGCATGCTCTCCGTTGTTAGTAGCTATCTTGGCTGAGTAGTTGCTAGTGACTCCAAGAGGGGGTATTTATGCTCGATAGTGAATTCATGCCTCTATTTAACCTAGGGGAGTGACAGAAACCTCTAAGGTTGTAGATGTGCTGTTGCTACTAGGGAGAAAACAACATTCATATGCTCAAGGGCATATGCTTTGTTTACATTACACACTTTGCTTAATGCAATTATCTGTTGTTCGCAACTTAATACTTGTGGAGTTCTCGGATTGATTCACCACAAGTGGATTATTAGTCATAGATGCAGTTGGATGGCGGTCTATGTATTTTGTTGTAATGCCCAGAGTAAATCTCATAGTGATCTTCTTGACATATCACGTTTATCTTTATTCTATCAATTGCCCAACTGTAATTTGTTTACCCAGCATGTGTTATTTATCTTATGGAGAGACACCACTAGTGAACTGTGGATCCCGGTCCTATTTCCATCATATTGCTATCACCTGTTTACTTTACTCGCACTGTTTACTTTATTCGCATACTCTACTGTTTTCCACTCGATACGCTCATAACCTTTGTTTCAAGCAAACCGGTGAGATTGACAACCTCATCGCAAGTTGGGAACGAAGTACTTGGTTGTGTTGTGTGCAGGTTCCACGTTGCAGTTAGCAAGCAAAGCTTGGACGAGGCGCCATATATAAATTGTCCGAAGTTGTCGCAAGCTAGCAAGCATCACCTTCAGTCATTTGTCTCTCCTCTCCAAGAACGATAAACCTTGGTTTCTTAACTGAGGGAAAACTAGCTGCTATACTCATCACACCTTCCTCTTGGGGTTCCCAACGGGCTGGTCATTCACCACGCATCAAGCTAATTTTCTGGCGCCGTTGCCGGGGAGGAAGTAGAAGACTTCTGCGAGGGGAGTTTTCGCACGCACATCCTTTACTTTGTTTTATTGTTTTGCTCTACTTTATTTATTTTACCTGCATCGTTTTATATCAAAAACCCAAAAAAATTAGAATCCATGATAGTTGTTTTTACTTGTTTACTTTCGTTTTGCTGAAATGGCCAATCCTGAAAACACCCAGTTGTGTGACTTTACTAGCACAAACAATAGTGATTTTATCTGCACTCCTATTAAACCACCTGCTCCTGCTGCAAACTTTTATGAGATTAAGCCTGCTTTGTTGAACCTTGTTATGAAAGAGCAATTTTCTGGTGCTAGTACTGAAGATGCTGCAACTCATCTTAACAATTTTGTTGAGCTATGTGAGATGCAGAAATATAAGGATGTAGAAAGTGATATTATTAAGCTCAAGTTGTTTCCTTTTTCTTTGAGAGGAAAAGCTAAAGATTGTTTGCTGTCTTTGACTAAGAATAGTATTGATTCATGGGCTAAGTGTAAGGATGCTTTTATTGGTAGATACTATCCTCCTGCTAAGATTATATCTTTGCATAGCAATATTATGAAGTTTACTCAGTTTGATAATGAACATGTTGCTCAAGCTTGGGAAAGAATGAAATCTATGATAATGAATTGCCCCACTCATGGACTGACTACTTGGATGATTGTCCAAACTTTTTATGCAGGACTGAATTTTTCTTCAAGGAACCTACTTGATTCAGCTGCTGGAGGCACTTTTATGTCCCTTACCTTGGGCGCCGCAACAAAGCTACTCGACAACATGATGGTAAATTATTCTGAATGGCACACCGAGAGAGCTCCACAAGGTAAGAAGGTAAATTCTGTTGAGGAAACCTCTTCCTTGAATGATAAGATTGATACCATTATGGCTATGCTTGCTAATGATAGGACTCATGTTGATCCTAATAATGTTCCTTTAGCCTCTCCGGTTACTCAAGAAGAGCATATTGATGTGAATTTCATTAGAAACAATAATTTTAACAACAATGCTTATAGGAACAATTTTGCTAGTAACAATTATAGGCCGTATCCTTCTACCAATGGTAATGGTTATGGTAACTCTTATGGTAATTCCTACAACAACACTAGGGTCACGCCCTCCGAGCTTGAGGTAATGCTCAAGGACTTCATCGGTAAGCAAACTGCTTTTAACAATTCTGTTGAGGAAAAGTTAGGCAAAATTGATATTCTTGCTTCTAAAGTTGATAGCCTTGCTCATGATGTTGAACTTCTAAAATTAAAAGTGTTGCCCAATGATGTGAAAGAGAACAATGTTTTTGCTACCGCTAATGATATTCAAGTTGGAATTGATGAAAATATTAGATTGTTAGCGGAATTGCATGCCAGGTGGGAAAGAGAAGATGAGATGGCTAGAGAAATTAAGGTATGTACCATTACTACCTCTAATGATGTTGCTCCTAATGCTAGCAATCCTCTTACTTTGATTGGTGTAGAGAAAACTCCCACTCCTTGTGTTAAAAAGCCTAAAACTGCCAAAACTTTTTCTCAAAAGAGTGCTGAAATTTTTCGGAGTGTGGGAGATTATAGCTCTACTTCTTTTAATGATTTTGATATTGATGGCTGCAATATATCTTAAGTAATTTTGTTCTTGCAAAAGCTTGCTTTGACTCCCAATGCTAGTTCTCTGAATATTGCTTTTACTAAGCATATTACCAATGCTCTCATAAAAATTAGGGATGAAAAGTTGAAGCAAAAAGCCTCTGTTCCCGAGAAGTTAGAAGATGGTTGGGAACCCATCATTGATATGCATGTTAATGGTTTTGATTGCCATTCTTTATGTGATCTAGGTGCTAGTATTTCTATCATGCCTAGAAAGATTTATGACATGCTTGATTTACCACCGCTTGAAAAATGTTATTTTGATGTTCCTATTGCTGATGTTGCTAAGAAGAAACCTTTGGGAAGAATTAATGATGTTCTTATTGTGGTTAACAATAACCTTGTTCCCGTTGATTTTCTTGTTATGGACATTGAATGCCATGCTTCATGTCCTATTATTTTGGGAAGACCCTTTCTTCGAACTGTAGGTGCTATCATTGATATGAGGGAAGGCACTATCAAATATCAATTCCCACTAAAGAAAGGTATGGAACACTTCCCTAGGAAAAGAAAGAAATTACTTTTTGACTCTATTCTTAGAGCAAATTATGAGCTTGATGCTTCATCACTTGATGTTACTTGATTCGCAATTTTCTGCGCCCAGCTCAAAGGCGTTAAAGAAAAGCACTCTTGGGAGATAACCCAATGTTTTTACTTTCAGTACTTTTTCTTTTATTTGAGTCTTGGAAGTCATTACTACTGTAATGACCGCTCCTTATCTTGTTTATTTCGTTTTTGTACCAAGAGAAGCCTCTAATTCGAGTAAGGTAAACATTTGGGGATGTTGCTGTCCTGAAACTGTTTTCGGTGCTGCACCGTAAAAATTCGTATAAATTCTCTGTATATCTTTTGGACCTGCGATTTCTTGTGCATATGCCCCAGGTTATATCCAAACTTTTGTTAGTTGAACACTTTTTGATTTGAGCAACAGAAAACCCCTCAAAAATTCAACCTTTGTCAGCTGTTCTGTTTTGACAGATTTCTGCCAATATTTGTGTTTGCCACTTTATCGCTTTCTTTTGAGTTCTTTTGATCACGGAACTTTTAGAGAAGTTGCTACAGTAGTATGTGCTATATATGTGGTGGTTTTGAGTTGAAATCTGAAGCAATAAGAGGATTGATTATATGTTATGCTACACTAATGTTGCTAATAGAATTGTGTTTAGTTTTGTATGAAGGAAGTTTTCAAGTGTAGGGATTGGAGAATGATGAGATGAGTTGAAGAATGGACAAAAGCTCAAGCTTGGGGATGCCCATGCATCACCCCAAGAAATATCCAAGAAGTACAAGCGTCAAAGCTTGGGGATGCTCCCGAGGCACCCCTTCTTCATCGGCAAAAATCAGGTCACCTTTCAAGACGCTATATTTTTATTGCTTCATGCACTATGTGTTTTTCTTGGAGCGTCAGTTGTTTTAGTTTTCTTAGTTAGTTTAGTTTGTTTGTTTGCTGCAATAAATGGTTGGACCCCAACAAATTTCTTTTCGAGAAGTTGCCTTGTTTTTCATTTGCCAAGAACACTCCGTTTTTCATTCTTACAATTTCACCGGGTGTTCTTCTTTTTCCGCTACTGCTATTGGTTTTCATTTTCGCCTTGATTTGCGTTCAGACCTTGTCATATCTTTTCATCAAGGTGTATTTTTTCCTCTGATCTTTATTGGTTTTCATCAAAAGAGGTGTTTATAAAAATTTCAAATGGTGTTGGAAAAGAGAAAAAGCTTTGTGCAAAATAGTGGTACAAGAAGGAGCTTGTGTAGACTGCGGCTTAGGCTTTTTCATGTCATGCTTGATGTCTTTTTGATAGTATGCTTAGTGGTTTTGCTGTAGCATGACTTGTCTCAAATAACTGAGATTGCTTAATGAGCCTTTGAAAAAATCATGCGTTCTTTTTATTGTATGGAAGCATTATTTTGGTTTTCTCCTTGATGCTTTATTTGGGTTGACTTGGCGCATGCTCACACATGTTAGACTCTTACAAAGTCGCCAATAGCCTTCATGATCATTTAGTTTTCGACTTTTGATGCCATCTTATGCTTCTTTTAATGTCGCTTTGTCGCTTTGCATGATTATGGCCATTATTGCTCTCTTAGTTGGTCGCTCCCAGTCTTTTGCTAGCCCTCGCCTTGTATTGAGTATGAGCTCTACTTGTGCATCCAACTCCTAAAAGCCAAAGTTTTCCAAAGTGTCCACCATACATACCTACTAGCAATTTGCTATTCCAAGTAAATTTGACTTGCTTTTATTTTCTCTTCAAATTAAACTCTTACCAGTGTTATGCGAAATTCGGTCAGTAAAGCTCTCACGAACCGGAAGGCACACTTTACTTTTTCCTGTTCTTAAAAATTTGACATTGTGGTCTCTTGTGTTGAGTTGTTATGCTTGCAAGTTGTAAGTTGGAGACTAGCCCAGCCATGCAGTCATGGGCAAGCTTTCAACATTGCACTTCTTATTTGAGTTGATATCGTGATCTTTTGTTTATGGATGCCCGCGGTGTGAAATGAATTGAGAATCTTGTGGGGATCATGGAGTTTGTATATGTGTTAGGGAAATGCCGGGCCGCTAATCTAAGCCATGCATAATTCATGGTGGAAATTTGTAGCATACCCATGGTGAACATTCGACGACGCATCTCACAATAAAAAGCTAAACAAAAGGCAAATAAAAGAGATGTCGAGGTGTTCATTGTCTGCTTGTCCTGTCATTTTGGTGTGGGCTTGTTCCATGTCATCGGGCACGGAGGTACCCCCTTGGCGGTTTTCAATGATATGCATATATTTACAATGACAAGAGCCTTGCTTGGGACTCTAAGTAAAGTATCATGAGGTTTGGGTACTCGTATTCACGGGGCACGAGGTTTTCAACTTATGATTTGTCAAGCATATGCATCATAATTGTTCTCGCATTAACTTTAACCATTCAAGATGCTTATGATGGGGGCAATGAGAGCTCAAAGCCGGTAAGTACCATAATTTTTGAAGGTTATAAAACTTGCAATCACTGCTTCCCTCTGCGAAGGGTCTTTCTTTTACTTTTATGTTGAGTCACCACCTTCTATCTTTATGCACCATTAAGAGAGCATAGTTGTCATTCTTAGTGTAATATGCATTGTCCCAAAGTTCATTGATTGATTCATATTGTTGGTTTCACTTGTTCTTAAATTATTTGTATCTAGTCGCCCTCTTAAACTTGAAGGTGTCCTATGCATTTATGCTTTGCTCTCTTTGAAGGACAAGCTGAAAACCATTTGTATGTTTTTCCTTATGATTTGAACACACGTTTGACTTTCATTGTTGCATTTTCATGATCTTTTGTTTGTGTTCATTTTCTTGTTTACAACATGGTTGCTAAGTTCTTATTGTCAAGATTATATCTTCATGCCCATGTTTTAAGTTCTTATGATCCCAGCTCACAAATGCTTACATTCATGATCAAGATTGTGTAGGTGCATGTCACCTCAAAAATTATTCTTTTGTTATCACTTACCTACTCGAGGACGAGCAGGAGTTAAGCTTGGGGATGCTTGATACGTCTCCAACGTATCTATAATTTTTGATGCTCCATGCTTGTTTTTACACCATTTGTCTATTGTTTCGTTACACTTCGTGGCACTTTTATGCATTTTCTGGAACTAACCTATTAACGAGTTGCCATAGTGCCAGTTCCCTGTTTTCTGCTGTTTTTGTGTTTCAGAAGTGATACACAGGAAATATTCTCGGAATTGGACGAAACAAGTTCCTGAAGTCTTATTTTACCCGGAAGTTTCCAGAGATCCGAAGGAGAGTAGGAGGGGGGTCACCAGGGCCCCACACATAGGGCTAGCGCGGCCAGGCCCTGGGCCGCGCCACCCTGGTGTGAGGGAGCCAGGCTCCTCCTCTGACATCGCCCCTTCGCCTATAAAGACCCCCCGACGGAAAAAACCTAAGTACCCGATCACTTTTCCAGAACACATCGCGATCCGCCGCCGCCGTCGACCCGAAGATCGGAAGGGTCCTGAAGCTCTTCCCGGCACCCTGCCGGAGAGGGGAATTGCCATCGGAGGTCTTCTTCATCGCCATGCTTGCCTCCGGAGCGATGAGTGAGTAGTCTACCTTGGACTATGGGTCCATAGCAGTAGCTAGATGGTTGTCTTCTCCACCATGTGCTTCATGTTTAGATCTCATGAGCTGCCCTACATGATTGAGATCACCGTTATGTAATTCTACATATTTGGTTTGTTAGGATCCGATGAATATTGGTGTTTATGATTGAGTTGCTGTACTGAATATTATCTTTTGTTATCTCTATGTTGTTTATGATCTTGCATGCTCTCCATTGTTAGTAGCTATCTTGGCCGAGTAGTTGCTAGTGACTCCAAGAGGGGGTATTTATGCTCGATAGTGGGTTCATGCCTCTATTTAACCTGGGGGAGTGACAGAAACCTCTAAGGTTGTAGATGTGTTGTTGCTACTAGGGAGAAAACAACATTCATATGATGAAGGGCATATGCTTTGTTTACATTACACACTTTGCTTAATGCAATTATCTGTTGTTCGCAACTTAATACTTGTGGAGTTCTCGGATTGATTCACCACAAGTGGATTATTAGTCATAGATGCAGTTGGATGGCGGTCTATGTATTTTGTTGTAATGCCCAGAGTAAATCTCATAGTGATCTTCTTGACATATCACGTTTATTTTTATTCTATCAATTGCCCAACTGTAATTTGTTTACCCAGCATGTGTTATTTATCTTATGGAGAGACACCACTAGTGAACTGTGGATCCTGGTCCTATTTCCATCATATTGCTATCACCTGTTTACTTTACTCGCACTGTTTACTTTATTCGCATACTCTACTGTTTTCCACTCGATACGCTCATAACCTTTGTTTCAACCAAACCGGTGAGATTGACAACCTCATCGCAAGTTGGGAATGAAGTACTTGGTTGTGTTGTGTGCAGGTTCCGCGTTGCAGTTAGCAAGCAAAGCTTGGACGAGGCGCCATATATAAATTGTCCGAAGCTGTCGCAAGCTAGCAAGCATCACCTTCAGTCGTTTGTCTCTCCTCTCCAAGAACGATAAACCTTGGTTTCTTAACTGAGGGAAAACTAGCTGCTATACTCATCACACCTTCCTCTTGGGGTTCCCAACGGGCTGGTCATTCACCACGCATCAAAGCTCTTCCCGACACCCTGCCGGAGAGGGGAATCACCACTGGAGGCCTTCTTCATCACCATGCCTGCCTCCGGAGTGATGTGTGAGTAGTCTACCTTGGACTACGGGTCCATAGCAGTAGCTAGATGGTTGTCTTCTCCTCCATGTGCTTCATGTTTAGATCTTGTGAGTTGCCTATCATGATCAAGATCATCATTGTGTAATTCTACATGTTGTGTTTGTTGGGATCCAATGAATATTGAGTACTTTGTCAAGTTGATTTATTGATTTATCATCTCTATGTTGTTTATGATCTTGCATGCTCTCCGTTGCTAGTAGATATCTTGGCCGAGTAGATGCTAGTGACTCCAAGAGGGAGTCTTTATGCTTGATAGTGGGTTCATGCCTCTAGTAATCTGGGGGAGTGACAGAAACCTCTAAGGTTGTAGATGTGTTGTTGCTACTAGAGAGAAAACAACAATCTTGTGTTCAAGGACATTTGTATTGTTTACATTACACACTTTGCTTAAGGCGATAATCTATTGCTTGCAACTTAATACCCAACAGTTGCTCGGATGACATCCGGCGGGTGAATTATTTGTCATAGATGCAGTTGGATTACGGTCTATGTATTATGTTGTAATGCCCAAGTGAATCTCATAGTAATCCTCATGACATTTTTATGCTTTCTTTATTCTATCAATTACCCAACTGTAATTTGTTTATCCAGCATGTTATTTATCTTATGGAGAGACACCTCTAGTGAACTGTGGACCCCGGTCCATTCTTTTACATTCTTATTACCGTTTACTATTTACTTGCATTATTTACATTCTCGCAAGCTACTATCTTTTACCACACGATACGTTTAATCCTTTTTTTACAACAAACCGGTGAGATTGACAACCTCACTGTAAGTTGGAGCAAAGTACTTGGTTGTGTTGTGTGCAGGTTCCACGTTGCTGCTGGTGCAAAGCTACGCCCCAGACGATGCGTCATATATAAATTGTCTGGAGCTGTCGCGAAGCCAATGAGCATCAACCTTCGGAAGTTGGTTCTTTCTCCTACTGCTTCGATAAACCTTGGTTTCATACTGAGGGAAGACTTGCTGCTCTGCTCATCATACCTTCCTCTTGGGGTTCCCAACTGGGCGGTCATCTACACGCCATCAGGGATCAACCCAATCCCTGCCTGGATCAATTACATGCTTGGATTCAATCCCTAGAAAATGTATGAGGCCTCAAGGAGTTTTGGGGATAGGAGGAGATTTGGTGTTCACCCAGTCCCTCAAATACTCTTCCTAAAAAAAATACACTAGTATGATGAAGAGTTTATAATATAGACAAAAATACACTAATATGGGAGGAGATTTATGAGGATATATCCCGGGATTATTCCGCCCTAACCCGGCATAAAAAGACAAACTATTGTAGAATTTTCCGTGATTCGGAATAATCCCTACAATCCCCTAAACGCACTAGAAGCAAACAAGGCCTTAGGTTGCAAGATGCCCAGACACAAGGTCATCTATCTTAATTCCATTGACAAATGGGCACGGCGCTGAGCTTCTCCCCCAAGAACATGGTGGACGTCATCACCGGCATCGCCTACGAGGGATCCAGGAGCTCCAGTAGGGACTCGCCGTACAACGTCGACAGCTGGAAGTTATGAGGAGACTAACGCCACGGCGGAAAGCCCAACGATATCACTGTGCTCGTCGCCTTCGTCGTCTCGTCGTCGTATTCGTGATCTAGCTAGTAGTACATATTTTCTTTTTTGTTTCTTCTTATGCTATGTGTTCTCAATGTTGGGGATAGCTCTGCCGACGGATCATACCAATTTATTTTGGAGTTTCCGACCAACAATCAAATGTTATGACCGGTCACATTAAAAATGCATTATTGGTTCAGGTGAACTGGAGTGTGAACTATTGATCTTCTCTTAAGTTTGTCACAAGCAAAGGAACAATTAATGTGGTGATCTTCTCTTTGGTTTGTCACAAGCAAAGGAACGATTAATGTGGTGATCTTCTCTTTAGCGTCTCAGGCCGCTCGGCCTCCAAAACGATTTTTCCTAGTGAATGAACCTACACCAACTTGAGGGGTTATATAGGGAAGGGGCCCAAGACAAATAAGCAAGGCTACCCTTCATGGTGGTAAACGGTGTACCTCGATGCTATGGTAATTCTTTGATTCAGTAGTTTGGGAGATGTGGATAACAGAGGAGATAAGTGTTGGCCTATGATGGACTAGCCCAATTAAACTGGCCTAATGGATGTTTGCTTCATGCATGTAGTTCATCTTTAATCTTTGGGTGTGTCTAGGGCTCAATCTACTGAGAAATAGCTTATGGCTCAGTAGAATGACGTTATCACATCTCAGTGCAATTTATGTTGCAACTCGATATTTGCATGAATCACGAAGCAATCCAATGGTTCGGACGTATGGTTCCTAGTTGCAACATCACTTGCAACTGAAAAAATCTCAGTTGTAACTCAACTTGCAACTCAATTGCATGAATCACGATACAAATCTAATGGTCTAGAATTCTACTGAGCCCTAAGCTGAAATAGCAAAACGGTTAATCTTTTGTGTTAATCTTTGATTTGTTAACCATGTTATAACCATAAAACTTGTTGCTTGACTTTGCAGACTTTTTGTCTACTAGTAAGCTTAGAAACCCCTTAGATAGGCGATATCCATTGCTACAACACCACCCCACTATAAATTATACACATTTTGTTCCTTTGAGAAATCATGTCAAAGATACTCCCTCCATTTCGGTATATAGGTCCTGCGTGTGTCCATAGGTCGTTATATTGACCAACATAATATAAGTTATATACTACAAATTATATATCACTGGAAACTTCAAACGTTATACTTTTTAATGGTATAATTTTTATATTGTAAAATTTATATTATATTTATCAAAATGACGACCTAGGGATATGCGCAGGACCAATACACTGGGACGGAGGGAGTATATATCATGAACTCGGTTAGTCCTTTTTTACTTATCTCCTATTTTCACATTCATGGCTCACAGGGATCGGCGCGGATTAGGGCCCAATGTCGGCCGTCCTGCCTGGCAAGGTAACTTTTCCAGCCCAACAAATATGTCGTCTTTTCTTAGGCCAAGGCGGGATTTTGGTCCAGCCAATCCCGCCGGGTTTCTTCTGTTTCAGTTTGGATAAAATTTCTCCCACTTGACGTCTGGATGGATTTCCAAGACGCGAGGCAATTGCAATCTTGACGCTAGGTTGCCCCTGTGGTTTAACGAACGGACATGTATTTGAGGGTTTTACAGAGATTGATCCCAAAATGGATTGGGTGAAGGGAAGGGATCAACCCAAGTCCTGCCTAGATCAATTCCATGCTTGAATTGGATTCAATCCCTAGAAGGTGTTTTGGGGATAGAAGGGGATTTGATGTTCACCCAATCTCTCAAATACTCTTTCCAAAAAAATACACTAGTATGATGAAGAGTTTCTGATATAGACAAAAATACACTAATATGGAAGGAGATTTATGAGGATATATCTCAGGATTATCCCGCCCTAACCCGGCATAGAAAATGAACTATTGAGAATTTTCTGGATTTTGGTTGCAAGATGCACACTAGAAGTAAACAAGGCCTTAGGCTGTCCTTCTATGTTCAAAGTGAATGTATCCACATCCATCCTGTCCAACAGCCATGCACTAAGCTTCAGATTGAGCTCCTGTTGTTAGTCCTTTTTTGCTTATCTCATATTTTCACATTCAGGGCTCGCTCGCTTAATCCCGCAGAGGCAGGGATCGGCGTGGACTAGGGCCCAATGCCGGCCGTCTAGCTCGGTGAGGTAATTTTTCCAGTCCAACAAATATGTTGTCGTCGTTTAAGCTCAGGAGGGATTTTTGTCCAGCCGATCCCGTCGGGTTTCTTCTGTTTCTGTCTGGATAATTTTTTTCCCCACTTGATCTGAAAGGATTTCCAGGACGCGAGGCGATTGCAATCTTGACGTTGGGCTGCCCCATGTGGCTTAAAAGAGCACACATGTATTTGAGGGTTTTACAGAGATTGATCCCAAAATAGATTGGGTGAAGGGAAGGGATCAACCCAATCCCTGCCTGGATCAATTCCATGCTTGGATTCAATCGCTAGAAAACAAATGAGGATTTAAGGGGTTTTGGGGATAGAAGGAGATTTGGTGTTCACTCAATCCCTCAAATACTCTTTCTAAAAAAATACACTAGTATGATGAAGAGTTTCTAATATAGACAAAAATACACTAATATAGGAGGAGATTTATGAGGATATATCCCGAAATTATTCCGCCCTAACCCGGCATAAAAAAGACAAACTATTGTAGAATTTTCTGTGATTCAGAATAATCCCTAGCTACAATCCCCTAAACGCACTAGAAGCAAACAAGGTCTTAGGTTGCAAGACGCCCACACGCGAGGTCATCTCTCTTAACTCCATTGACAAAGTCCTCGAGGTTCCTCTTCGCTGCAGCTCTTCCCTCGCCAGTCATAACCCTCTCCCTCAGCTCATTCATTTTCTCATGCAATCGTTTCCCATCATCTCCTTCCATGATCCTGTCGACGCTGTCTTTCACGTCGCTTCGACTAGTGCTCTGCAACCTGATTCCTATCTCCCACATCTTAGCGATGAAGGCGGAGTTGATGAACTGGTCCCCCGACACGGGGTAGCATAGGAGACGCACCCCGTGCTGTATCGCCTCGAGCGTGGAGTTCCACCCGCAGTGCGTGAGGTAGCACCCGACCGCCTCGTGCGCGAGGACGCCTCCCTGCGGCGCCCAGGCGACGACCTTCCCACGACCGGCGACCGTCTCCAAGTACCCGGCGGGTAGGCCGGCTCGCCATGACGGATCGTCCTTGAGAACCCACAGGAACGGCCGCCCGGTGGCCTCTAGGCCGAGCGCGAGCTCGCTGATCTCGTCGGGCCCGATCGGCGCGACCCAGCTCCCGAAGGAGACGTAGATCACCGACCCTGGGCGCTGCTTGTCCAGCCAGTCAATGCAGGATCCATCTGCCTGCCACATGCTAGTGTTCTTCGCTGGCAGCTTCTGTGCATTCTCGAGTAATTCGTGTGTCGATAGTGGCCCAACTTGCAGGATATGCAGGCCATGTCCCTGTGATGCGTCGGAGTCGTCATCAGCGGCTTCGCTGGGGAAGGAGTTGACGAGGAGGCAGCGGAGGCCCTTGGTGCGCTGTAAGATCTGGAGCCAGAAGGCAAATCGTTTTTCTTGCGACGCTGCGCAGCCGACGAGCCATGGCAGCATCTCTTTGATGCCAAGCTGTAATTTTTCTGGCAATATGTGCAGGTTGTTTGCGGCCTTCAGGTCTGCATTTTCTTGATCTTTGTCAAATCCTTTTGTCAAAATGGGAATGCCTGTAAACCAATGAGGCAGTAAAATTTTTGTAAATACCAAATCAAATAAAATGGCGGAAAGGAATTTCTTGAGCAAAGTTCAAAAAAAAAACAGAAGGAATTTATTGAGCAGGTGTGCAGCTAGCTATCCAATCAGTACAAGCTGCCATAGGAAATTAACTAAGGTCACATTCAACTAAAATACTAGGCTATGATGAGCTGGAGGCTAATGTCAACTTTGGTGCTCGTGCAGGACCAGACTAAGCACGTTATGTTTCACTGATTGGAGCGGGCGCCGGGGCAAAAAGAACTACCCATGCTAAATTCAAATGGTAAATTCATGTCGTTTCTGAGCCCCTCTGCAGAAATGGCGCCAATAGTAATCGTGACAGGGTTTAAGCATATGCATGCCAAACTCTCCTTCCAAGTCTTATTTTATGTGTAAGAAATATGCTCGATCGCTCGAGCTAAGCTAGTGTGTAACATAAACAAAGACGCGCAGCCTGCACTTTAGCTCGATATGGCAGTATCTAGCTAGGCAGTTTGGCTTGGTACCTCAAGCCTATCATTAAGGATACAATACAATGCATAAATGACTATGGATAATACACACGTAAGTAAGGATAATACATACTTACATATCACTGGAAAGTAAGGACAGTACATCTGTTGAGTAGTAATTGGTATTGGTACGTATATAAGTTTTCTTTTGCCTGGCACCTGGCAGTAAGATATATGGTCCTTCCTTGCAGTATAGATCGATAGGACCGTTTGTATAGAATTGGATTTAGATCTCATATACAGAGCCATGTGAGTGCCAGTGACGCTGCCGGACGTAGCTTGACCCGATCTTACGAAAATATATACCCGCCGTATACTTGAAAGGTGAAACAAGAAAAGGGGGACCTGGACTGGATGCATACCGGAATCTGAAATGAACCGCTGTCGAAGAAGCTCCGGGATGGCAGCCACGACGCGAAAGCTCGCCAGCATCGCCGGCCAGAACCCGACGGCCGGCACGCCGCACCGGGAGGCCACCGGGATGGCCCACGACGCGAGGACGTCAACGACGACGCACGCTGCGTGCCCCCGCGTCAGCATCCGCTCCAGGTGCGCAGGCATGTGGTGCTCCATGGCGCGCGCGATGGTAGCGAAGCCCGGAGGCTCGCCGCCGCCGTCGTCCGGGACGCCGCTGGGGATCGACGTGAGCGACACGCCACCGGCGACGGTGGCGCAGCTTCCCATGCGGCGATGGACGAAGTCTGGCACGGCGACGGTGGCCGCGACGCCGCGCGCGGCGAGGGCGCGCGCCAGGTGGAGCATCGGCGTGACGTGCCCCTGCGCGGGGAAGGGCACGAGCACGACGGCGGCGACGTCGGTGAGCTCTGGATCCGCTCCCATGCCGGCCGGCGGCTCGGAACAGAACAAACGAACAATGTGCGCGTCGGCCGGCGACGATCGAGCGGTGCTGGAGCTTGGCCTTCGAACGTGGTGTGTATATTTAAAGATGTGGCAGCGCGCGCGCTCGCGCGGGGCGTGGGATTTGATTCGCCGGCTACTTGCCTAATGCCTACTGGACATGTCCCTCTCCCTCTCCATTTGACGTTGGTTAATTAAGTTGTTGTGTTATCTCTTCGTCCACTGTAAACGTTGTATAGTACTGTCTCATATTCTCATGGTTGGCTGTATCTGTTAGCCGTTACCATCCATATTTGGGATACTGCCAGCTTAGATAATCATGTTTTTTTGGTTGCAAGGAGTTGACCTTCCACAATGCTGGAAACAAATGAACATGTTTGGAGCAGATTAATTCCCCACGTTTTGATTCAACATATGCCAGATGAGATGAAAATTGGAAATGGACAACACCATAAATACTGACTAAGTTTCACAGAACTAGGAGATTGACATACACATTACCACAAGACTATGTTTTCGAGATCATTTCAAATAAGTGCAGAGTGTCCCGAAGAAACCATAGGACAAATAAAAAAAAAGAATAATAGAGGAGTTAGGAACCAAATATTTGTGAGAAAACTATAGTTGATGTTTTTCAAAGTATGTCGTGCTGGTTTCAGTTGTGGAGAAATTAATCTTCAGCATACAGTCGGTCTCTGAATTTCAGGTTTACATTTCTAGACGGATGGAGTAGTTTAATTGGTTCCTGCATCTATATTGGTGAATTGGTAATTGGATCTGCAGTTTAAGGCTAGTTTGTGCAACACACAAATAATTTGTAAATTGTATTCATGTAACAACAAACTTAAGTATAGTTTGAAGCCAAGTTCAGCAAGTAACATGCTTGGTTGACTTTGGGATAAGACAACATGCAGTTAGATGCATGAATGCTTTGTCATTATCATGGCATGTTGCTTTCAGCAATTAACCAGGTGTCAATTTGCATATGTATATGGTGCAAGCAGTTGGGTATCATTGTTTAAATCATTTAATATTTGTACTTAAATTAGAGAACAATGTGGTATATAGTTGACAAAATGCAGCATCTTGGATTAAACTATCACTCAGTTTGTTCAAACATGTGCGCAAAAATTATTTGTGAAATTATCACATTATACTAAGATTCTCAACTAAAAAATCTGCTAGCGAGAGACAATAATGATTTATCAGTAATAGATTGACGTTGAAGTGAGACATACTTACATGTTGTCAAACACAAGTTAATGTTGGTAAAGAGATATCATTCTTTTGTTACTATATTTTCTTTTTAAAATATTGGCAGAGATATGTTTCATCAAATTACTTTTTGGAGGATTTCATTGTGTCTCCATCAAACGGCAGACCACACGAGCGTAGCGGCCACATGATTGTCAACTGCGCCAACCAAACCTATTGTGAGGTTGCCCACATAGCAATTGCAGATATTAGGTTTCCCAAGCTTGTTGTTTTCTAGCCACGAGTAGTTCACATGTCGTGCTTTAGGTGGGTGTTTTCCCCCTGCCAAAATTGTCTGGTCACTACATGTAACAAACTTCTGTTCTTCTAATTGAATAGCAGAGCTCTTGTCAATTACTTCAAAAAAATATGTGATTGCTTTGGAACAAACCTAGGTTGATACAATTTTGTTCCCGGTTTAATTAGTGAAATTATGTATACATTTTGAAGGGTTTGCTTTTTCTAAAAGTTCATCATGGATATGTAGCTTCGGGGTTCAGTTGTACCTGATAATAACTTCCGAACAAAGATATGAATTGTTTAGTTTTGTAGACCTCAGTCTAAAAGTAGAATGCCTAGTTTATCTGGTTAACTAAGACAAGGTTTTGATTTGAGATTGCCTTAATAATATGTATATATCTTGGTATAAACTAATGTCGATATGTTAGTTTCAGAAGTATTTTTGTGTGACTGGGATTTTGTATCATCTAAACCAAAAAAAACCTTATTCAGTAATTGTTAGTCAAAGTTTGTTGTATCCAAACAAAATACTATTTGCATTTCTGGACATGTGGAGTAATATAATTGGTTCATGTATCTATATTGGTGTCCTGGTCTTTAGATCTGCACTTTAATGTTGAATTGTGCATCACACAGATAATTCATAAAATTTATTCATTTCACAAAGTGCTTTACTAATTGAGGCAGAGTTCAGTATGAACAGGCTTGGTTGACTTTGGGATAATATAACATGTAGTTTGATGCATGAGTGCTTGTCATCATCACATGTTGCTTTCATAAATTAACTAGCTTTCAGTTTGGATGTGTACATAGGGTGCTAGTAGTTGGATATCAAGGATTTATATAAAACTCTCAGAAAAAGTGGTTCTTTTTCTTTATGATCTTTAAATAACCTGCAACAAAAAATAAATAGCTTTATGTTCCCAATTCTACTATATTGTTTGTCGGGCACACACGACATGTGAGCAATATAAAACTTGATGCAAATGAAAAATTAACTAATGCAAAGTATTTTTGGTTTTTTGGATTCAAGTGCAACTGAAAATAAAAGAGCATGCAAAGTAAAGAATACGGGATTTATTACGGTTTAAATTGGACAAGGGATAATGGTTTCACTTGACATCTCTATTAAAAATATGGTGGCACGAATATAGCTTCACATGACAAGTTAAAAGCAATGCAACTTTGTATAGTGGTTGATACACATTCATATAGGCATCACGTCCTAGCATAGAGATAATGCAACACAACTCACTAATACTCTCCTAGCATGATAAAACAACACAAGCTAAGACTAAGCAAACACAGAATATTGTCTTAAGAAATTTGACATGACATTGAACACCAATATGCTACCTTGAACAAACAAGGTCATTATCACAAGATGAATAGTAGTACAAACATGCATGTATCCCTAGTGAGGTAAACAACCAAAAGGTAAGACCATAAGCAACACAAAGATTACTCCATCTAACACACACATCCCCCTCATGGGTGATACCTTCGATCTAGAATACCGGATGTAGTATAGTTGCTTTTTCCCTAGAAGCCTAGGTTTATATTGAACCTTTGGGAAGCAAATGTTGTGGTGATTTATTCAAGCAAGACCTTGTTAACTGGTAGTATCTTCATTTCACCCGACCTTTGAGTTTACTCTGTGGTTATGTGTCGATGATGGAAATAGGCCAGGGCTAAGGATTCACCTGCAGTTGTGCATACAAAATGGGATAGATAATAATGAGTTTTCTCAAAATGTGTTAATTCAATATAGATATGATTCTTGTGGGCGATGCATCCTTGTGCACTATAGCTTATGCAAGCCACATATGACTATAGTCTTTTGGTCCAACCAAAAATACTCTAGTCAAGCTGGTTATGTGATGCGGCACGGTGTTGATAATGTAAAGCACCGTCCAGTTGGGAACCCCAAGAGGAAGGTATGATGAATAGAGCAGCAAGGTTTTCCCTCAGTAAGAAACCAATGTTTATCGATCCGAAGGGGAAGAAGCCAAACGACTGAAGGTGATGCTTGATAGCCTAGTGACACTCCAACAAGGGCGCCGTTTACGATCAAACGAGTTAGCGCGTCTTCAACTAGTAGCAACGTGGAACCTGCACACAACACAACCAAATACTTTGCTCCTAACTTACGATGAGGTTGTCAATCTCACCGGTTTGCTGTAAACAAAGGAATAAGCGTATCGAGTGGAAAACAGTAATAGTATGCGAGTAAAGTAAACAGTGCGAGTAAAGTAAACAGGTGATATCAATATAAAGGAAATAGGACCGGGGTCCACAGTTTACTAGTGGTGTCTCTCCATAAGATAAAATAACACATGCTGGGTAAACAAATTACAGTTGGGCAATTGATAGAATAAAGACAACATTCATATGATGAGAGGATCACTATGAGATTTACTCTGGGCATTACAACAAGATACATAGACCGCCATCCAACTGCATCTATGACTAATAATCCACTTGTGGCGAATCAATCCGAGAACTCCACAAGTATTAAGTTGCGAACAACAGATAACTGCATTAAGCAAAGTGTGTAATGTAAACAAAGCATATGCCCTCGAGCATATGAATGTTGTTTTCCCCCTAGTAGCAACAGCACATTTACAACCTTAGAGGTTTCTGTCACTCCCCCAGATTAAATAGAGGCATGAACCCACTATCGAGCATAAACACCCCCTCTTGGAGTCACTAGCAACTACTCGGACAAGATAGATACTAACAACGGAGAGCATGCAAGATCATAAACAACATAGAGATAACATAAGATAAAATTCAGTACTTCAACTCAATCATAACACCAATATTCATCGGATCCCAACAAACACAACATGTAGAATTACATAATGGTGATCTCGATCATGTAAGGCAGCTCACGAGATCTAAACATGAAGCACATGGTGGAGAAGACAACCATCTAGCTACTGCTATGGACCCATAGTCCAAGGTAGACTACTCACTCATCGCACCGCAGGCAAGCATGGCGATGAAGAAGACCTCCGGTGGCGATTCCCCTCTCCGGCAGGGTGCCGGGAAGAGCTTCTGGACCCTCCCGATCTTTGGGTCGACGGCGGCGGCGGATCGCAATGTATTCTGGAAAAGTGATTGGGTATTTAGGTTTTTCCCGTCGGGGGGTCTTTATAGGCGAAGGGGCGGCGTCAGAGGTGGGCCAGGGTGGCCTCACCACCATGGGGCGCGGGCCAGCCCTAGGCCACGCCGCCCTGTGGTGTGGGCGCCCTGTGGCCCCTCTCCGTCTCCTCTTCGGTGTTCTAGAAGCTCCTATGAATATCTAGACTTCTGGCTTTTGTTTCGTCCAATTCCGAGAATATTTCCTGTGTAACTTTTCTGAAACACAAAAACAGCAGAAAATAGGGAACTGGCACTATGGCATCTCGTTAATAGGTTAGTTCCAGAAAATGCATAAAAATGACACGAAGTGTAACGAAACACTAAGCAAATGGTGTAAAAACAAGCATGGAGCATCAAAAATTATGGATACATTGGAGACGTATCAGCATCCCCAAGCTTAACTCCTGCTCGTCCTCGAGTAGGTAAGTGATAACAAAAGAAATAATTTTTGAGGTGACATGCACCTACACAATCTTGATAATATATGTAAGCGTTGTGCGCTGGGATCAAAAGAACTTAAAACATGGGCATGAAAGATATAATCTTGATAGAAGCAACTTAGCAACCATGTAATAACATGAAAAAGAACACAAACAAAAGATCATGAAAATGAAACAATGAAAGTCAAACGTGTGTTCAAATCATAAGGAAAAACATACAAATGGTTTTCAGCTTGTCCTTCATGGAGAGCAAAACATAAATGCATAGGACACCTTCAAGTTTAAGAGGGCGACTAGATACAAATAATTTAAGAACAAGTGAAACCAACAATATGAATCAATCAATGAAAACTTTGGGACAATGCACATTATACTCAGAATGACAACTATGCTCTCTTAGACGGTGCATAAAGATAGAAGGTGGTGACTCAACATAAAAGTAAAAGAAAGGCCCTTCACGGAGGGAAGCAGTGATTGGAAGTTTTATAAACCTTCAAAAATTATGGTACTTACCGGCTTTGAGCTCTCATTGCCCCCATCATAGGCATCTTGAATGGTTAAAGTTAATGCGAAAACACTTATGGTGCATATGCTTAACAAATCATAAGTTGAAAACCTCGTGTCCCGTGAAGTACGAATACCCAAACCTCATGCTACTCAACTTAGAGTCCCAAGCAAGCTCTTGTTATTGTAATTATATGTGTATCATTGAGAACCGCCAACGGGGTACCTCCTTCCCGATGACATGGAATAAGCCCACATCAAAATGACAACACAAACAGACAATGAATACATCGACATCTCTTTTATTTACCATTGGTATAGCTTTTTATTTTGAGATGCGTCGTCGAATGTCCACTATGGGCATGCTATAAATTTCCACCATGAATGATGCATGGCTTAGATTAGCGGCCCAGGCGTTTCCCTAACACATATAAAAACTCCATGATCCCGCAAGATTCCCAACTTATTTCACATCGCGAGTATCCATAAACAAAAGATCACGATATCAACTCAAATGAAAGATAGTGCAATGTTGAAAGCTTGCCCCATGACGGCATGGCTGGGCTAATTTCCAACTTACAACTTGCAAGCATAACAACTCAACATAAGAGAGCCACAATGTCAAAATTTTAAAATGAGAAAAGTAAAGTGTGCCATCAGGTTCGTGAGAGCTTTACTGACCAATTTTCGCATAACTCCAAAAAGAGTTTAATTTGAAGGACAGATAAAAGCAAGTCAAATGTACTTTGGAATAGCAATTTGCTAATAGGTATGTATGGTGGACACTTTGGAAAACTTGGTTTTTAGGAGTTGGATGCACGAGTAGAGCTCATACTCAGTACAAAATGAGGGCTAGCAAAAGACTGGGACCGACCAACTAAGAGAGCAATAATGGCCATAATCATGCAAAGCGACAAAGCGACATTAAAAGAAGCACAAGATGGCATCAAAAGTCAAAAACTAAATGATCATAGAGGCTATGGCGACTTTGTATGAGTCAAACATGTGTGAGCATGCGCCAAGTCAACCCAAATAAAGCATCAAGGAGAAAACCAAAATAATGCTTCCAAATAATTAAAACAACGCATAATTTTTTTCAAAGGCTCATTAAGCAATCTCAGTCATTTGAGACAAGCCATGCTACAGCAAAACCACTAAGCATACTATCAAAAAGACATCAAGCACGACATGCAAAAGTCTAAGCCGCAGTCTACACAAGCTCCTTCTTGTACCACTTTTTTGCATAAAGCTTTTTCTCTTTTCCAACACCATTTGAACTTTTTATAACCAACTCTTTTGATGAAAACCAACATGGACCAGAGGTCAAAATACACCTTGATGAAAAGATATAACAAGATCTGAACACAAATCAAGGCAAAAATCGAAAGCTAAACGCAGTTCTAGAAAAAGTGAACACTCGTGGAAAGGAATAGAGTAAAAAACGGAGTGTTCTTGGCAAATGAAAAGCAAGGCAACTTCTCCAAAATAAATTTATTGGGGTCCAACCATTTATTGCAGCAAACAAAAATAAACAAAACTGAAAACTAAAACAACTGACGCTCCAAGAAAAACGCATAATGCATGAAGCAATAAAAATATAGTGCGTTGAAAGGTGACCTGATTTTTGCCGATGAAGAAGGGGTGCCTCGGGGGCATCCCCAAGCTTTGACGCTTGTACTTCTTGGATATTTCATGGGGTGACATGGGCATCCCCAAGCTTGATCTTTTGTCCATTCTTCAACTCATCTCATCATTCTCCGATCCCTACACTTGAAAACTTCCTTCATACAAAACTAAACACAATTCTATTAGCAACATTAATGTAAGCATAATATTGAATCAACCCCTTTTGCTTCAGGTTTCAACTCAAAACCACCACATATAAAGCATATACTACTGTAGCAACTTCCCCAAAAGTTCCGTGATCAAAAGAACTCAAAAAGAAAGCGATCAAGCAGCAAACACAAATATTGGCAGAAATCTGTCAAAACAGAACAACTGACAAAGGTCGAATTTTTAGAGGGTTTTCTGTTGCTCAAATCAAAAAGTGTTCAACTAATGAAAGTTTGGATAGAACCTGTGGCATATGCACAAGAAATCACATGTCCAAAATATATACAGAGAAATTTCACGAATTTTTACGGTGCAGCACCAAAAACTGTTTCAGGACAGCAACATCCCCAAATCTTACCTCGCTCAAATTAGAGGCTTATCTTGGCACAAAAACGAAATAAAAATGATAAGGAGAGGTCATTACAGTAGTAATAACTTCCAAGACACAAATAAAATAAAAAGAACTGAATGTAAAAACAGTGGGTTATCTCCCAAGAGTGCTTTTCTTTAACGCCTTTGAGCTAGGCTCAGTAATTTGAGAAGATGCTCACATAAGAAATATGAATTGAAGCAAAAGAGAGCATCAAGGAGCAAATATGAAACACATTTAAGTCTAACCCACTTCCTATGCATAGGAATCTTGTAAGAAAATAAATCAAAGAAGCACATAATAACAAGCATGGGTAGATAAAATAAAAGCAACTTCGGAACTTTCAATATAAAGAGAGGTGTTTTAGTAACATGAAAATTCCAACAACCATATTTTCCTCTCTCATAATAATTTTCAGTAGCATCATGAACAAACTCAACAATATAAATATCACACTCACCCTCTTTTAAGCATGGAAGGCGATCAAATAAGGTATTGGTTAAAGAGTTACTCTTATTGGAAGGTAGACAAGGGTTGCTCCATTCTTCCTCCTCTTGATCATTACTCTCCTCCTCTTTTTCATCCAATGAGCTTCCAGTTTCAGCAATTTCTTCTTCCATAGGCTCCTTCAAGGCATTAGTCTCTTCCGTTGGAGAGCATCTATTAAGATATTTAAGAATATAGCCATTTTTTCCTTGTAATTATCAAAGAAAAATGTAAGTATATCATAAACCTCATATTTATAAGATGCATCATCAGTATTTTCAAGCAAATAAGCAAGTTCGAATGCACCCTTCCAAGCAATAAATTCTTCAATTTGTTCCACATCATAAAAGTCATAATTTCCATTAATATAAGAAGATATGGTAACATCATCATTATATTCACATTGAAAAGGAAGGTTTTTATACCTCCTACAGCAACAAGATTTATCAAAGCAATAAGTAACATTATAAGTAGAGCACACATTTCTAGCAATGATATACAATTTATCAATTTGTTCCCATAAGTGTTTCACTTTTTGTGACAAGCGGTGTTCCTCATAATATTTTTGTTGCTCTTCCGTGAACCCACCTTGCCAAAAAGATTTAGTTTCAAAGAAACCAACCATTGATAGAAAGCATGATAAAGCAAGATAATAACAGACCAACAAAAATAACAACTATAGTAGGAACTAATTTTTTTGTATTTTTGATAAAAACTATGCAAGTAAAAATAAAGTAAAGAAAAACTTAAAACAAAGTAAAGGATGTGCGTTCGAAACTCCCCTCGCAGAAGTCTTCTTTTTCCTCCCCGGCAACGGCGCCAGAAAAGAGCTTGATGCGGCACGGTGTTGATAATGTAAAGCACCGTCCAGTTGGGAACCCCAAGAGGAAGGTATGATAAATATAGCAGCAAGGTTTTCCCTCAGTAAGAAACCAAGGTTTATCGATCCGAAGGGGAAGAAGCCAAACGACTGAAGGTGATGCTTGATAGTCTAGTGACACTCCAACAAGGGCGCCGTTTATGATCAAACGAGTTAGCGCGTCTTCAACTAGTAGCAACGTGGAACCTGCACACAACACAACCAAATACTTTGCTCCCAACTTACGATGAGGTTGTCAATCTCACCGGTTTGCTGTAAACAAAGGAATGAGCGTATCGAGTGGAAAACAGTAATAGTATGCGAGTAAAGTAAACAGTGCGAGTAAAGTAAACAGGTGATAGCAATATAAAGGAAATAGGACCGGGGTCCACAGTTCACTAGTGGTGTCTCTCCATAAGATAAAATAACACATGCTGGGTAAACAAATTATAGTTGGGCAATTGATAGAATAAAGACAACGTGATATGTCAAGAGGATCACTATGAGATTTACTCTGGGCATTACAACAAGATACATAGACCGCCATCCAACTGCATCTATGACTAATAATCCACTTGTGGCGAATCAATCCGAGAACTCCGCAAGTATTAAGTTGCGAACAACAGATAACTTCATTAAGCAAAGTGTGTAATGTAAACAAAGCATATGCCCTCGAGCATATGAATGTTGTTTTCCCCCTAGTAGCAACAGCACATCTACAACCTTAGAGGTTTCTGTCACTCCCCCAGATTAAATAGAGGCATGAGCCCACTATCAAGCATAAATACCCCCTCTTGGAGTCACTAGCAACTACTCAGCCAAGATAGCTACTAACAACGGAGAGCATGCAAGATCATAAACAACATAGAGATAACATAAGATAAAATTCAGTACTTCAACTCAATCATAACACCAATATTCATCGGATCCCAACAAACACAACATGTAGAATTACATAACGGTGATCTCGATCATGTAAGGCAGCTCACGAGATCTAAACATGAAGCACATGGTGGAGAAGACAACCATCTAGCTACTACTATGGACCCATAGTCCAAGGTAGACTACTCACTCATCGCGCTGGAGGCAAGCATGGCGATGAAGAAGACCTCCGGTGGCGATTCCCCTCTCCGGCAGGGTGCCGGGAAGAGCTTCTGGACCCTCCCGATCTTCGGGTCGACAACGGCGGTGGATCGCGATGTATTCTAGAAAAGTGATCGGGTATTTAGGTTTTTCCCATCGGGGGGTCTTTATAGGCGAAGGGGCGGCGTCAGAGGTGGGTCAGGGTGGCCTCACCACCAGGGGCGCGGGCCAGCCCTAGGCCATGCCGCCCTATGGTGTGGGCGCCCTGTGGCCCCTCTCCATCTCCTCTTCGGTGTTCTAGAAGCTCCTATGAATATCTGGACTTCTGGCTTTTGTTTCATCCAATTCCAAGAATATTTCCTGTGTAACTTTTCTGAAACACAAAAACAGCAGAAAACAGGGAACTGGCACTGTGGCATCTCGTTAATAGGTTAGTTCCGGAAAATGCATAAAAATGCCACGAAGTGTAACGAAACACTAAGCAAATGGTATAAAAACAAGCATGGAGCATCAAAAATTATGGATACGTTGGAGACGTATCATTATGCCATAGTTATTAAGTAGTGTATGCACATGCCAAAGCAATAAGATCAATGACATCACCCTTACTCCCCAGTGGATCTCAAATCAACTATTGTACTCCCCCTGATGTCACTGTGTTTCACTTGAAGAAGACGATCTCCACTAATCTCACCTTACTACTTATTCGATCATCGGGGTCTTGGGTACATGACAAGTCCTAGATCTAGGTAGGAGACAAAGATACAATCATACCAATCTCATATGATAAATAAACATAGTACCAATGTAAATAAGATGCACATATTGCTGTGAGGCTAGGTCTCATCCCTCAGCCCGTGAGGACTACTCACACATTATTAGATCAACAATCATAAACATTGTATTAATATATTCAAGAACAATATCAAATAGTATTACAATGCCGCCAATCGCGATGACATCAAGGTTACAAGTAGTATCTATGGTGATGGAGATGTAGGGGGATGGAGGTGGCGGTTGTGGAGCAGTGATTCCCCTCTCCCCAGATAAAATGGATCTTAGATCTATGTGTAAATCTTTCTACGGTGCCTCTCTGTTTGCGGCGGCTTGATGGCATCAACTCTATTCTTTAAATGCCACTCGTTGGGACTCCAAGCGCAGAGTGATGTAGAAAGAGAAGTTTTCCCCACAAGGGTGACTCGGGGTTATTATCGAACTCTCGGGGAAGCCTGAGGTTGGTTCCTTATCTTCGCTCTTCAAGCAACCTGCAATAACAAACAAATAATTTTGCATCCTCAACTAACTATGGTGGTTGTCAGTCACCCACGGCTCGCAAGATTAACAAAACCAAAGGAAAACATTAAGAAAAATATTTTGGTGAAAGGATTGAAAGTAAAACAGAGCAAAAGTATAACTAAAGAACTACTTATGATTAAAAACTAGAGTAGGGATCATGTTTTCACTTGATCTCCCTCTCTCATAAACATGATGGTAATAAAGCAAAAACCATAAATTAAAAGCATGCAAATACAAAAGATGTCATTGATAAACATAAATATGGGCATCATGTCCAAATGTATAGTTAGTGTTTAGTCAACTCACTAATACCCCTTTGACAAGGGAGTCCACCTCAAGTAAATTTAAGACTTAACAGAGTATTGCATAAAGCACTTTAACATGATGTTGAAAATACATGCATCCTTGCAAGCAAGGGGTCCCTTCTGTCACTAATCTTTTATGCATGATTAACCATTCTCCCTAGTGAGGAAATCATAGAAAGGTAACCATAGCAGTACAGAGATTTCTGTCACTTCCCCAAACCACTACAAAGTTGATCCAACTAATGCACACATCCCCCCACGCGCCCTAGCATACTAGTGTGATCAAGACCAGCAAACAAGAATGGGGTAACATATACATCTACTCATACATCAAGAACGTAAACATCTTTGCATCTCATAAATCATCTCCATAACATAAGTTCCACCACATAGGTACTACAAATATGGTCACAATCATGATAGGTAGCTCATGTGACTCTAATATATGAAGCAGGAGAGAGTTTGATACAAGTTACTTCCATAATCTCCATGTCCAGGGGTTGAATGACTCCCTCCTCATCATGGTGCTGAAGGAGATGATGTCGATGGAGTCGAAGGGGCAACCGAGAGTGGCTCTGGAAGCGTCTTCCTATCCTCGCTGTCTTTAGATCCGTATGGTGTATTCGGTGTTTCTCCACCGCCTTTCGTGAAATTGCCGAACAGGGATATATTTTAGGTCAAGACGGTTCCGTAGAGTCCAAGATTGTGACGAAACAACGCACGAGGGGGGAGAGAGGGCCCACCATGCAGCCAAAGGTGGGCCCACATGGTCCCTGCTCTTTTCCTCCTTGTTGCGTTCTTTGTTGACTTCTTCTTCTCACAATCTTCTATTTCCCAAAAAAGTGACGTGGCAAAAAGTTTGGGTCCGTTTAACGTCCGGAAGGTCCCTGAAACTCAAAAACATGCAAAAACAAGAAAATCTGCTTCGTAGTGTTAAAACGATGAAAGAGGATTGTTTAGAAAACCCCCGAAATCAATGTCAAACAAGTTGAAGTCATTATAAAACTATCAAATAACAAGGAATATGACCTTAATAAACTACAAAGTTCATGGATGCGTTTCACATGCATCACGCCTCTATTGCCAATTATATATGTGTGCCTTCACAAAAGTTTCTTGGTTTGACCTGACAAAGGCGGTGGTATGTGGTATGGGCGCCTGATACGGGCGGGCTCTGCCCATACTAGTGCATGTTAAAGCTTCTGATGCTTGGCTTCGTGGCCTTTTGACTTAGGAAAATTCACAACTCACAAATCCTTATTAATTAGTCTTACTTTCGCCCAAAAAGTGTTCGATAATTACCCCGAGTCATCTTTGTGGGGAAAACTTCTCTTGCTGCATCACTGCACTTGGAGTCCCAATAAGTATCATTTTTAAGAACAGAGTTACTTCTGTCAACAACCCACTACGCTCAAAATTCCATGTCGAATGATCATCTTGCTTAACCGAGCTTAGAGGTATTCTTGTGATTGACTGGGCATTGAACAATGGGAAGGTGGCAGCTAAAACATCATCACGCCAACATACTGATGAATAATAACTCAGAGACTTTTACCAACTTAGAATCTTCTTTACTAGTGATGGTGCGCAGATGCTCCTCCCAAGAAATCCAGTTGTGATCCCATATATCTTTAGATGCTCGGTTACCAATCCTTCTAATAAGCCCTTACTTTAGCACTCCAATACCTTAATGGACAGCACACCAAACTTGCGATACTGAGCTCCCTAGCTGTGCCTCAAGCAAATCATCATATGGGAAGCATAGGGCTTTTAGAACTCTCGAACTAAGTGCATATGGTTCATGCAAAAATCCTCCAAGGCTGACGTGGAAGAACCGCAAGGCTGAAAAATTCAAAATCATGAACACATAGACCTCCCATACACTTTGGCTAGATCATATATGCTAGGCAACCCATGCATGTTTTCTTTTACCAACCTAGAATATTTTTTACTAGTGATGGTGCACAAATTTAGCTCCCTATAGAAATCCAATTGTGGTCACGGATTTCTGTAGAATCTTTGTTACCAATCCTTCAAATGAACCCTTGCTTTAGCACCCCAATGCCTTCATGGACAAAGACGCCAAACTTGTGACAGTGAGCTCCCTAGTTGTGCCTCAAGCAAATCAGCATATGGAAAATATAGGGCTTTTAAAACTCTTGAACCAAGCGTCTCTGGTTTCTACAAACTCCTCTAATCCTAAAATGCAAGCATTTGCAAGGTTGAAAATTTCCAAATAACAAAAACCCGGACTTCCCATATACTTTGGCTAGATCATAATATCCAAGAAAACCCACACCGAATTTCTTTTACCTTCTTTATCCCACCAAAATTTCCTAGCCATGGTATTGATGTGTGATACGTTGAAAATGTATCTATAATTTTTGATGCTCCATGCTTGTTTTACACCAATTGCTTTATGTTTTGTTTACACTTCGTGACATTTTTATGCATTTTCCGGAACTAACCTATTAACATGATGCCATAGTGTCAGTTCCTTTTTCTGCTATTTTTGTATTTCAGAAAAGTTATACATGAAATATTCTCGGAATTGGACAAAACAAAAGCCATACCTCCTATTTTTCCCGACACGAAGACGAAGTCCAAAGCAGAGACATAGGAGGGCACCGAGGTGGCCACACCACCTGGTGGCGTGCCCCCTCTAGCCGTGCCAGGCCATGGTGTGGGCCCCTCGGGTCCCCTCTAACATCGCACTTCCGCCTATAAAATGCCTCCAACGCAAAAACCCTAAATCAATTAGTATCGATCCACAAAAAGTTCTGCAGCACCGCCGCCATCGAAGACCAATTTCGGGGGACAAAAGTCTCTGTTCCGGCACCCTGCCGGGATGGGGAATTGCCCCCAGAGCCATCTCCATCGACTCCACCACCATCTTCATCGCCGTTGCTAACTCCCATGATGAGGAGGGAGTAGTTCTCCCCCGAGGCTGAGGGCTCTACCGATAGCTATGTGTTCATCTCTCTCACCCATGGTGTGATCTTTATGTGATCATGAGCTTTGTATCTAGTTGAATAAGTAGATGTTACTCTTCATCTATTATGCTACTCATGTTCTTTTATTAATGTAATCTCCGGAGACACCTTGTCCCATGATGTGAAGTTGACTATGTGCGCATCATGTGTGGCTCTTAGGCTAAAGTTTTCTGTAATACTTATCATGAGTTATGATTTGAGTTGGATGTCTCTATGAATTGTGGTGTTTGTCTGGAACCATCTAGTGCGCTCAAGGTGACGGTGTGGGGCTATCTAGTTTGGGGAATGCAAACTTTAAGGAGTGCTTTTATAGCCCTACGCATGGATTAGTGTTCGTGAAAGGATCGGTACGGGCGACTAGAGGGGGGGTGAATAGGCGCTAAGTCAATTTTTAATCTTTTTCAAATTTAAGGCTTGACACAAAGTAAATTCACTAGATGTGCAACTAGGTGAATTTCCTATAAGTGGCAAGCATGCAAGTAAACAAGTAACTAGCAAGATACAAGTAAGGGAAAAAAATAACCGAAGAGTGGAGACCGGAGACACAAGGATGTATTCCCGTAGTTCCTT
Organism: Dactylis glomerata; assembly: GCA_007115705.1. Lineage (NCBI taxonomy): Eukaryota > Viridiplantae > Streptophyta > Magnoliopsida > Poales > Poaceae > Dactylis > Dactylis glomerata. The sequence continues at coordinate 847,807 of QXEO01001391.1, read as the reverse complement.
CCTTTTGAGGGGAAGTACGTCTACGTTGGAGAGGTGTGGTGACACGGAGTCGACCAACGCCACAAAGGCTCACCTTGTTCTCCGGTGAGCAAGCCACAGAGGCTAGCTCATTTCCACTAAGCGGTGGTAATGGGGGAACCACGAATCCCTTACACGGAGCTTGGGGCACAACTCCACAACTCAATTGGAGGCTCCCAAGAAAGCCACGGAGGCAAGAATCACCACAAAGATGAGCTAATCAACCAATTACAACACCTAGGGTCACAAGATCCCCTAGGTGCAAATCCTCCAAGCAAATGGAGGGGGAAATGAAATTCCTTCGGTGAAGATGTAGATCGGTGCCTCCTCCTTCAATCCTCCAAAGATCAAGAGCTTTGGTTGGCTAGAAGGGGAGATCTATGGAATTTGGTGTTTTTGCAATGGGGGTAGGTGAGAGCTTCAAGGATGAACAATGGTTGGTGAAGTTCTAACTCAACCCCAGCTGGGAGAAGGGGTATTTATAGGTGGGTGAGAATGTGGCCGTTGGAGGCAGCACCCAGCAGCAATCCGGCGATAAGTCCGGCGGCGCCGGCCTCTGGGCCGGACGCCCCGGCGGTAAGTCCGGCGGGACCGGATTTCTCGCCGGATGTCCGGCGGCCCACCGGGCGGATCCGGCGCCCCGCCGAAAAGCCAATCAGTATAGCAATCCGGCGGCTCCGCCGGGCTGGTCCGGTCTGCCGCCGGATGGTTCGGCCAGGGAGCCGACCAGACCAACTTAGGCCACTTTTGGCAGGCGATTCCACCATCTTTCTTTTTATGCATTAAAACCCCTTCACCTATGAACTTAAACCTGTATGCATATATTTCAAATATTAGTTCACACAAAACATAGTCATGTCATTGTAAATCAAAAAAGTAGAAAGGGACAAATGTCCTTTCAATCTCCCCCTTTTTGATTTGCGATGACAAACTATGTTAGAGTCTCATAGGAGAAACAAAACATGGTATCTAATGAATAGTGAGAGTGCTCCCCCATAACATATGCACATGGTAGAATTTGCTTTTGGAATGCAAAGTGCAAGATTTATATTATAGGGAGCTCCCCCACCATCAATAGGAACCAAGCATGGCATGGACAAGATAATATCATGGATAGATAATAATATAGCAAGCATAGACATATCCAAACATAAACATAGAGTGCATAGTGCATAATTAAAGTACACACTTGTCCACACACGATAAGGTTCCACGGAGTTTGAGAGATAAAATGGCAAATAAAACGCAAATGGACACAAGCCACTTAAGAACCAAGGAAAATGAAAGCGAGGCTTGTGTCATGCGATGTTATTCCTAGAGACTCTACACGCTTCTCCCCCTTTGGCATCGAAACACCAAAATGGGACAAGAGAGTAGAAGATGCTAGCGCTCAAAAATCTTCACTGGGGAGAGGAGAACCCTCGGGATCATCTTCTCCATGAGCACCTTCATCTTCATCAGCATCTTCTGGCTCAGAGGGTGGCTCAAAGTCTCCAAAGTCTTCAGCGCCAGCAAACATGGCATCATCAAGAGGCGGCATGACAAAGTTGACATATGGGACCGGATCCAACTCGGTTCCAACAGGAGGAACTGCACTGCCTCTAGCTGCCAAGAACTCATTCTGCCTCCTCCGAGTCTCCTGACTCATCTCCATGCTCCTATGAGCCACATCATAAGTGCTGCGACACATATCCCACAAATTCTTGAAGAATGCAGCAACACCTTTCTTGCGAGAGGACCTATGATGGCGATGATGACGACGGTGACTAGCTCCAGAGCCAGAGGCATGGTGAGGATCAGGAGCATCCATGGTGCGACCTCTAGCCCTGGCAGGGAGCAAGCTGGGAGCCTCTTCAAAACCACCCTGGAAACCCACTGAGAAAGTCTCCATCTCCAGAATCTGTCCACGCACCTGAGCAGTCTGAGTCCGGGGCTGCCTGTTGATCAAACGCTGCACATACTGACAGTAGTTGGGAGTCATGCGCTTCAGAGTAGCTCTCTTGATCTCCTAAAAAATGAAGTCACAACCATCTATCTTCCGAAGCTTGTCGGGCTGGCAGTAGTATAGCAAGTTCCTGTGATAGCCCCTGACACTAGCATCATCTCCAGCCTTACTCACCAGATTCTGACGGAAGAGCTTGGCAAGAGCATTGTAGTAGTAGTACATCCCTGAAATGGCAGGAGCAGGGAGAGATGGCTCATCTGGATAGCAAATGCGAGAGATCTTCTCCACAGAAAACGGTGACTCCGAGTGAATCTTGAAACCACCAGCCCTACCACCACCATAGCCCAAAGCATCACAGAAATCAGCAAACGTGGCAGTGAAAACATCTTGGCCAGTCATCCAAGAGAAGGACTCAGCAGGGTCATTATGGAAGAAAACAGTGCAGCTGAACTGACGGACCACCAAAGGCTGAATAGGCTCCGAGAGGGTGACAAGGTCAAACAGGTCCATCTTGAGAAGAGCCTCATTGATAAAGCGAAAGTCCCTAGAGACATACTGCTGAAAGTGCTCGACATTGAGGGATTTAGGCACCACATAGAATCTACTCTTCATGTGCTCAGATGCATCATAGTAATCATCCCACATGGCACGCTGAGAATCAGTCCAGAACTTCTTGTCACTGCCAGTGTACTGCCTCTCATGAAAGCGGTACGGGTTCGCAAGGCGAAGTTTACGCCAAGTGTCAATATGAGCTGAACCCAAGTTCCCCGTGATCTCCTGCTCCTTCTCCACGTCCACTAGGCCACGAGCCCCCTTCCCCTTCCGGGGTGGATGAGGGCCACGAGTGTATACAAGCTTGGACTTCACACGCTGCCCTGCAGCCGCAGAGCTGCTACCTTCAGCTGGGGTCTTCCCTGACTGACGAGTATGACGCGGAGGGCGTCCCTCAACCTCATCAAGCTTCCTCTTCTTGACCTCAAAGGCTCGAGCATCTTCTTCATTGTCAATCCGGTAGTCACTGTCCTCAGTCGAAAACGAGTCTGAAAAATGCAAGCAAAGCAAAGCAACACCAGATAAAGATACGTGTCACGGAAAAGGAACTCAAAGTCGGGTAAGAACAAGTGCATGATGGAGAGGTGGTATGGCAGTGAGGTTCGGCGCCAGGTCCGGCGGGACCGGACTGTGGGCCGGACTGTCCGGCGGGCCGCCGGGCCGTTCCGGTTGACGCGCCGAACTGGGATACAGAACACCAGTTCGGCGGGTCCGCCGAAATGGTCCGGTGGTCCGCCGGGCGGTCCGGCGCCAGGTCCGGCGACCGCCGAGCATCTCGCCGAAAAACTCACCTGTCACACTACCTTCAATCATGACTCGAATAACTTGTCCATACCAACTCAAAGGATACATGGATGCCAAGGAACAAAAACAAGCCCATCGAAGAACGAAACCCTAAAGGATCTATCCCTAGACAAATTGAATCTAACCCTAGATACACCCTAGATCTACTCATACAAGAGCATGAACAAACCGAGTGTGAGGCAAGGGCTGGAGGAAGAAGATGAAACGAGGGAGTTACCGGAAGACATGGTGCACAAGAAGATGGGGAAGAATCCCGATCTCCCAATGCAGTTGACGAAACGCGAAGATCTTCGGAGGAAAGCTTCAAAACAACCCAATCTACACCCGATCTAAATTTGGAAGGGATTGGTTGGGTGGAGAGGCTAGGGGGAGGAGAAGCTTGAGGAGGCGGCGGCTATGGAGATGGGGGCGGGTGTGGGGAGGAAGGGAAGTGGGGGAAAACTGATTTGGAACCCCTCCCCACGATTTTATATAGGCCGCCAGTCCGGCGGTAAGTCCGGCGGGACCGGGCCGTACGCCGGACGGTCCGGCGGGCCGCCGGGCCATTCCGGCGAGCTCGCCGAACTGGTATACTGAACGCCAGTTCGGCGGATCCGCCGAAACGGTCCGGTGGGCCGCCGGGCAGTCCGACCCCGGGTCCGGTTTTCGCCGGGCAGGCCGCCGAGACACTCGAAGGAACTAGAAAAATTTGGAAAAAGTACATCAAGTCGATATGTGACATGTATCAACAAGAAAAACATGGTGTGCGGAAGAAATCAACAGCCATCAAACTTGTTTGCAAGGAAATCAACTTAAGATTGCATGCCTTCCAAAGAAGAGCAACAACAAAACACGAGATTTGAAGACATGCAATGGTGGGGGATTTCTCCCCCTATGTGTGATCACCAATGTCGTGACACCGCGAAGAGACATGCTTGGGCTCAAATGACATTAGTGATCTTATGATGTCGCACACTTGAGTATGCATCGTGCCATTAGTTGACACGATGACTATCCTCAACTATGCGCATCTAGACTAGAGGAACACACTATATTATGGGAATGAGTGCACACGATCAAGCCACATTGCAAGAGTCTAGGATATTCAATTCATGCCTCAACTCTCAGAATCTTGCTTCATCAAGAGGCTTCGTGAAAATGTCGGCGAGTTGGTCTTGTGTACCTACATAAGATAGGTTAATCTCACCTCGGTTGACATGGTCACGGATGAAGTGGTGGCGGATCTCGATGTGCTTGGTCTTGTTGTGTTGAACCGGATTATGAGCGATCTTGATGGCACTCTCATTGTCACATAAGAGTGGCACCTTATCGAAGTGAATACCATAATCCTCCATGGTTTGCCTCATCCAAAGAAGTTGAGCACAACAACTCGCGGCCGCCACATACTCGGCTTCGGCGGTGGAGAGAGACACACAATTTTGCTTCTTGGAAGACCAACTAACCAAAGACCTACCAAAAAATTGGCAAGCCCCAGAAGTTGACTTCCTATCCACTTTGTCTCCCGCCCAATCCGAGTCCGAGTACCCTACAAGCTCAAAGCTTGCTCCCTTCGGGTACCAAAGGCCAAAAGTTGGGGTATCAATCAAATATCGAAAGACTCTTTTGACCACCATTAGATGGCTTTCCTTAGGGGCGGCTTGATATCGTGCACACATTCCCACACTAAGCATGATATCCGGTCTAGATGCACAAAGATAGAGCAAAGACCCAATCATAGAGCGATAAAGTTTTTGATCCACTTCTTTACCATTAGGATCGAGATCAAGAGTAACCTTTGTAGGCATGGGAGTCTTGGCTCCCTTCACTCCGGTATCCATCTTGAACTTCTTGAGCATGTCTTGGGTGTACTTGGCTTGATTGATGAAGGTGCCACCCTTCAATTGCTTTATCTCAAAGCCAAGAAAGAATTTCAACTCCCCCATTATAGACATCTCAAATTTATCTGTCATTAGTCTCGCAAATTCATCATTGAAAGATTTGTTAGAAGAACCAAAAATGATATCATCTACATAAAGTTGGCATATGAAAAGCTCCCCGTTTACTTTCTTAGTAAAAAGAGTGGGATCAATGAGGCCTATCTCAAACCCACGGTCTACAAGAAGCTCTCTAAGATGCTCGTACCACGCACGTGGGGCTTGTTTAAGGCCATAGAGTGCCTTATCGAGCTTGTAGACATGGTTCGGAAAGTTAGGATCCTCAAAACCCGGGGGTTGCTTTACAAACACTAACTCATGCAAAGGACCATTTAAGAAAGCATTCTTCACATCCATTTGTTGCAACTTAAAATTATGATGTGAAGCATAAGCAAGAAGGATACGGATGGACTCAAGGCGAGCCACGGGTGCAAAAGTCTCTCCATAGTCGATGCCTTCAATTTGAGAGTATCCTTGAGCAACCAAACGAGCCTTGTTCCTCACAACAATTCCATTTGCATCTTGCTTGTTCTTGAAGATCCACTTGGTTCCAATGACATTGCGGCAATCCTTGGGCTTCTCTACTAATGACCAAACTTTGTTGCGCTCGAAGTTATTGAGTTCTTCATGCATGGCTTCTACCCAATCCGGGTCTTCAAGCGCTTCAAACACTTTTTGAGGTTCCACACAAGAGATATAGGCATGGTGGTTACTAAAGTTTGCCAATTGCCTCCTTGTGGACACCCCTTTCCTTACACTTCCAATCACACTCTCCAAGGTGTGGCTACCTCTATGGAGAGTTGTTGCTATCTTCATGGCACGGCGAGCTTGAGCTTCTTCAAGAGATTCTTGAGAGGCCACTTGGTCATCACCACGGTTTTCGTCCTCGCCTTGACCTTCAAACCAAGCATGCTCATCATCTTGAGCTTGCTCTTCGTCTTGAACTTGATCTTGATCACCACTTGGTGAAAAATCACCATCATGCTCATGGTCTTGATCTTGATCATGCTCACAAGGTTGAGGGGCTTGAGTTTGTCTTTGGCTAGCATCAAAGGGACCTTGAGGAGCTTGTTGTGTTTGAGAGGGTGAAGGCTGTCGTCGTGGTGAAACAACATATGCCATAGGATGGCTTAAATGGGGGCCGAACTAGATGCTGGAGGATTCGGGAGAGGGGAACGGGCTAAAAAGCACGACAGAAAGAGACACTGATCTACCCAGGTTCGGGGCTCTCGTCAGGAGATAACACCCCTACTCCTGCTCTACTGATGGTATATTTGGGTTGATGTAGTACACAACAATGGTGCTTCCAAGCTCTCTGCTAGAGAAGGAAGATGAACTGCTAAGTGTAGGAACACAGAGTGACCAACCAACCTTCAACCTTCTAACCCCCTTGCTAGAACTCCCTGTGCCACCTTATATAGTGGTGGCCAGGGTTACAACGGTCATAGAAGACCAGGAAACACCAACTACACTCCAAATAGGACTTGTTGTCGAGGGCAGACGCCCACGACTTTCTCCCTGATTGCTCTCGATGGGACTCCCCTTGTTGTACCTTGTACCTCTTGAACTGTGGCCTTACCTCTGTGCGGTAAGCTCGTACTTGTGCACAGTGAGGGTAGGTAACCTCCACTGTGCACCCTGCCATCTTACTCTGCTACCATGCTGGGATGTTTTCTTCCTTGATTGTAGGGATGTGACACCTTGGTTGACTTAAGTATCCCGGATATGACCGTTGGCCATACCCAGGACTTTATATGCCGGACCAACGACCTACGAGGGTCGGGTAATCCGGCCTCCCCTGCTCCTGCACAACACACCAAATGGTTAGGCCGGCATATCTAAGTATATGCCGGCACACTTTTATAAGTATTCCGGCTATGCCGGCATATCCAAGTATCAGCCGGGATACACATTATATGCCGGCCTGGCCGATGCTCTTATATTCCGGCCAGGCCCTTCCTTGATAACCCGGCATAAAGTCAATCATAGACCTTGTGTCTTTCTACTCTCTTGACCCTACCGGGGGTCATCCCCCCGACACTAGTCCCCGAAGCTGCCGAGGTTCCCCAGTCATAACTGTGGAGCCTTGACAGGTTCAACATACCTTTCTTCATTATGCCCCGGCGATCAGATTATATGCCGGCACATCTGCACATATCCCGGCCTCTGTTCCTGTTCCAAAACTTATTCCGGCCGGTCCCTAGGGCATTCCGGACGGAACATATACATCGGGCAGTTAATCCGACATATAGACGAGTCTTCCTCGAGAAGCCATGCCTGACAGCTTTGCATCGAAACTTGAAACTTCGGCATATAGACGAGTCTTCCTCGAGAAGCCATGCCTGACAGCTTTGCATCGAAACTTGAAACTTCCCTGTCACCTCGAACGGTCACACGATGTGATGGTTCGCAGTGCAGTTACTCCTCGCCATCATGGCGTCATGGCACGGTTACAGGAACCGCCGCCCCACTCTGTGCCGCCACGTGGCGCCTCGCCGCAGAAACGGTCGGGGGAGTGGAGCACTATCCTCCCTACGACCCCCACGACCGGCCTCCTCGGTATAAATACGGGGTGGGGGTAACTTATTCTTTTTACCCCCGCCACAGTGCCTTCTTCCTCAGATCCTCTGCCCCTTGCGCTTCGCCGCCGGGCCAAGAAACCGAGAAGGGAAGCTGCCGCCGTCGTCCACCTGCACGCCGGCGCCTCCGCTTGCCGACGTCCGGCGTCATCGTCGACGACGCCACCGCCGCCTCTTCTCCCCGCAGCCTTGCAGGGAGATTGGATCTTCCTCTGCACACTTGCCGCCGCCGCTCCATCGCCGTAGGCCAAGCTCCGGTGAGTTCCTCTTCCTCTGTTCTTCCTTTCCCTGCTCTTCTGCAACTAGGCTGCGGTAGCCTCACTGGTTTGTATCCATGGTAGTTCCTTTGCTGGATATTTCGTTGCTTCGATTAGCATTGCTAGCAGTGTTTCGTAACAGCTCACAGGTGTTCTTCCGCAGAAATTATATCCCTGATTATTTCCGATTTTAACTGCCTCGGTAGATCTTCTATTCCTGCTAACATCTGTGAGAGTGGTATGCCGGAGAGACTAACCTCCCTCTTTTCTCCGGCCTTGATAGGAATAACATCACGGGACTCCGGCTCTCACGCCTTATCCCGGCCACTAAGATGGCATCTTCAAGCATGACGGGCACCTCGGCCTCTGAGGAAGATACCTCGGCCCGAGCTCAAGGACGCTCCGGCTGGGAGGGGTCGGAGGTTACTCCGGCCGAGATATCCTGGGTCACCTCCACCAGGAGAGTCCCGGAGGGCGTAGCATGCCGGCTACCAGCAGGAGAAACTGTGCCGGCACCTGAACCTGGCGAACGCGTCGTCTTCATCGCCCACTTCGAGCGTGGCTTCGGCCTGCCGGCATCGGACTTCTTCCGGGACTTCCTCAACACCTACGACCTACAACCTCATCATATCCCGGCCAATGCCGTGATGATCCTCTCCGCCTTCGCTGCTTTTTGCGAGGGCTATGCCGGCATAGAGGCCCTTACTCAAGGCTGGGCGAAGTACTTCCAACTGCGGAAGCAAGTCGTCCAAGAGCCGCCCCGGAGCAAGGACGACCCGCCGGAGACGGCCCAGGAAAAGAAGGACCGCCCCATGACCCTCTGCGGCGCGGCCACCATCATGTCCCGAAAGGGCTCGGACTTCCCCAAGGTGGAACTCCTGGAATCTTGCAAGAAGTGGCAGAAAAGCTTCTTCTACGTCAAGAACACCACCGACGAGGATCTGCTCAACCTGCCGCCATTTGTGGACGAGCCACCCTTGGCTATGACGAACTGGACCTACAACCCGAAGAACTCGGTGATGCCGGTGAATGCGCTTCACCGGGTTAAGGGCGAGCTCCTGGATGCCGGTCTTACTCCTCAAGACCTGGTGGCCTGCTATATAAGCCGGCGCGTCTCCCCTCTGCAGCGCCGGTCGCACAAGATCTGCCAGATGAGCGGGCCAATGGACCCCACCCGGCACTCCACACACGAGCTGACTCCGGCCGACATTCTGCGCCGGATTAAGGATGTCTGCAAGTCCTCTCAGGCCACTTTTGCCTGGGGGCTAGAACCATACAGCCGGGATAGGCCCGCCCCAACGGTAAACCATATTATCCGATACATAAAGTCCATGTCCGGCACATAGATACTTAAGCCGACATATGTCTGTTTGCCGACACATATCATATTGATCCGACATACCTCTTCCACCGGCATATTTCCTTGTCTGAATACTTGACTTTGCTGTTTATACAGAAATTCAGCATCCAAACCATGGAGAACTCCCGGATCAAGATCGCGGCGGACCGCACCGTTGCGGATGTTAAAGATCCGGATCATTGGGATAAGCTTCCCAGGAGCACCCGTGCTGCAGCTGCCATGGGTAAGGGCTCTTCATCCCGGCATTATACTCAAGACCGGGGTGAGATTGATTCTGACGAGGAGATCCTGCTGTACTATGACCCGATGCCACTTGCGTATGCCTTTCCAGAAACACCTATTGCTTACGAGTTTCCAATGCCGTCCTCAGCTATCCCGGACGATATGGTTATCGACGCCGCCCCTCTGAACCAGGGACCTCCTTCCACCGGCGGACGTGCCGGCCGGAAGCGAGGGGTGAAGCTCCAGCCCGACACACCTCAGAAGTCAAAGAGGCAGAAGGTCGGCGTGCCCAAACTGAAGAAACCGAGACCTGCCGCCGCGGGGTAAGTTTCCTTTTCTTTGCATTTCCTCCGACATATCTCTTGCTTGTACTACTGACTTGGTGTTTTCTCTCTTTCAGAGCTCCTCTTGCGCCGGAACAAGCTTCTAGCTTGAGTGGCGACCCGAAGGTTACCAAGCCCGCTGCCCCTGCTACCTCCGACATACCCTCTGCCAGCCACACGACCTCCCCGGCGCCGGCATCTTCGCCTGCGCCTGAGAAGACCACCTCCCTGGCGAAGGACGTTCCTCCGCCGGAACAAGATATCTCTGCCCCCGACGTCCACATGGACTCGGGGGCTCAACAGGAAACCTCGGCTCCTGATGTCCACATGGACACAGGAGCCCACCAAGAAGCACCAGACTCCGGCGCGCCCACCAGCGACGCCGGCACAACTGAAGCCGCCGGAGCAGACACCAAGGGTAAAGGCCCTTTAGTGCCGGAAGTCCGGACTATCCCGGATCCTGCCTCTGCTGGCCAAGAAGCACCGGCCGCGCCGGAACAGCCCGCACCCGAGACTCCTTCAGCTGACAAGACCCCAGCACCGGCCAAGACCACTGCACCGGCCAAGACCACTGCACCGGCCAAGACCACTGCACCGGCCAAGTCCACTGCCCCGGCCAAGACCACTGCACCGGCCCAGACCGGCACGTTGAAGATTCAGCCGGCCAAGTCCGGCACACCATCTGCCGCAACTGCTCCTCCTAAGGCAGCGTCCCGGACCAGCTCTGCTCTGGCCCTGCATCTTGGCAGGGCAGCAGCCCGGCCGGGGTACCGGACCAGCTTCTTCGACACCCCAGAACTCGAGGGCCTCGTCCCTCTTGCGACGAAAAGTGATCAGAGCCTCGGCTCTCTTAAGGAGCAGTGCACCAAGTGGAACGACGCCAGCAACATGGACACTGCGGACTCAAGGAGCAAGAAGCTGGCCGAAGCCAAGACCAGTGGCGACCCAAGCGACTTCCTGGCAGCGAAGCCCATACCGATCGCCAGCGAGCTCCTCAGCATCCAGCAAAGACTTCACAAGTTGGCCTCTGCCACCAACGTAAGTCCTCTCTATTTACACACATATCCCCAGTCCCCGAAAATGTCGGCTGTCCGGGATATGGACATCCGGGATTTTCTCATAGTCCTTTAGCTAGCTTCTTTTGAATTAACTGCCGACATATGAGCTCGATCCGAGCTTCAAATCCTAGTCACCGAGGGCCGGGATAGGTGCGCAGCACCTGTGCCGGGTCTTTAACAATTTCACATCTCTATTATCTTTCAAATCCTCTTGACCGGGATATAAGCTCGATTCGAGCTTCAAATCCTAGTCACCGAGAGCCGGGATAGGTGCGCAGCACCTGTGCCGGGTCTTTAACAATTTCACATCTCTATTATCTTTCAAATCCTCTTGACCGGGATATAAGCTCGATTCGAGCTTCAAATCCTAGTCACCGAGAGCCGGGATAGGTGCGCAGCACCTGTGCCGGGTCTTTAAAAGAATGATCACTTGATAAAATCTTCACTTTAATTATCATGTCAAATTTCTCTGCTGACATTTCAAATCCCGGCATTTTTGCAGCGCATGAACAACACCCGGGCTGACATGTTCCATGAGTTGGTGTGCGAGCACCGGAAGCTATCTGACGCACACAGCAAGCTTCAGCAGGAGCTGTCCCAGAAAGGTAATCTTTGCCGACATACTGCTGTATGCCGGATATCTTTCCTCTCTTTACTTTGCAATGCTTACTCTTGCCGACACGTAACCTTGTGCCGACATTCTTCAGCTGGTGCCGAAGCGCAAGTCACCGAGCTTCTCAAGAGGGTGAAAGAGCTTACTGGTATGCCGGATCCTGCTGTTACCCGGATAGCTACTTTATACTTCAAATCCTTTACTCTTTGTCACTGTTTTCTTTCTTCAAATCCTTTTAACTTGAAATCTTTGCAGATGAGAAGGCTGCACTGGAGGCACGCCACCAGGATTGTGTGTCCTCGGTGGATGTGGCCAAGCAACTGGACGACCGGGATGCCGGTCACAAGGCCGAGGTTGAGCAGTTGAAGGGTCGGATCACCGAGCTGCTGGACGAAAAGGAACAGAGGGAGGGCCTACTGAAGAAAACCCAGACCCTGCTTGTTACCTCCGAGACTGATGCCGCCAACGCCCATGCTGAACTGGATAGCCTGAAGGAGCAGGCCACCAAATGGGAGGTTACAGTTGCACAGCTGAATGCCGACCTTGCCCGTAAGCTTCAAATCCTTTCCCCTTTTATCCTTCCCGACATAGTGTAATCTTTTTCGGCATAGCATCTATGCCGACATATTTTCCTTTTGCTAACATTGTTTCTATTCTGCAGGCATGTTTCCCGCTTCCGTCGCTGACGTTGAGAGGGCTTTGCAGTTGGACCGAGAAAACCGGGGTGTTCCGGTTGACTCGCCCAACTGGGACATGTCGGAGCAGCTGCTGGCCCTGCAGTCCCGGAAGGAGGCCATGACCCTTTACACTGAAGAGCTCTTCTACGGCGCCCAGGAGGCATTCTCTGCCCTCTAGCCGGGACAAAGGACTCCCACTGATCCCGTCGACCTCGGCAACGATCTGCAGCTGGCCAAGGTTCGCCTCCGGGAGTGGCGAGATTCCGGCGCGAGGGTTGGAGCTGACGAAGCTCTCACCTACTTCTTGTCCTGGTATGAAAAGGCTGACTTGGAGACTTTGCGCACTGTGCGCGAAGGATCCATCTGGACCACGGATCCGGAACATATCCGGCGCCGACGGGAGCTGGCCCATAGCTATGTGGACTATGCCGACACCGACGCCTTCGTTCGGGATATCCGTGAGCCGGAGAAGAAGGACGATGCTGGGACATCCGCCGCTGCTGAGGGCTCCGACTCCAGCCAGGATGAAGATGAAGCTAAAGAGGCCGACACTGATGTCCCGGAACAGGCATCTGCCCCGGGCGGAGGTGATGGCTCCATTCCATCTGCTGGGTCCGGCACACCTGAAGCCGCCACTTCCACTGCTACCGCTCCACCTGCCGGCGGCTCTGCTTCTGCCACTGCTCCTTGACTTTGGAGCATAAAAACTTTAAGTTTTATCAGATCCCCGGTATGCCGGGTGCAGATGTAATATACACGTTTAATTTCCTTTGGTTTGCTTCCTGAACAAGTTTTATCTTGGTTTGCTTGTTACTAATGCCGGATCATCTTTTGGCTAAGTCACCGAGTTGTTTTCCTGTTTCCTCAATTTCACAACCTTGGCTACTTGTCTACCTTAATTGGCTTTCGACGTATGAGTCTCAAGGTTGCTTCCTCGAACATACAGTACTTTAACTTTGAGACTTAGACTTCAAATCATCCGACACTTTAAATTTTAACTTTAGCTTTAACGAAAATGTCGGTTCGCTTGCTTTGTATTTCCTTAGCCGTTTTCCATGTGTAGACAATCTTCGGCATCTACTCTTGCTAGCCATGAAGCCGGGTTTCGGACAGCAGCTGAGTCGAAGAGTGGCCTTTGATGCCGACACATTACTAGGCCGACCTAGGAAACACTCAAATAAAGCCAGCCGGCATATAACAAAAAATTGTAAATGAACAACAGATATACCTCGGAGCTAGTTACCCGGCTTCTTCGGGATGCCGGTATTTCATTCATTAGTCTTGTGCCGGCACAACACGCCGGCATACAAAGGAAAATATGGAAATACATACATTGTGTTGCTCAGGAGTAAAAGGGGCGCAGTAGAGCTATGTTCCATGGCCTCTTGGTTTCTTCTCCGGACCTGTCCACCTTATTCTTCTTGGGGTCCTGCGCATCTATAAGATAATAGGCATTATTGTGCAGAGCTCTGCTCACAATGAATGGCCCCTCCCATGGAGGAGTTAACTTATGCCGGCCTTCTGTTCCTTGCTTTAGCCGGAGTACTAGATCTCCCTCTTGAAATCTCCTTGGATTTACCTTCTGCGCATGATAGCGTCTGAGGTTCTGCTGATATACTGCTGTTCTTGACAGAGTTATTTCCCTTGCTTCCTCTAGCAGATCAACATCATTTTCTCTGGCTTCTTTAGCCTCGTCCTCAGTATATAGCACTATTCTTGGTGCATCATGTATTACATCTGTTGGAAGCACCGCTTCTGCTCCATACACCAGGAAAAATGGTGTGTAGCCTGTTGATCTATTCGGAGTTGTTCTTAAACTCCACAGCACTGCTGGCAGCTCATCTAGCCAACATCCCGGAGTTTTCTCCAGGGGCTCTATCAGCCGGGGTTTTATGCCGGATAATACTAGCCCATTCGATCTCTCTACTTGGCCATTGGCACAAGGGTGGGCAACCGACGCAACGTCCAGCCGGATTCCCACCTCCTCACAAAATCTGGCAAATGGCCCTTGGGCAAAGTTTGACCCATTGTCAGTGATGATGCTATGAGGAACACCATATCTCAAGATTATATCCTTTAAGAATTTCACTGCTGTGTGACCATCACACTTGCTTATGGGCTTCACTTCAATCCACTTGGTGAACTTGTCCACCATGACCAGGATATGGGTCATTTTCCCTCTGGCCGGCTTAAAAGCCCCGACCATATCCAGGCCCCAAACAGCAAAGGGCCAGGTTATTGGGATAGTTTTCAGGGCAGATGCCGGCTGATGAATCTGGTGGGCATATCTTTGACACCCATTACATTTCCGGACCAAGTTTTCTGCCTCTTGCAGTGCCGTTGGCCAATAGAAGCCATGCCGGAATACCTTTGCCACCAATGCCCTGGACGAAGCATGGTGACCACACTCCCCCTGGTGAATTTCCCGGAGCATCTCCAGACCCTCCGCAGATTCGACACATCTCTGCAATACTCCGGTGGTACTTCTCTTGTATATTTCTTTGTTGATGATGGTATACGCTTTGGATCTCCTTATAACCCGGCGGGCCTCGGTTTCATCCGCCGGCACTTGACCATCCACCATGAAGTTTATGATAGGACGTGCCCATGAGGGCACTTCCCTGACAGTGAACACTGCCTGATCTATTTCCATCATTTCGACCGACACATAATCGATCTCCATGGGCTGCGAAGTCCCCGGGACTGAAGAATCAGTCCCCGGGTATGCCGGAGCAGTCCCCGGGTATACCGGCACAACCTCTTGGCACATTTTACCCTTGCCTTTAGTTTTGCTCCGGAATACTGTACTAACAGCATATGCCGGCCCAGTCCCCGGGACTGAGGAAACAGTCCCCGGGTTATCCGTCCTGGCTCCGGCATCTATCTCCATTGGAACTGCTTCGTCTGGACCTGGCGGGACATAAATGGAGGATGACTCCGGCGAGGGTTTGATCGATGGCTTCCTCAGATGCTCCAGCGAAATGCCGGGCGGGATTGAATCTCGGGAAGACCCCAGCTTGGATAATGCATCGGCTGCATCGTTCTGAGCCCGGAGAACGTGCCGGAACTCACAACCTTCAAAGTAACCACTTAACTGCTGCACTAGGAAACGGTATGATGCCATGTTAGCATCATGCGCGTCCCATATGCCGGAACACTGCTGAATCACTAAGTCAGAATCCCCGAAGCACATAATCCGGCGAATTCCTATGTCCTTAGACACCTTCAGGCCATGCACAAGTGCCTCATATTCTGCCACATTATTTGATGCTGCAAAGTGAATCTGCAGGACGTATCTCAGCTAGTCATTCTTTGGTGAACTGAGAACTATGCCGGCACCCAAGCCATGGATTGTCTTGGACCCATCGAAATGCATCCTCCAATAATTGGCATCTGGCAATGGTGGCTCATACTGTATCTCGGCCCAGTCAATAAAGAAATCAGCCAAGACCTGGGACTTGATTGTATCCCTCTTATCGTACTGCGGTGTATATGGTGAAAGCTCTATTGCCCACTTTGCTATCCGGCCGCTGGCATCTTTGTTGCCTATAATTTCCGAGATAGGGGCCTCGGCCACTACCCGGATTGGATGCTCTTGGAAGTAATGCTTGAGCTTCTTGGCCGCCATATAGACACCATAGGTCATCTTCTGATAGTGGGGGTAGTTTTGCTTTGAGGTGGAGAGGACTTCACTCAGATAATATACCGGCCTCTGCACGGTTTTGCCTCCTTCCTCTCGCTCTACTACCACCACAGCACTGACAACTCGGTTGGTTGCCGCTATATAGAGCAACATTGGCTCCCGGGGCATCGGAGATGCTAATACCGGCGCTGTTGACAACAACTGTTTCAATTCCTTGAAAGCTGCATCTGCTTGCGTTGTCCAGACAAATGTGTCGGACTTTTTCATCAACTGATATAACGGCAGAGCTTTCTCTCCCAGCCGGCTTATGAAGCGGCTCAGGGATGCGAGGCACCCAGTGAACTTCTGTACTTCCCTCAAATCTGTCGGCGGCTTCATCCTTTCTATGGCATGAATCTTGCCGGGATTCACCTCAATACCCCGGCTGGAAACAAGGAAACCGAGCAACTTGCCCGCCGGCACACCAAAGGTGCACTTAGCCGGATTCAACTTCATCCGGAATCTCCTCAGGTTCCCAAAGGTTTCCCGGAGATCATCTATGAGAGTCTTGCTCTCCTTGGTTTTTATGACGATATCATCGACATATACCTGCACATTTTTATCTATCTGATCGTGCAAACACTTTTGCATGCACCTTTGGTAAGTTGCGCCGGCATTTCTTAAACCGAACGGCATAGTGAGATAGCAATAAGCCCCGTACGGGGTAATAAAGGATGTCTTTATTTGATCTGGCTCAAACAAGGGGATCTGGTGGAAACCAGAATAGGCATCTACGAATGATAACAGTTCACATCCGGCTGTGGAATCAATCACTTGATCGATCCGAGGCAGCGGGAATGGATCTTTAGGACATGCCTTATTCAAGTTGGTGTAATCAACACACATCCGCCATACTTTCACTATGGCGGGCTCGTCTTTCTTCTTTTCCACCAAAACCGGATTAGACACCCAATCTGGATGAAGTACTTCCTTGATAAAGCCAGAGGCTAAGAGCCTGGCCACTTCCTCCCATATGGCTTTTCTTCTATCGCCGGCATTCCGCCGGAGCGGCTGCTTCACTGGCTTAGCATCGGGTCTCACGTGCAATGCGTGCTCAGCCAGCTCCCTCGGCACACCTTGCAGGTCTGAAGTAGACCATGCAAAGATATCCCGATTCTCACGGAGGAAGCTGATGAGCTCGCTTTCCTATTTGGGATCCAAACTTGCCCCAACCAGGGCATGGCGCTCCGGGAAAGCTTCATCCAGAGGCACCTTTTTGACTTCCTTACTCACTTGAAAAGAAACGCTGCCACCAGGATTTGTCATGCCCGGCATATATTTACCGGCCACGACCGTCTCAGCAATCTCCACTGCTCGCTTGAGCCTCTTTCTCTCCTCTGCAATGATCAGAGTCTCGGCCAGATTGGATCCGGCGGTGGCACATGCCATCGAACGCTTGTAATCACCAATGATGGTGATCACTCCTTTGGGTCCCGGCATCTTCATCTTCAGATACGCCACATGCGTAGAGGCCATGAATTTTGCCAGTGCCGGTCTACCCAGCAAAGCATGGTAGGGGCTCTCCAGATCAACCACCTCGAACATGAGGTTTTCCACCCTGCAGTTATCCCGGCTGCCAAACATCACATCCATCCTGATCTTGCCCATCGGCGCACACGAAAGTCCCGGCACAATGCCGTGGAACGTGGTCTTGCTCGGTTCCAGCATATTTTCCTTGATTCCCAGCTTCTCCATCGTATCCCGATACATGATGTTGATGCTGCTTCCATTATCAATGAGGACCTTGCTGAATCTTACGTTATTAGCCGGCCCGACGAATGTCGGATCCATCACCAGAGCATATCCGCCGGGATTTGGCATGATCCGGGGATGATCTGCCCTGTCCCAACCAACAGCCTGGTCAGACCAGTACATCAGCTTTGGCACAGCCGACATAACGGCATTCACCTCCAGACTCCGGCGGTACAAGCTCTGCTTGTCTGTCCTCTCGGTCTCAAAGACCATATAGCTCTGATCATACTCCTTGTACTCATTCCGGCCCGCTCCTGGGCCTCCGGCGTTATGTTCCGGATTATAGCTCTGGTCAACTTGATTTACGCCGGCATTTTCGGCGTTGCTCTGATTCCCAGGATTAACCGGCCTAGGTGGGACTGCAATCGTATTGGCCCCTGTCAACGGCGATGGAGCTGCCGGGACAGAGGGTCTAGCCGGTCCCCAGGGACCTGCACGACCTGCTAATATGTCGTCCAGCCACGAACAGTTCCTTGTCAAATGGTTTGCCGGCTTTCCCGGCTGGAATGTGTGGAACACACAAGGCTTGTCCATGGCAAGACCCACTGTATACTTCGGCCACTGCTTCTTCTGGCCGGCGGCTCCGCCGGCATTCTTGTTGGTCCAGACATTCTTCTTCTGGAACGTCTGTGCTTGCTGCTGCGGCTGCTGATAGTTCTCATATCTCGGACGCTGGCTACTGCCGGCGCCCCCTTGCTCTTCCTCCACAGCTGCAACTTGTGCTGCCCCATACCGGTGATCCGGCCTTTCCTCTCTTCTCTTGTTCCGGTTATCAGTGCGATAATATTGCCCTGATCTTCCGGCATTGCTGGTGTTCCCCTGGGTTTGCCCCTGTCCTTGTGAATCGAGACTGGGCTGCTTGGGATCTCCCAGAGCATAACTATCAGCGATCTTGATTGTTTCGGCCAGCGTGGCCGGCATTTGCCTCTGAAGCTTTTGCCACAGCATGGTGCCATGTTGGCACCCATGAGCGAACCACATGATGGCCTGCTGCTCATTGATTCCTTCGCAGGAATTGCGCAACGTGCACCACCTGGTCAGATAGTCACGGTCAGTCTCATTCACTCCTTGCCGGCAGTTAGCCAGCTGCTGCGGACGGTTGGGCCTCTTGTATGTACTGGTAAAGTTCGACACAAACTGCTCTTCGAAATCAATCCAGCCGTTGATACTCCCGGCCGGCAAATTATTCAGCCATATCCTGGCTGGACCTTCCAACATCTGCGGCACATATCGTACCGCCCATCTGAGGTTTCCTCCGGCGATGTTCACCGATGTGGAGTAATCCTCCAACCAATCTTCCGGCTTCGTACTGCCATTATATGTCCTCGCGCCACGCGCGAGCTGGAAGAAGTAAGGCACCGGCTCCCCCATAATCCGGGGTCCGAAACACATAGGGCCCGGAGCTCCTTGTCTCTCCACCAACTCTGATTGGTGGATCTTGTCCAGCTTGAAACGTGCATCATTGGCTTCCAAGGACCGAGGTCCAAGCCGGGATGCTATTGGCCCTGCGATCATCTGCTGCTGCTGCTCCGGCTGATGCTGCTCACTATGCCGGCCTTGCTGGTGCTGCTGCTGATATCCCGCCCTGGCAAGGGCGGAATTGCCGTCATCCTCTCGATGTCCCGGATGAGCTGCACCCTGCTGCTGCGCTGCACCTCCGACGCCCTGTTGCTGACGCCGGGCTGCACTGTTACTCCGGCCACCACCGGCCGCGCCTGCTTCATGCCCGGCCGGCACACTCTGGCCGGGCTTCTTGCTGCCGACATACTTGTCAGCTTGGCCGACATTCTTCTGCACCACCGCCTGCTTTCCGGCGGCAGCCGGATCGTACACCTGGATCTGCTTGTCCCGGCGGCCAGAGGTCACACTTCCGGCACGCCGGGCGCTAGGATGCGGGGACGAGGCTTGGCCCCTCGACCTCGCACCGGCACCTCCCGCCGACACAATGTACTGGGACGCCCCGGCACCCGGGTTTGCCTTCTTAAAGGCCTCCTGCTGCTTTGTAGCTTCAGACAAAAGTTGGTTAAGCCGGGCTTGCTGCTCACGCAGTGCTTCGCCGGATAAACAAGATAAATCCTTAGCTACCTCGGCCGCCGCTCTAAGGTTCTTTACTGGCGAACTATAGACTACCTTAGGCACAGTACTAGTTGCGGTATGACTCTTATCTCTAGCATCTTTTCCTATCTCAGCATTAAGAGCCCCACGGTGGGCGCCAAATGTCGTCGTGGTGAAACAACATATGCCATAGGATGGCTTAAATGGGGGCCGAACTAGATGCTGGAGGATTCGGGAGAGGGGAACGAGCTAAAAAGCACGACAGAAAGAGACACTGATCTACCCAGGTTCGGGGCTCTCGTAAGGAGATAACACCCCTACTCCTGCTCTACTGATGGTATATTTGGGTTGATGTAGTACACAACAATGGTGCTTCCAAGCTCTCTGCTATAGAAGGAAGATGAACTGCTAAGTGTAGGAACACAGAGTGACCAACCAACCTTCAACCTTCTACCCTTCTTCCAGCCACCAACCCCTTTACCAGGGCTCCCTATGCCACCTTATATAGTGGTGGCCAGGGTTACAACGGTCATAGAAGACCAGGAGACACCAACTACACTCCAAACAGGACTTGCTGTCGAGGGCAGACGCCCATGACTTTCTCCCTGATTGCTCTCGATGGGACTCCCCTTGCTGTACCTTGTACCTCTTGAACTGTGGCCTTACCTCTGTGCGGTAAGCTCGTACTTGTGCACAGTGAGGGTAGGTAACCTCCACTGTGCACCCTGCCATCTTACTCTGCTACCATGCTGGGATGTTTTCTTCCTTGATTGTAGGGATGTGACACCTTGGTTGACTTAAGTATCCCGGATATGACCGTTGGCCATACCCAGGACTTTATATGCCGGACCAACGACCTACGAGGGTCGGGTAATCCGGCCTCCCCTGCTCCTGCACAACACACCAAATGGTTAGGCCGGCATATCTAAGTATATGCCGGCACACTTTTATAAGTATTCCGGCTATGCCGGCATATCCAAGTATCAGCCGGGATACACATTATATGCCGGCCTGGCCGATGCTCTTATATTTCGGCCAGGCCCTTCCTTGATAACCCGGCATAAAGTCAATCATAGACCTTGTGTCTTTCTACTCTCTTGACCCTACCGGGGGTCATCCCCCCGACAGCGCATTCATGTGCGTATACCAGGCCACACAGGATGGATCCTGGGGTCTTACCTTCATGATATATTTCAATCATGGCATTCGAATTTTGTCGCGATGACGCAACTCGAGAATCATATGTCGTAGCCTTGTTTGACTGTTAGAATGTGCAAACTATTCAAGTTTGCTATTTTTTAGATTCTCGTAAATAACTCCCGATGGGAGTAATCGATCTTTATTTTGTCGACAATGAAGTCGAATTTCGTTGCTGACGAAAAGTAGTCTATTGCGCCTGTACCGGTCGACGACCATCTGGCCTTTTATTTTTGAGTGCACCACCAGTGCTCCTGATGTAAGAACGTCCGAAGCTATGGGCAGTTATTTGTAACCGATCATAGGCTTCAATCGCTTTGTCTTCTTTCTGTCGACTTCTTTTTATCGGGTGTGCGACCAGCGCTCCCGATGGGAGTAGCCCCCGAGGCTATAGCTGAATTTTTTTGGGTATAGGCTTGATACGTCTCAAACGTATCTATAATTTTTGATGCTTCATGCTTGTTTTTACACCATTTGCTTAGTATTTCGTTACACTTCATGGCATTTTTATGCATTTTCCAGAACTAACCTATTAACAAGATGCCATAGTGTCAGTTCCCTATTTTCTGTTGTTTTCGTGTTTCAGAAAAGTTACACAGGAAATATTCTCAAAATTGGATAAAACAAAAGCCGAACAACCAGATATTAAACGAAGCTTCCAGAAGACCAAAGAGGAGACGGAACCTATCCAGAGGGTGGTCTCACCACCAGGGGGCGCGGCCCAGGGCCTGGCCGCGCCGCCCTATGGTGAGCCCCACCTGGTCCACTTCTGACGCTGCCCCTTCTCCTATAAAGACCCCCCGACGGGAAAAACCTAAGTACCCGATCACTTTTCCAGAAACACATCACGATCCGCCGCCGTCGTCGACCCGAGATCGGGAGGGTCCAGAAGCTCTTCCCGGCACCCTGCTGGAGAGGGGAATCACCACCGGAGGTCTTCTTCATCGCCATGCTTGCCTCCGGCGCGATGAGTGAGTAGTCTACCTTGGACTATGGGTCCATAGCAGTAGCTAGTTGGTTGTCTTCTCCATCATGTGCTTCATGTTTAGATCTCATGATCTGCCTTACATGATCTAGATCACCGTTATGTAATTCTACATGTTGTGTTTGTTGGGATCCGATGAATATTGGTATTATGATTGAGTTGATGTGTTGAATATTATCTTATGTTATCTCTATGTTGTTTATGATCTTGCATGCTCTCCGTTGTTAGTAGCTATCTTGGCCGAGTATATACTAGTGACTCCAAAAGGGGGTATTTATGGTCGATAGTTGGGTTCATGCCTCTATAATCTGGGGGAGTGACAGAAACCTCTAAGGTTGTAGATGTGTTGTTGCCACTAGGGAGAAAACAACATTCTTATGTCCAACAACATATGCTTTGTTTACATTACACACTTTGCTTAATGCAGTTATCTGTTGTTCGCAACTTAATATTCACGGGGTCCTCGGATGATTCCCCGTGGGTGGATTATTAGTCATAGATGCAGTTGGATGGCGGTCTATTTATCTTGTTGTAATGCCCAGATTAAATCTCATAGTGATCCTCTCGACATATGCACGTTATCTTTATTCTATCAATTGCCTAACTGTAATTTGTTTACCCAGCATGTTGTTATTTATCTTATGGAGAGACACCACTAGTGAACTGTGGACCCCGGTCCAATATCTTTTATATTGCTATCACCTGTTTACTTTACTCGCACTGTTTACTTTCTTGCATATTACTACTGCTTTCCACTTGATACGCTCATTCCTTTGTTTACAGCAAACCGGTGAGATTGACAACCTCATCGTAAGTTGGGAGCAAAGTACTTGGTTGTGTTGTGTGCAGGTTCCGCATTGCTACTGGCGAAGCAAAGCACCGGACGAGGCGCCCTATAAATTATCCGGAGCTATCGCGAAGCTAGCGGGCATCACCTTCTGGAGTTTGGCTTTTTCTTGGATTCGATAAACCTTGGTTTCTTACTGAGGGAAAATTTGCTACTGTGCTCATCATACCTTCCTCTTGGGGTTCCCAACTGGACAGTGATTTACATCAACACCATGCCGCATCAAGCTAATTTTCTGGCGCCGTTGCCGGGGAAAAAGAAGACTTCTGCAAGGGGAGTTTCGCACGCACATCCTTTACTTTGTTTTAAGTTTTGCTTTACTTTATTTTTACTTGCATCGTTTTATCAAAAACACAAAAAAATTAGTATCCTTTATAGTTGTTACTTTATTAATTTTTGTTCATTATGTTGTTCCCTAAGTACGTTTTGGAGGACCTCTCAGTAGGTAGTGGTTCTATTATTGGGAAAAGTAATATTGAGGAGTTTTTTAATCATATTAGTATGCATAAAGATGTTGAGGATAAGTCTTTGGCTGAACTTGCTCCTAGTTATGAAGTTGCTTCTGCTTATTTAGTTCACATGTTGGAAGCTAGGTTTGCTAGCCTTAATCCTTTTATGCAGCACATGTTTCTTAAGCTTCATGATATTGAAGACCCAGAAAAGAAAGCTTTTATCTTGGAAACTTTGCATAGAGAATTTAGAGATGTTGCCATTGAAGCTAGGAAAGTTTTTAAGTATTTTAATAAGCTTGGCTCGCATGTAGAGGTTGTTGGCACAACCAATGAAGATTTCAGAGTACCAATACCTTGTAAACTTGTAGGAATTCATGATGCTTTGGAAAAGAATTTCAATTGGATTTGTCCTGAAAATCTTTTTGATGAAAGTAGTGTACCAAAGCGTGATCACAAGGGATCTTCAAAAACTTATGTGGATGAAATACAATGCCTTATTGAAAAGACTTCTGCATTGGATCTTAATGCTTCTTTCGAAAACACTTGATTCACACTTTCTGCGCCTAGCTCAAAGGCGTTAAATAAAAGCACTCTTGGGAGATAACCCATTGTTTTACTTTCAGTTATTTTTCTTTTATTTGAGTCTTGGAAGTTATTACTACTGTAATGACCTCTCCTTATCATTTTTATTTCGTTTTTATGCCAAGAGAAGCCTCTAATTTGAGTGAGGTAAGATTTGGGGATGTTGTTGTCCTGAAACAGATTTCGGTGCTGCACTGTAAAATTTCGTGAAAATTCTCAGAATATCTTTTGGACCTGCGATTTCTTGTGCATATGCCCCAGGTTATATCCAAACTTTCATTAGTTTAACATTTTTTTATTTGAGCAACAGAAAACCCTCTAAAAATTCGACCTTTGTCAGTTGTTCTGTTTTGACAGATTTCTGCCACTATTTGTGTTTGCCTCTCGATCGCTTTATTTTTGAGTTCTTTTGATCACGGAACTTTTGGGGAAATTGCTACAGTAGTATATGCTTTATATGTGGTGGTTTTGAGTTTAAACCTGAAGCAAAAGGGGTTGATTCATTATTATGCTCACACTAATGTTGCTAATAGAATTGTGTTGAGTTTTGTATGAAGGAAGTTTTCAAGTGTAGGGATTGGAGAATGATGAGATGAGTTGAAGAATGGACAAAAGCTCAAGCTTGGGATACCCACGCACCCCAAGAAATATCCAAGAGGTACAAGCGTCAAAGCTTGGGATGCCCCCGAGGCACCCCTTCTTCATCGGCAAAAATCAGGTCACCTTTCAACACATTATATTTTCATTACTTCATGCACTATGTCTTTTTCTTGGAGCGTCACCTGTTTTAGTTTTCAGTTTTATTTAGTTTTGTTTGCTGCAATAAATGGTTGGACCCTAACAAATTTCTTTTGTAGAAGTTGCCTTGCTTTTCATTTGCCAAGAACACTCCGTCTTTCACTCTTATCATTCAACGAGTGTTCTCTTTTTCTATAATTGCGTTTAGCTTTCGTTTTTTTCCTTGATTTGTGTTCAGATCTTGTTATATCTTTGCATCAAGGTGTATTTTGACCTCTGGTCCATATTGGTTTTCATCAAAAGAGTTATTTAAAAAGGTTTGAATGGTGTTGGAAAAGAGAAAAAGTTTCATGCAAAAAAGTGGTACAAAAAGGAGCTTGTGTAGACTGCGGCCTAGGCTTTTGCATGTCGTGCTTGATGTCTTTTTTATAGTTGATACGTCTCCAACGTATCTATAATTTTTGATGCTCCATGCTTGTTTTTACACCATTTGCCTAATGTTTCGTTACACTTCGTGACACTTTTATGCATTTTTCGGAACTAACCTACTAACAAGTTGCCAGAGTGCCAGTTTCCTGTTTTCTGCTGTTTTTGTGTTTCAGAAGTGATACACAGGAAATAATCTCGGAATTGGATGAAACAAGTTCCTGAAGTCTTATTTTGTCCGGGAGCTTCCAGGGATCCGAAGAGGAGTAGGAGAGGGGCCACAGGCCAGTCTCACGCCTGGCTGGCGCGGCCCAGGCCCTGGCCGCGCCGCCATGGTGTGAGGGGGCCTGGGGCCACTCCTGACATCGCCCCTTCGCCTATAAAGACCCCCCGACGGGAAAAACCTAAGTACCCGATCAATTTTCTAGAACACATCGCGATCCGCCGCCGCCGTCGACCCGAAGATCAGGAGGGTCCAGAAGCTCTTCCCGGCACCCTGCCGGAGAGGGGAATCGCCACCGGAGGTCTTCTTCATCGCCATGCTTGCCTCCGGAGCGATGAGTGAGTAGTCTACCTTGGACTATGGGTCCATAGCAGTAGCTAGATGGTTGTCTTCTCCACCATGTGCTTCATGTTTAGATCTCATGAGCTGCCCTACATGATTGAGATCACCGTTATGTAATTCTACATGTTTAGTTTGTTGGGATCCGATGAATATTGGTGTTATGATTGAGTTGCTATACTTAAATATATCTTTTGTTATCTCTATGTTGTTTATGATCTTGCATGCTCTCCGTTGTTAGTAGCTATCTTGGCCGAGTAGTTGCTAGTGACTCCAAGAGGGGGTATTTATGCTCGATAGTGGGTTCATGCCTCTATTTAACCTGGGGGAGTGACAGAAACCTCTAAGGTTGTAGATGTGTTGTTGCTACTAGGGAGAAAACAACATTCATATGCTCAAGGGCATATGCTTTGTTTACGTTACACACTTTGCTTAATGCAATTATCTGTTGTTCGCAACTTAATACTTGTAGAGTTCTCGGATTGATTCGCCACAAGTGGATTATTAGTCATAGATGCAGTTGGATGGCGGTCTATGTATTTTGTTGTAATGCCTAGAGTAAATCTCATAGTGATCTTCTTGACATATCACATTTATCTTTATTCTATCAATTGCCCAATTGTAATTTGTTTACCCAGCATGTGTTATTTATCTTATGGAGAGACACCACTAGTGAACTGTGGACCCCGGTCCTATTTCCATCATATTGCTATCACCTATTTACTTTACTAGCACTATTTACTTTACTCGCATACTCTACTATTTTCCACTCGATACGCTCATACCTTTGTTTCAAGCAAACCGGTGAGATTGACAACCTCATCGCAAGTTGGGAGCAAAGTACTTGGTTGTGTTGTGTGCAGGTTCCGCGTTGCAGCTAGCAAGAAAAGCTTGGACGAGGCGCCATATATAAATTGTCCGAAGCTGTCGCAAACTAGCAAGCATCAACTTCAGTCGTAATTGTCTGCTCTTCTCCTGAACGATTAAACCTTGGTTTCTTAACTGAGGGAAAACAAGCTGCTATACTCATCACACCTTCCTCTTGGGGTTCCCAACTGGCCGGTTATTTACTTCATCAAATCGGTAGCATCAATAGTATGCTTAGTGGTTTTGTTGTAGCATGACTTGTCTCAAATGACTCAGATTGCTTAATGAGCCTTTGAAAAAATCATGCTTGTTTTTATTATTTGGAAGCATTAATTTGGTTTTCTCCTTGATGCTTTATTTGGGTTGACTTGGCGCATGCTCACACATGTTTGACTCATACAAAGTCGCCATAAGCCTCTATGATCATTTAGTTTTTGACTTTTGATGCCATCTTATGCTTCTTTTAATGTTGCTTTGTCGGTTTGCATGATTATGGCCGTTATTGCTCTCTTAGTTGGTCGCTCCCAGTCTTTTGCTAGCCCTCATTTTGTACTAAATATGAGCTCTACTCGTGCATCCAACTCCTAAAAACCAAGTTGTTCCAATGTGTCCATCATACATACCTATTAAAAATTTGCTATTCCAAAGTACATTTGACTTGCTTTTATCTATCCTTCAAATTAAACTCTTTCTGGTGTTATGCGAAAATTGGTCAGTAAAGCTCTCACGAACCTGATGGCACACTTTACTTTTCTCGCTTTAAAATTTTGACATTGTGGCTCTCTTATGTTGAGTTGTTATGCTTGCAAGTTGTAAGTTGGAAATTAGCCCAGCCATGCCGTCATGGGGCAAGCTTTCAACATTGCACTATCTTTCATTTGAGTTGATATCGTGATCTTTTGTTTATGGATACTCGTGATGTGAAACAAGTTGGGAATCTTGCGGGGTCATGGAGTTCTTATATGTGTTAGGGAAACGCCTGGGCCGCTAATCTAAGCCATGCATAATTCATGGTGGAAATTTACAGCATGCCCATAGTGAACATTCGATGGCGCATCTCAAAATAAAAAGCTATACCAATGGTAAATAAAAGAGATGTCGAGGTGTTCATTGTCTGTTTATCTTGTTATTTTGATGTGGGCTTGTTCCATGTCATCGGGCAGGAGGTACCCCGTTGGCGGTTCTCAACGATACACATATATTTACAATGACAAGAGCTTGCTTGGGACTCTAAGTGGAGTAGCATGAGGTTTGGGTATTCGTACTTCACGGGACACGAGGTTTTCAACTTATGATTTGTCAAGCATATGCTTCATAATTGTACTCGCATTAACTCTAACCATTCAAGATGCTTATGATGGGGGCAATGAGAGCTCAAAGCTAGTAAGTACCATAATTTTTGAAGGTTTATAAAACTTGCAATCACTGCTTCCCTCTGCGAAGGGCCTTTCTTTTACTTTTATGCTGAGTCACCACTTTCTACCTTTATGCACCGTCTAAGAGAGCATAGTTGTCATTCTTAGTATAATGTGCATTGTCCCAAAGTTTTCATTGATTGATTCATGATGTTGGTTTCACTTGTTCTTAAATTATTTGTATCTAGTCGCCCTCTTAAACTTGAAGGTGTCCTATGCATTTATGTTTTGCTATTCCATGAAGGACAAGCTGAAAACCATTTGCTATGTTTTTCCATATGATTTGAACACACCTTTGACTTTCATTGTTTCATTTTCATGATCTTTCGTTTGTGTTCTTTCTCATGTTATAACATGGTTGCTAAGTTTTTCTATCAAGATTATATCTTTCATGCCCATGTTTTAAGTTCTTTTGATCCCAGCACATAATGCTTACATAGATGATCAAGATTGTGTAGGTGCATGTCACCTCAAAAATTATTTCTTTGTTATCACTTACCAACTCGAGGACGAGCAAGAGTTAAGCTTGGGGATGCTTGATACGTCTCAAACGTATCTATAATTTTTTATGCTCCATGCTTGTTTTTACACCATTTGCTTAGTGTTTCGTTAGACTTCGTGACATTTTTATGCATTTTCCTGAACTAACCTATTAACAAGATGACACAGTGCCAGTTCCCTGTTTTCTGCTGTTTTTGTGTTTCAGAAAAGTTACACAGGAAATATTCTCGGAATTGGACGAAACAAAAGCCGAACATCCAGATATTAAACGAAGCTTCTAGAAGACCGAAGAGGAGACGGAACCGAGCCAGAGGGTGGTCTCACTACCAGGGGCGCGGCCCAGGGCCTGGCCGCGCCACCCTATGGTGAGCCCCACCTGGTCCACTTCTGACGCTGCCCCTTCGCCTATAAAGACCCCCGACGGGAAAAACCTAAGTACCCGATCACTTTTCTAGAAGCACATCGTGATCCACCACCGTCGTCGACCCGAGATCGGGAGAGTCCAGAAGCTCTTCCCGGCACCCTGCCGGAGAGGGGAATCGCCACCAGAGGTCTTCTTCATCACCATGCTTGCCTCCGGCGCGATGAGTGAGTAGTCTACCTTGGACTATGGGTCCATAGCAGTAGCTAGTTGGTTGTCTTCTCCACCATGTGCTTCATGTTGAGATCTCGTGAGCTGCCTTACATGATCGAGATCACCGTTATGTAATTCTACATGTCGTGTTTGTTGGGATCCGATGAATATTGGTGTTATGATTGAGTTGATATGCTGAATATTATCTTATGTTATCTCTATGTTGTTTATGATCTTGCATGCTCTCCGTTGTTAGTAGCTATCTTGGCCGAGTAGATACTATAGACTCCAAGAGGGGGTATTTATGCTCGATAGTTGGATTCATACCTCTATTTAATCTGGGGGAGTGACAGAAACCTCTAAGGTTGTAGATGTGTTGTTGCCACTAGGGAGAAAATAACATTCTTATGTCCAAGGACATATGCTTTGTTTACATTACACACTTTGCTTAATGTAGTTATCTGTTGTTCGCAACTTAATATTCACGGGGTCCTCGGATGATTACCCGTGGATGGATTATTAGTTATAGATGCAGTTGGATGGCGGTCTATGTATTTTGTTGTAATGCCTAGAGTAAATCTCATAGTGATCCTCTCGACATATGCACGTTATCTTTATTCTATCAATTGCCCAACTGTAATTTGTTTACCCAGCATGTTGTTATTTATCTTATGGAGAGACACCACTAGTGAACTGTGGAACCCGGTCCAATTTCCTTTATATTACTATCACCTATTTACTTTACTTGCAATGTTTACTTTCTTGCATATTACTATTGCTTTCCACTCGATACGCTCATTCCTTTGTTTACAGCAAACCGGTGAGATTGACAACCTCATCGTAAGTTGGGAGCAAAGTACTTGGTTGTGTTGTGTGCAGGTTCCGCGTTGCTGCTGGCGAAGCAAAGCACTGGACGAGGCGCCCTATAAATTATTCGGAGTTGTCGCGAAGCTAGCGGGCATCACCTTCTGGAGTTTGGCTTTTTCGTGGATTCGATAAACCTTAGTTTCTTACTGAGGGAAAATTTGCTACTGTGCTCATCATACCTTCTCTTGGGGTTCCTAACTGGACGGTGATTTACATCAACACAATGTCGCATCAAGGCTCAAAATATAAAAGTATTTACCTAGCATATTGTTCTTTTGTGATATCTTCGGCACAACTTATGCTTAATTATTTGTCTATTTTTCTTCTCATGCCTTGAGCCCCCGAGTCCATGATAAGGTGCATTGTGCTCCTTTGATGTATACTTTCTCACTTTTTACACGTATCTTTGTTTTTGATACGTTGTTTCTTCCTTATCGTCTGCTCTGGGCAGAATATAAAAGCCCATAGATGTACTTTGGAACTTGTCTCTGCGGAGGCCCATTAAGATGTGCTTATAAATAAAGCATGCTTGGTGAGGGTAAAAAATCCTAATTCCTTCATTACTATCTTTCTCCGACGCATCATCTTCCGTTTCCTCATCTCATCTAGGGTTTTTCCTCCCAACACATTTTTCCATGGCCTATGCAGGTGGATCGCAGCTAAACATCGATGCGCCGGTGGAAAAGCGAGGCCGTGTGTAACAGCCCATGTTTGTAATTAAGTGCATTTGCATCATGAAAAAAACTGACTAAGAAAATTCTGCATTTAAAAATTAAAGTGGAACCCTAACAAATGCTCAAACTCTATCTCTATTTTGAAATATTTTCAAATGTTTTGAAAACTCAAAACAACAAGAAGTGGACCTTCTAATATATGTTAGGAATGCCACTTATTTTCCCTACTTCTCTAATTCATTTTGGAACTTCACATGGTTGCAAAAATAACAAAAGGATTATGAAATAGTGTCCTTCCTAAGTTTTCAGGAAAACCCGTACAACCAAGGGCCCTTTTTGCAAAATGCCCTTTGTCTTCTTCGTTCAGACACGAAGCATCTGCGTGTGGAGCGTTGGTCGAGCACCTCGCCACCTCCTACTTACCACCTCGCGTCCAAGGACACCTCCTGGAGAGAT
Source organism: Dactylis glomerata (assembly GCA_007115705.1). Taxonomy (NCBI): domain Eukaryota; kingdom Viridiplantae; phylum Streptophyta; class Magnoliopsida; order Poales; family Poaceae; genus Dactylis; species Dactylis glomerata. The sequence goes on along the minus strand of QXEO01001391.1, from coordinate 816,854 downwards.
CCCTAGCCACTTCTCCTCTCACTTTCCCCCTCCTGGAATACCCACCATCGTCATCCCCAAATCCCATCACACCACAACCCACCGAAACAGCAGAGCTTCCAAGAATTTATCTCTGAAGTCATGGCGACTACCTAGGGAATTAACCACTAGAAGAGAAGCACCAGGACCTGCTGCTGTTATAGAGGAGGAGCAGAACAAGCAGGGCATTAGGGGAGGCAACGAGGAGAGAAGCAGAAATACCACAACCACCACCGATCTGTTCCTCTGCTTCTACGAGTACAGGTACAGCCGGATGTGAGGTCCCCCAATATATCCTTTACTGAATAAGGTTCATTCCTTGATTTCCCTTGAGATGAGTTGTTTCCCAGAAGTGAGAATAGTAATTAAGATGGGAAGGAATTACCTACAGGTTCTCTAATTCATGATAGGGCATGTTCTTAGAAAACATTACCGTAACTTTCAGTCAGAGAAAGCTCCAGTACAGAGTTTCAATTTAAAGCAATAGAGAGCAAGGGAGCATCGATCCTCTTTGTACGTGTTAGGTAAAAGAATTCTTATGAATGGCTGGAGGTAGCTTGAACTTGAGTGGTGTCCAAAGTTTAATTCCATACACATTTCTGAAACTGAGGTAACATCAAAGTTCTCATTCCTGGTAGCAAGGAACCAATCAGCTGATTACCTTGTAAATACATCCACTACTGACATCATTATCTCCACTGAAAATTCTTTCCGTTGTGCAAATACTTCGCCAAACTGAACCTTGTTAATTCAAATTTAAACCACAAGCAGAAATATGAGAGTGGTCAGAGTTTTAGCTGCACTTTAGTACCTACGTTCAAGTTTTAAGGAGAAGAGCATCAGCTCAGCCTGATGTTTGAGACTAGCTGTTGTTCCCATGTTTCAGTGTACTGGATATACACTACGCAAGACCTAAACTGAGTTCTGTCTAATAAATTCAGTGAGATCTTTTCAGAGAGCTTAAAAGACTAATTTCGTATTCTACTATTTTCCGTTTTCAGAAAATAATTGAACTTGCAAAATTCATAACTTATTCTCTGTTTATCAGAAAAATGTGTACGACCTATCAAAATGCTCAGAAAAATGAACTCTACATGTTTATGTCAGAATCATGCATATATGAGAAACTATGAACCCTGTTTATATTAGAAGAACATAACTGAACCTTTCTTTCATATGCGGGGTTTGTAGAGTTGCAATGTATTATGCATTCTAGCCCTACTTAAATTGATGATTGTGTATAGGGTTTAATTTCAATATCTTTAACATGTCATGTCATCATTATTGTTTGCGCATCGATGCCATGTTTGAATGTTGTTCTCTTTTCCGGTGTGTTTCTGCTTCTCCCGGTAGGATCCGGAGTTGATGTGAGCAACGAGTTTGATATCAAGATCGACCACATGGAGGACCAATACTTGTCCATCAATGAATAAGTCAAGAAGAACCCTGGATATCTATTTTATTTGGTTATCAACAAACAAGGCAAGCAGCCCCCCCTCTGAACCTATGGTCTTAAAGTATTTCAAAACTTACTATTTTGTACCACACGGTTCAAATGTCTTTTATCGATAGATAGAGTTATCCTATCGAATGCATGTTCCATTCTTGTCGCCTAAACACACTGATCCACTGCTCCTAGTATAACTAGGTTTTGCTTGTGTGCGTCGCTTGGGCTTTATATCTGAAATGCTTAGCCATGCTTAGCTTTTTACTCGGGTACATATGGTTAATGAATCAGAGCTGCAAATGAATCTAGTATGACAGGATGACGTGGTGTGATAAGATTTATGTGATTAAACATGCTAAAAGGCTTGGATGGGCCGCCACTTGGGATGTGATTATTTGACTCATTCTTGCCGCCCTAGGACCCGAGTTCTTGTCTCTTGATCCAAGACTGAGCGTACGACCACACGTGGAGGTATGGGACTCCCGTCGACTGACTAACTTGCTTAGACCATCCATGAGCTACCTAGTTTGGGCTTTCTATTTGGCATATGCATCGGAAATGTTTGGAGCAAGTTGGAAAAGAGAAGAGGTGCATCATATAGGAATGCAGGCGAGGTTGCTTGAGGTGGATTCCTCTGGTAAACCAACCTCGCCATGCAACGAACGGTTCCGCGTCCGAGAACGGCCGATCTCGTGATGGCGGCTAGAACCTTTCGGCGTGGCTCATGGAATAGGTCGACGTGAGGTAAAGGTTGTAGGCGATCACCACTCCGCCAGCGTCTCACGGAATGACGTCATGTGGCTATGGAGACGGTCGTCACGTGTGGGTAAAGTTGTACACCCCTGCAGGGTTAAATCTTTTTGAAAAGCCGTGTCCACGGTTATGGACGACTTGGAGACAAATGCTAGATCATAGAGAACTTTAACCTCATCGTAAAACTTGAAAAGCAAAGAGTGAATAGGATTGCTTCCTCTGGGGTTTTGAGGAGGTGCTCCTAGTGGATAAGTTCAGCTGATGTTGATTCGGTGGTTGTCTCAATGATTAAAGTTATCGCTCCTTACCCCTTTTCAAATGTTCTGAGTAGTCGAGCTTCTACTCTTACTTGTTTTATGCAAATAAAGATAGCTTTATGCAAACAACTCCACAGAAAGCCTTTCTTAATCAAGTTTAGCTAATAGGATACGTAAGTCTTGCTGAGTACCCTATGTACTCACCCCCCTTTGTTGATATTTTTGCTGCAGAGTAAGTTCCACAACGAAGATGAGTTCCGTACAAAGATCGACACCGACGAGTAGCTTGGGGTTCCCAGACAGCAGCTTGGGGCTGCGGAATGGGTTGTCGCTGTTATGCTTCTGGCCTCTTAGGCCATGTTATCCTTGCTATGTCTAATAGCATAACCTTCCTTCCGTTGTTTGATGTAATGTTTGTCAGTGACCTCTGCTTGTATTACTTTGGTTCTTTGCTATGTTAAGAGCTTTGCAGTATTACCTTTGAGTCGTAGAGTCACTATTGTGTACCAACTGTGGTTACCCATCTCGTGCATGATGCGTGTATGGATATAAAGTGCACGAGAGGGGTTTAAGATTCTCGAGCTCTCTGTTATGCAGTCTTGGTTATGATTAGTTTCACGGCGCTTCGAGATGTGTAGAGCCGATGGTTTAATTCCGGCCTGCCTGCCGATGGTGTTCCGGCCTGGGACTGGTAACCCCAGTATCACTCGTTGCTAGCGTGACTAATACACATAACATCTCTGTATAGCTTAGATCCCGGGGGTCCCGACAGGTTTTGGTATCAGAGCAGGACTGTCTGTAGGAAACCCTTGCTATTGGCCGACGTTGAGTCTAGTATTTGTGAAAACTATTTGAAAGCTAAAAATGAGTTGCAAAATGTAGATAAGGTTTCTTTTTATTCCTTATCTCCATTGATCTTAGTTCTGAACCTCCGTATCCTTTCAGGTTGATTTGGGAAAAGTGTTTCTATCTCTTCTGGTCATTAAAAAATTTAGGTCCTTCGTGGGCATGTCGTTTCTAAACCAGTTGACCTAGTGTTGTGTTCTCGAGAGTTTTCTCTGAAACAAGAAGAAGCAACTACAAGGTTCCCTTCCATCGCTATATCTCTACTTTGTGGACTCCACATCATTCTGTTCTATGCTTTAAGGATTTCTTTCACCTTGTATGCCTCCTTTTATTTGTTTGAATACTTCAAAAGCTATACCTTGTTCTGGAAGCTACCTCATGATTACTACTCTGTGGCATCCTCTGAGTTGCTCAGTTAGTAGTTACTTCTTATTTCGTGTTTTACCCATGGACTTGAACCGAAGGTCCCGGATTATGCTGGATACCAGTACATGAAGCTGGCCATTAACCCAAGATCCATTCTGTTGAACCCTTGTTTTAATGATTTATCATTAACTTGATATGGTTTACCTTTCAAGCTTATGGTTATCATCGTGATTGTTCCCTTCCACTAGCTATGGTCGATGTTCTCTCATGGAACCAAATGGATCACGTCAAGAGTCTCCTAATGAGTCTCGCCTCTTTGTCCACGACTCTGCCACACCCTCCCTTTCAGCATTGGTTTACATAAGATGTTAACTTGTGCATCCCCATCACATGACTCCTTCTACGTTCCTTCTCAAAGGGATGTCTAGCTTCGTACGTGTTGAAGTAAAATAGTATATCCTCTTTGGATATGCTATCCTTCCAATCTTTGATTTGAGTTTGGGCTATCGTCAAATCGAACTCAGCCCAAGGATTATCTTGATGGTGTTTCTACTTGTGGTTTTCACTTGAGTACATCATCATTCCTTTCGGTCTGACCAATACTTTTGCCTTGTTCCTGCAATATATGAGTCCATCTTCTTGGAGCATCTAAATACGTTTGTTGTTGAGCCCATCGATGACATTCTTATTTTCTCCATGTTTGAATACATTCATATTGGACATTTGGCATTAATGTTGGTAACTTGTTAGAACCATCTTTGTGTCATCACGAAGTATGTGTTCTGGATGTTGGAAGTGACTTTCTCTCTTTGGTTTACGTGCAATTATTGAAAGATGTCATCATGAAACCAAGAAGAATTTTATTTGTTTCCTCGGGAATCATCCCAAATTGGTCATGCATGTGCAAAGTATTCTTGAGATGGCAGCTTGTTGCCTCCATCTTCTTGAAAATTTCCTATATGCACACCAAGCCACTGACTGATTTATTCAAGAACAAGAAAAAGTCCAAGACCTTCACTATCTCCTTCCCAATAAGGACTCAGTAGTGTTTCATTGCAATAAGCTCTTACTGGTGTAATTTTCTTTTGCAATCGCAATCTTACTTATCTTTTGGAGCCTTACACTATAGTACATATCTTGAGAATCTAACAACGCTATCCCGATGGCATCCATTGAAACTTTCCATTCGGACATACTAAGTTTGAAGTATGATTCCATCTAACTAGAGCTGAATCTCAAGCAGCAATGATGGTTAGTGTTCCTCAAGGTTTTGACATAGGTCTCTTTGAAATCCGGCAAGGTTGATGTTGTGGTTGACACAATTAGCCGGAAGGCCTAATGACATAATCCCTTGATATCTCAAGAACCACTCTCCATGAGGATGTTTGTGTGACTTATCCTAAAGGTTACCCTTATGGTCTCTCTTTTCAATCACGAAGTCTGATCTTTACTTGATGACTAATTGAAGGCTTATAATAAGTTTGATGTTAGTATCTGAAAAACGAAGCAGAACATTAGAAGCAAAGCTGCTAAATCTATCTTGGTCGATCTTTAAGAATTGTTCTCTTTGGCGACAAATCTGTCAGGAGCACATCCACCCCGTGGATGATCTTTCACACTTGCAAGTGTTTCACCCTCCCTTTTGTCTATACTTGAAGTTCTAATCAATTAATACATTGTGTGAATTCGTCCACATGATGGCCCAAGACTTTTAATCACGAGTGTTTTACAATTTGCCCAATTCAACGATGTGCCCCTTCATGGTATAAGGACCAATTCCACTTCATGGCTAATCTTTCACACTTCGTTGGCTAGTGTTTCACCTTCCTCTTTGGGTTACCCCTTCCAAGAGTTCTACTAAAATTGTTTTATAACAGTTTTAATAAGGATATAGATATGTTGTAGAACAAGGTTCTATACATGCTATATCAACACGAGAAACCATGTTTTGGAAGAAAGCAAACTAGATTTGAGTCTTCCCTTGCTACAAGCATATCGCATCTCCAATGCTCTTCTTTTATATGGTTTGCGAGTACTACTCAAAATGTATTCACGACTTTGCGTACCAAATTTGAAACCTTTCCATTCCTTCTCATACTTTCAGATGTTTCATGTTTGTCATCTCAAATATGTTTACGAACACTCTCCATGAGTTGACCATGAGATACTCGATCTTCTCAAAGATCCACCTCTCTACAGTTGCTCCCTCTTTCCTTCCGTTTAGTTGAGAAACAATCACAAAGGAAGGAACTAAAGCTTCATGGCGTCATGGATCAATCTATTCAAGAAAGAAGATCAACGTGGGTCTGTGAGGATCGTTGAGAACCGTTGTGACCCTTCCCTCTTTTCTTATCTAGGAATCTCGGGGTCGAGATTCTTGTAAGGGGGGTAGAGCTGTAACAGCCCATGTTTGTAATTAAGTGCATTTGCATCATTAGCATCATGAAAAAAAACTGACTAAGAAAATTCTGCATTTAAAAATTAAAGTGGAACCCTAACAAATGCTCAAACTCTATCTCTATTTTGAAATATTTTCAAATGTTTTGAAAACTCAAAACAACAAGAAGTGGACCTTCTAATATATGTTAGGAATGCCACTTATTTTCCCTACTTCTCTAATTCATTTTGGAACTTCACATGGTTGCAAAAATAACAAAAGGATTATGAAATAGTGTCCTTCCTAAGTTTTCAGGAAAACCCGTACAACCAAGGGCCCTTTTTGCAAAATGCCCTTTGTCTTCTTCGTTCAGACACGAAGCATCTGCGTGTGGAGCGCCGGTCGAGCACCTCGCCACCTCCTGCTTACCACCTCGCGTCCAAGGACACCTCCTGGAGAGATCCCTAGCCACTTCTCCTCTCACTTTCCCCCTCCTGGAATACCCACCATCGTTATCCCCAAATCCCATCACACCACAACCCACCGAAACAGCAGAGCTTCCAAGAATTTATCTCTGAAGTCATGGCGACTACCTAGGGAATCAACCACTAGAAGAGAAGCACCAGGACCTGCTGCTGTTATAGAGGAGGAGCAGAACAAGCAGGGCATTAGGGGAGGCAACGAGGAGAGAAGCAGAAATACCACAACCACCACCGATCTGTTCCTCTGCTTCTACGAGTACAGGTACAGCCGGATGTGAGGTCCCCCAATATATCCTTTACTGAATAAGGTTCATTCCTTGATTTCCCTTGAGATGAGTTGTTTCCCAGAAGTGAGAATAGTAATTAAGATGGGAAGGAATTACCTACAGGTTCTCTAATTCATGATAGGGCATGTTCTTAGAAAACATTACCGTAACTTTCAGTCAGAGAAAGCTCCAGTACAGAGTTTCAATTTAAAGCAATAGAGAGCAAGGGAGCATCGATCCTCTTTGTACGTGTTAGGTAAAAGAATTCTTATGAATGGCTGGAGGTAGCTTGAACTTGAGTGGTGTCCAAAGTTTAATTCCATACACATTTCTGAAACTGAGGTAACATCAAAGTTCTCATTCCTGGTAGCAAGGAACCAATCAGCTGATTACCTTGTAAATACATCCACTACTGACATCATTATCTCCACTGAAAATTCTTTCCGTTGTGCAAATACTTCGCCAAACTGAACCTTGTTAATTCAAATTTAAACCACAAGCAGAAATATGAGAGTGGTCAGAGTTTTAGCTGCACTTTAGTACCTACGTTCAAGTTTTAAGGAGAAGAGCATCAGCTCAGCCTGATGTTTGAGACTAGCTGTTGTTCCCATGTTTCAGTGTACTGGATATACACTACGCAAGACCTAAACTGAGTTCTGTCTAATAAATTCAGTGAGATCTTTTCAGAGAGCTTAAAAGACTAATTTCGTATTCTACTATTTTCCGTTTTCAGAAAATAATTGAACTTGCAAAATTCATAACTTATTCTCTGTTTATCAGAAAAATGTGTATGACCTATCAAAATGCTCAGAAAAATGAACTCTACATGTTTATGTCAGAATCATGCATATATGAGAAACTATGAACCCTGTTTATATTAGAAGAACATAACTGAACCTTTCTTTCATATGCGGGGTTTGTAGAGTTGCAATGTATTATGCATTCTAGCCCTACTTAAATTGATGATTATGTATAGGGTTTAATTTCAATATCTTTAACATGTCATGTCATCATTATTGTTTGCGCATCGATGCCATGTTTGAATGTTGTTCTCTTTTCCGGTGTGTTTCTGCTTCTCCCGGTAGGATCCGGAGTTGATGTGAGCAACGAGTTTGATATCAAGATCGACCACACGGAGGACCAATACTTGTCCATCAATAAATAAGTCAAGAAGAACCCTGGATATCTATTTTATTTGGTTATCAACAAACAAGGCAAGCAGCCCCCCTCTGAACCTATGGTCTTAAACTATTTCAAAACTTACTATTTTGTACCACACGGTTTAAATGTCTTTTATCGATAGATAGAGTTATCCTATCGAATGCATGTTCCATTCTTGTCGCCTAAACACACTGATCCACTGCTCCTAGCATAACTAGGTTTTGCTTGTGTGCATCGCTAGAGCTTTATATCTGAAATGCTTAGTCATGCTTAGCTTTTTACTCTGGTACATATGGTTAATGAATCAGAGCTGCAAATGAATCTAGTATGACAGGATGACGTGGTGTGATAAGAATTATGTGATTAAACATGCTAAAAGGCTTGGATGGGCCGCCACTTGGGATGTGGTTATTTGACTCATTCTTGCCGCCCTATGACCCGAGTTCTTGTCTCTTGATCCAAGACTGAGCGTACGACCACACGTGGAGGTATGGGACTCCCGTCGACTGACTAACTTGCTTAGACCATCCATGAGCTACCTAGTTTGGGCTTTCTATTTGGCATATGCATCGGAAATGTTTGGAGCAAGTTGGAAAAGAGAAGAGGTGCATCATATAGGAATGCAGCCGAGGTTGCTTGAGGTGGATTCCTCTGGTAAACCAACCTCGCCATGCAACGAACGGTTCCGCGTCCGAGAACGGCCGATCTCGCGATGGCGGCTAGAACCTTTCGGCGTGGCTCATGGAATAGGTCAACGTGAGGTAAAGGTTGTAGGCGATCACCACTCCGCCAGCGTCTCACGGAATGACGTCATGTGGCTATGGAGACGGTCATCACGTGTGGGTAAAGTTGTACACCCCTGCAGGGTTAAATCTTTTTGAAAAGCTGTGTCCACGGTTATGGACGACTTGGAGACAGATGCTAGATCATAGAGAACTTTAACCTCATCGTAAAACTTGAAAAGCAAAGAGTGAATAGGATTGCTTCCTCTGGGGTTTCGAGGAGGTGATCCTAGTGGATAAGTTTAGCTGATGTTGATTCGGTGGTTGTCTCAATGATTAAAGTTATCGCTCCTTACCCCTTTTCAAATGTTCTAAGTAGTCGAGCTTCTACTCTTACTTGTTTTATGCAAATAAAGATAGCTTTATGCAAACAACTCCACAAAAAGCCTTTCTTAATCAAGTTTAGCTAATAGGATACGTAAGTCTTGCTGAGTACCCTATGTACTCACCCCCCCTTTGTTGATATTTTTGCTGCAGAGTAAGTTCCACAACGAAGATGAGTTCCGTACGAATATCGACACCGACGAGTAGCTTGGGGTTCCCAGACAGCAGCTTGGGGCTGCGGAATGGGTTGTCGCTGTTATGCTTCTGGCCTCTTAGGCCATGTTATCCTTGCTATGTCTAATAGCATAACCTTCCTTCCGTTGTTTGATGTAATGTTGGTCAGTGACCTCTGCTTGTATTACTTTGGTTCTTTGCTCTGTTAAGAGCTTTGCAGTATTACCTTTGAGTCGTAGAGTCACTGTTGTGTACCAACTGTGGTTACCCATCTCGTGCATGATGCATGTATGGATATAAAGTGCACGAGAGGGGTTTAAGATTCTCGAGCTCTCTGTTATGCAGTCTTGGTTATGATTAGTTTCACGGCGCTTCGAGATGTGTAGAGCCGATGGTTTAATTCCGGCCTGCCTGCCGATGGTGTTCCGGCCTGGGACTGGTAACCCCAGTATCACTCGTTGCTAGCGTGACTAATACACATAACATCTCTGTATAGCTTAGATCCCGGGGGTCCCGACAGGTTTTGGTATCAGAGCAGGACTGTCTGTAGGAAACCCTTGCTATTGGCCGACGTTGAGTCTAGTATTTGTGAAAACTATTTGAAAGCTAAAAATGAGTTGCAAAATGTAGATAAGGTTTCTTTTTATTCCTTATCTCCATTGATCTTAGTTCTGAACCTCCGTATCCTTTCAGGTTGATTTGGGAAAAGTGTTTCTATCTCTTCTGGTCATTAAAAAATTTAGGTCCTTCGTGGGCATGTCGTTTCTAAACCAGTTGACCTAGTGTTGTGTTCTCGAGAGTTTTCTCTGAAACAAGAAGAAGCAACTACAAGGTTCCCTTCCATCGCTATATCTCTACTTTGTGGACTCCACATCATTCTGTTCTATGCTTTAAGGATTTCTTTCACCTTGTATGCCTCCTTTTATTTGTTTGAATACTTCAAAAGCTATACCTTGTTCTGGAAGCTACCTCATGATTACTACTTTGTGGCATCCTCTGAGTTGCTCAGTTAGTAGTTACTTCTTATTTCGTGTTTTACCCATGGACTTGAACCGAAGGTCCCGGATTATGCTGGATACCAGTACATGAAGCTGGCCATTAACCCAAGATCCATTCTGTTGAACCCTTGTTTTAATGATTTATCATTAACTTGATATGGTTTACCTTTCAAGCTTATGGTTATCATCGTGATTGTTCCCTTCCACTAGCTATGGTCGATGTTCTCTCATGGAACCAAATGGATCACGTCAAGAGTCTCCTAATGAGTCTCGCCTCTTTGTCCACGACTCTGCCACACCCTCCCTTTCAGCATTGGTTTACATAAGATGTTAACTTGTGCATCCCCATCACATGACTCCTTCTACGTTCCTTCTCAAAGGGATGTCTAGCTTCGTACGTGTTGAAGTAAAATAGTATATCCTCTTTGGATATGCTATCCTTCCAATCTTTGATTTGAGTTTGGGCTATCGTCAAATCGAACTCAGCCCAAGGATTATCTTGATGGTGTTTCTACTTGTGGTTTTCACTTGAGTACATCATCATTCCTTTCGGTCTGACCAATACTTTTGCCTTGTTCCTGCAATATATGAGTCCATCTTCTTGGAGCATCTAAATACGTTTGTTGTTGAGCCCATCGATGACATTCTTATTTTCTCCATGTTTGAATACATTCATATTGGACATTTGGCATTAATGTTGGTAACTTGTTAGAACCATCTTTGTGTCATCACGAAGTATGTGTTCTGGATGTTGGAAGTGACTTTCTCTCTTTGGTTTACGTGCAATTATTGAAAGATGTCATCATGAAACCAAGAAGAATTTTATTTGTTTCCTCGGGAATCATCCCAAATTGGTCATGCATGTGCAAAGTATTCTTGAGATGGCAGCTTGTTGCCTCCATCTTCTTGAAAATTTCCTATATGCACACCAAGCCACTGACTGATTTATTCAAGAACAAGAAAAAGTCCAAGACCTTCACTATCTCCTTCCCAATAAGGACTCAGTAGTGTTTCATTGCAATAAGCTCTTACTGGTGTAATTTTCTTTTGCAATCGCAATCTTACTTATCTTTTGGAGCCTTACACTATAGTACATATCTTGAGAATCTAACAACGCTATCCCGATGGCATCCATTGAAACTTTCCATTTGGACATACTAAGTTTGAAGTATGATTCCATCTAACTAGAGCTGAATCTCAAGCAGCAATGATGGTTAGTGTTCCTCAAGGTTTTGACATAGGTCTCTTTGAAATCCGGCAAGGTTGATGTTGTGGTTGACACAATTAGCCGGAAGGCCTAATGACATAATCCCTTGATATCTCAAGAACCACTCTCCATGAGGATGTTTGTGTGACTTATCCTAAAGGTTACCCTTATGGTCTCTCTTTTCAATCACGAAGTCTGATCTTTACTTGATGACTAATTGAAGGCTTATAATAAGTTTGATGTTAGTATCTGAAAATGAAGCAGAACATTAGAAGCAAAGCTGCTAAATCTATCTTGGTCGATCTTTAAGAATTGTTCTCTTTGGCGACAAATCTGTCAGGAGCACATCCACCCCGTGGATGATCTTTCACACTTGCAAGTGTTTCACCCTCCCTTTTGTCTATACTTGAAGTTCTAATCAATTAATACATTGTGTGAATTCGTCCACATGATGGCCCAAGACTTTTAATCATGAGTGTTTTACAATTTGCCCAATTCAACGATGTGCCCCTTCATGGTATAAGGACCAATTCCACTTCATGGCTAATCTTTCACACTTCGTTGGCTAGTGTTTCACCTTCCTCTTTGGGTTACCCCTTCCAAGAGTTCTACTAAAATTGTTTTATAACAGTTTTAATAAGGATATAGAGATGTTGTAGAACAAGGTTCTATACATGCTATATCGACACGAGAAACCATGTTTTCGAAGAAAGCAAACTAGATTTGAGTCTTCCCTTGCTACAAGCATATCACATCTCCAATGCTCTTCTTTTATATGGTTTGTGAGTACTACTCAAAATGTATTCACGGCTTTGCGTACCAAATTTGAAACCTTTCCATTCCTTCTCATACTTTCAGATGTTTCATGTTTGTCATCTCAAATATGTTTATGAACACTCTCCATGAGTTGACCATGAGATACTCGATCTTCTCAAAGATCCACCTCTCTACAGTTGCTCCCTCTTTCCTTCAGTTTAGTTGAGAAACAATCACAAAGGAAGGAACTAAAGTTTCATGGCGTCATGGATCAATCTATTCAAGAAAGAAGATCAACGTGGGTCTATGAGGATCGTTGAGAACCGTTGTGACCCTTGAAAGAGCATTTCCCGCCTAATTGATTTTGGCGTTTGTTAACAATACATTATCTATTAATGTGTGATTATGCTTTGCAGGATTTTATTATGTTCTTGCACAAGATATTGGGTTTCCTATATTATACTTGATAATTAATATTGCCCAAAGGAAATTATTGAGGAAATGGTGAAAATCAGCTCTGGGAGAAGTTTCTTCTGAAGTTGGGTCAGTAAGGCCGGCTTTAGCCGGTCCCCAGACCGGCTATAGCCGGACTGCCCATTTTCGGAAGAGGTCCTGCGCCTCTGGACTCAACCGGCTATTTGTCCGGCTATTTCCGGCTGGGCCGGATATTTCAGGCCGGCTTTAGCCGGTGTGAGGCCGGCTTTAGCCGGTGTGGCCGGCTTTAGCCGGACTTAACTCCGGCTATAGCCAGACTTTCCTGGCAGGCAACGGTCAGATTTTGTGGGGGGTATAAATACCCCCACCTTCTTCTCCAATGGGCAGCTCGTGAAAATAGAAGAAGACCACCATTGTTGAGCTCTCAAATCAACTAGATCTCCTCCCTCAACCCACCAAAGCTCTTGATCTTTGGAGAATCGAAGGAGAAGACCATCATCTACATCCTCACCGAAGCGATTTGATTTCCCCTCTCATTTGCTTGAGGGCCCTTGTGTCTTGGGTTCCCTTGTGTCCCAAGACCTTGTTTGTGTATTTGATATATTGCTACTTGTTGTTTGACAGCATTGTGTTGTGCTTGGGAGCCTCCAATTCGGTTGTGGATGTGTGCCCCAAGATTGTAAAGGCCGGTTCCGCCTTGAGGAATCCCTTAGTGGAAAGTGAGCTAGGCCTTTGTGGCGGAAGCTTGCACCGGAGAATAGGGTGAGCCTTTGTGGCGTTGGTTAGGCCTTTGTGGCAACCACACCCCTCCAACGTAGACGTACTTCCCCTAAAAAGGAAGGAACTACGGGAAATACATCCGTGTCTCCGTGTGCTCCACTCTCGGTTACCTCTATCCTTTATTGCCTTTACTTATTGTATCTTGTTTAGCTTGCTAGTTGACATATAGGTAAATTCACCTTAGTTGCATATCTAGAGAATTTACCTTTGTGTCAAGCCTAAATTGAAAAAGAACTAAAATTTGAGTAGCACCTATTCACCCCCCCCTCTAGGTGCCCATACGATCCGTTCAATTGGTATCAGAGCCTCGGCTCTTATTTCGGGCTTAACCGCCTAAGAGTATGGAAACATCACCTAGTGAGGGCTCGGGTCAAGTTTCCATGGGTGAGTTCAAATCTTTGGAATCATCCATGGCTTCCATGACATCTCAAATAAGTGAGTTGCGTGAAATGATGGCGCAACTCATGCAAGCTAAAACTGCTAATGCTTCTCCACCTCCGGAAAACCCGCTACTCCACAAGTGGAGAATGTGGGGATATATGAGGAGGGTGCCGACAAAAATGGCGATGCTAAGTCTTCCACCAAGGCCGACGGGAAAGGTGAATACCCGCATTGGTATTCACCCGACCCGCCGGTTCCTCATCCTCATATTAACCATAGAGGTGATCCGCCTAAGCTTGATGCATTAAACCTTGGTCAATGGCAATATCAAATGATCTCTCATATGCGCAGTTCTTGCATCGAGCTTTGGAGGATCGTTGAGGAAGGTTTCAAGGCCGTGGATCCCCACAACATGACAAGAAGAGAGACGGTTGATAGCCAACTCAACGCTACCGCTCTTCACATGATTCAAGTCGCCGTGGGATCCAAGGACTTGCCTCACATCCAACACTTCTCCACCGCCAAAGAAGCTTGGCAAGGACTCTCCGACGTCTTTGTTGGCAACGAGAGCATGAAGAAAACAAGATATATTGCCTTCTCAAATCAAGCGGAGGGTTTCTTCATGATGGATGGTGAGGATCATCAAGAGATGTATAGAAGACTCAAGGCTATTGCTACCACCTTCAAGAACCTCGGTGCTCACAATATTGATGATGAGTGGATCAAGATGAAGTACATTCTTGCTCTCACTCCATATGAGCCCGCGGATGTGAAGAGTGTTCAAGGAAAGCACAACTTCAATGAGATGACCTCCAATCAAGTTATGCAAGAGATTCGAGCCTACAAGGTTTCCGCACAAAATGCGGAAGATGCTCGTGCCCGTGCCATAGGAATGCAAAGAAGCTCTAATCTTGCATTGAAAGCAAGTGTGGTTGAGAAAGAGGTTCCTCTTCAAGCGAGTATTGAAGCAAGACTAGAGATGTGTCCCGAGGACATAAGGCATGAGTACAATGAGCACATGGCCTTCTATGGAAAAACCTTTTGGGTTGATCCACACAAGGCTAAAGAAGACAATCAAAGAAGAAGCAAGTCAAGTGGCTATCAAAGGAATGACAACAATGGTCAAAGGGTGAGGACTTGCTACAATTGCAATGATAGATTTCACTTTGTTGCCGAGTGCCCTTATGAGAAGAGAGAAGACCATGGTGGAAAGCTCATCTTCAAAAGCAAGACCAAGTCACCATCAAAGAAGCCATTTGTGAAGAAGGGTGGACCAAAGAAGAAACAACCAAAGTTTGTGTTCTTGACTCAAGAAGAGTACTCCGCAAGTGAGAGTGAAGAAGAAGAAACTACAACTAGTGAGATGGCCGCAATGGCAACCACCTCCACTTCCTCAACATCACTCTTTGAATCCCCCAATGAGGACTCTCTTGTCAAGAACGTCAAGTGCCTTATGGCCAAATCTTCCGAGGTATCACCCACATCTTTCTCTTCCTCTAAGACAAATGATGCTTCCTTGAATGATCTTGCTAGTCTTAGAGTAAAGGAAGAAATTATTGCTTTTGATGACTATGTGTCTAGTGTAGATGGTGTTCATAAGATTCACTTTGAACGTCTATTGAGCCAATATGGTAAAACTCTTGAAAAACTAGATGAACAAATGAGGCTTGAAAGAGAATATGCTCAAGATATTGCCTCACTAACCGAGTCTCTTGAAGAAGAGCAAGAGGAACGAGCAACTCTTGAAGAGAAGCTCAATTCCATTGAGGAATCTAATAATGAAGTTGTTTCCAAACTCATTAAAGAGCGAGATCATGCTCGTGCTAAAGTAAAAATGCTCAAAAAGGAAAAGGTTGAATTTGGTGTTGGTCATGATATACTTGTTAAGGATTTAGAAGATCTTGACAAGGCTCACAAGGCCTTGAAAAGTGAACACTCTATCCTTACCAAGTCACATGAACAACTTCAAATTCAATTGACTAAGAATATTGTGCCTAGTTCTTCTACTTCTACTTGTGATCATGCAAATGTTATTGAAGAAAATGCTAGGTTGAAAGATGAGCTTGCCAAGTCCTCCATTCCCATAGGTGAGAAAAACTTGAATGACCTTTTGAGTAAGCAAAAGGCATTTGGTGATAAAACGGGGATTGGCTATGTCTCAAAGAAGAAGAAGAAGAACAACAAGAAAAAGAAGGCCAAGCCCGCTCAGGCAAAAAAGGATCCTATTGTGGGTGGCAAAGCCACTCATGATGATCATGCGGGAATTGCTAACCCTCACTATGTTTTATTTCGTGATTATTATGGTGATGTTTATGCAAAATATGTTGGTCCAAATGATGGTTATGTTGCTTGGTCTATTTGGGTTCCAAAGACCCTTGTTGCTAACAAAAGAGGACCCATTGAAAAATGGGGACCTAAAACCAAGCAATGATCTCTTGTAGGACTATGCTTCCGGTGGATCAAAATGGGTGCTTGATAGTGGATGCACAAGCCATATGACCGGAAGCAAGAAGATTATGACGGAGATAAGGCCTAATGACAATCATATAACCGTCACTTATGGAGACATGTCACAATCCGAGGTATTGGGTCTTGGCAAGGTGGTGGTCGCACCGGATATTTCCCTTGTGGACGTCATGCTTGTTGAGACCCTAGGTTACAATTTACTTTCAGTTCATGCACTTGGTAAGATGGGCTTTGCCGTCTTCATTGATAATGATATTGTGGTACTCTTGTGGAGCAAGTCTCTAAAGGTCGCTTTCGTTGGACACATTGAAAATAACTTGTATGTGGTGGACTTTTCGGGGAAAACCACTACAAGTGCAATGTGTTTATTTGGAAAGGCCGATGTGGGTTGGCTTTGACATCGCCGACTAGCCCATGTCAATATGAGAACTTTGCAAAGCCTTCACAAGGGTGGCCACATACTCGGACTAAAAGAGAATGTTTCTTTTGCCAAAGATCGTGTTTGCAGGGCTTGCGTTCTAGGAAAAATGCATGATTCTCCCCACCCAAGCAAGACTATCATTTCTTCCAAGAGGATCTTGGAGCTCCTTCATGTGGATCTTTTTGGTCCTCCCTCTCATGCAAGTCTTGGTGGGAAGAAATATTGTTTGGTGATTGTTGATGACTATTCAAGATATACTTGGGTTTACTTCTTCAAGCATAAGAGTGAGACTCAACAAACCGTCATCGACTTTGCCAAGGAAGTTGAACGTCAACATGGGCAAACTATTTTGGCAATTAGAAGTGACAATGGCTCGGAGTTCAAGAACTACACCTTAAATGGATTTCTTAGTGATGAGGGGATTCGTCATCAATATTCCGCTGCATACACCCCTCAACAAAATGGTGTAGCTGAAAGGAAGAACCGGACTCTTATGGATATGGCTAGGTCCATGTTGGCGGAGTTTAAGTCTCCATACAACTTTTGGGCCGAAGCTATCTCTACGGCTTGTCACTCATCAAACCGGCTCTTCCTCCGCAAAGGCCTAAACAAGACTCCATATGAAATACTCACCGGAAGCAAGCCCAACATCTCCTACTACCGGGTTTTCGGGTGTAAGTGTTTCTTTAAAAGAAAAGGAGTTCGTTTAGGTAAATTTGATCCAAAAGCAATAGAAGGTATTTTTGTTGGTTATGGTGCCGAATCCCACACTTATAGAGTCTTCAATAAGTCCACCGGACGTGTTGAAGAATCTTGTAGTGTGGTATTCGAAGAGAATGACGGCTCACAAGGGGGGCGAGATGTTGTTTCTTGTGATGTAGATGATGAAATACCTCGAGAAGCCATAGGAAGAATGGGCGTGGGATTTTTCCGCCCCATTGAGGGACACCTTGTGGCCGACCGGGAAGGACTATGCTCTACTCAAGTGGAGCCTTCATCTTCACAAGCTCAACAAGCCTCTCCCAAGGAAGCAACTAATGCACCAACCGAAGAACAAGACAAGGACCTTCATGAAGAAGAAGGGGCACCACCATCCTCTCCGGTTATCTCAACTGCCCCCATTTCTTCACAAGACCAAGATCAATCCACTCATGAAGATAATGATGATCAAGGTCAATTTGATGGTCAAGACGGGGATCAAAATGATCAAGATGATCAAGTGACTCCTCCAAGATCAAATGAGGAGATCGAAGCCCGTCGCAAGAAAAGAGTTGAAAGGGATTTGGAGCTTAAAGGTCATACCCTTGAGAGGGTTATTGGAGATTTAAGAAGCAAAGTGTCAACCCGGCGTCAATTGGCACAATTTAGCTCTCATCGTGCTTATATCTCCATGGTTGAACCCAAGAAAGTATTTGAAGCACTTGAAGATCCGGATTGGTTGGATGCTATGCATGAAGAACTCAACAACTTCAAGCGCAATAATGTATGGGTGTTAGTGGAGAAGCCAAAGGAGTGCCGCAATGTGATTGGCACAAAGTGGATATTCAAGAACAAGCAAGATGAGCATGGAATTGTCGTGAGGAACAAGGCAAGATTGGTTGCTCAAGGTTTCTCTCAAGTTGAAGGCATTGACTTTGGAGAGACTTATGCTCCCGTGGCTCGCCTTGAGTCCATCCGTATCCTTCTTGCATATGCCACTCATCATAATTTTAAGTTGCAACAAATGGATGTTAAGAGTGCATTTCTTAATGGTCCATTGAAAGAGGAAGTGTATGTTAAGCAACCCCCGGGGTTTGAGGATCTCAACTTTCCTAACCATGTCTACAAACTCCATAAGGCACTCTATGGCCTTAAACAAGCCCCACGTGCGTGGTATGAGCACCTTAGGGAGTTGTTGGTAGACCGTGGGTTTGAAGTTGGGCAAATCGATCCTACTCTTTTTACTAAGAGGGTCAATGGGGAGCTTTTCGTATGCCAACTATATGTTGATGATATTATCTTTGGCTCTACTAACAAAGCTTTTAATGATGAATTTTCAAAGCTTATGACCGATAGGTTCGAGATGTCTATGATGGGCGAAATGAAGTTCTTTCTTGGTTTTGAAATCAAGCAATTGAAAGAAGGGACTTTCATTTATCAAGCCAAATATGTCCAAGACATGCTCAAGAGGTTCAAGATGAAAGAACTAAATGGGGCCGCCACACCAATGGCCACAAAATGTCATCTTGAGCTTGATCCCAATGGTAAAGATGTGGATCAAAAGGTATACCGTTCTATGATCGGTTCTTTGCTTTACCTTTGCGCATCTAGACCCGATATTGTGTTGAGTGTAGGTGTGTGTGCAAGGTATCAAGCCGCTCCTAAAGAAAGCCACCTTATGGCGGTTAAGAGAATCTTTCGATAATTGGTTCATACCCCAACTTATGGGCTTTGGTATCCCAAAGGCTCGGATTTCTCTCTTTGTGGCTTCACTGATTCGGATTGGGCCGGTGACAAGGATGATAGGAAATCAACCTCCGGAGCTTGCCAATTTCTTGGTAGGTCTTTGGTGTGTTGGTCTTCTAAGAAGCAAAATTGCATATCTCTCTCCACCGCCGAAGCCGAATATATTGCCGCCGCAAGTGGATGCACTCAATTGTTGTGGATGAGGCAAACTTTGAAGGAATATGGTGTCAATTGTGACAAAGTGCCTCTTTTATGTGACAATGAGAGTGCTATCAAGATAGCCTATAATCCGGTGCAACATTCAAGAACCAAGCATATTGAGATCCGGAATCATTTTATTAGAGATCATGTTGCCCGTGGTGATATTGAGCTTGCATATGTAAGCACCAAGGATCAACTTGCCGACATATTCACGAAGCCCCTTGATGAAGCAAGATTTGGATATTTGAGGAATGAGCTAAATATCATTGATTCAAGGAGTGTGGCTTGAGCATCTTGCAAATACACCTATTCTTCAATACTTGTTTGGTTTAGGTGTGGGCATGGAGATAGGGGGAGTGCGGTCCTAATCTATTGGGCTATCCCTCCCCCCATTATGCCAATAGTGACAAAATTGTTCTCTTTCTATCATTTTTGTGATATATGAGTTTCAATGACGAGTATTGGTTATGGACCCAAGATATATCTTCGCGGTCCAATGCCATAACACTCATACATGGTGGCCTCGGCCACCGACCTCTTCTTTTCGAAGAGTTGATTCTTTGCAAATCTTATTTGAGTTTTATTGAACTTTTTCGTCATTATCTCTTTCCTTGAAATGGGAAGGCACTAGCATTGGTTTTTCCAAAGATTTCTTGTGTTTTGCAATGCCAAGTGCCGAGAACCACTCCATGCATGTTTTCTATCCTAAGCCCACTTATCTAAAGCCAAATTATCCTCTCTTGCATGCCCAGAATTTCCAGAAATCAAAATCATCTGTTTTGGGTCATCTAGACCGGCTTTAGCCGGTCTGTCACCGGAAATAGCCGGTGTCCGGCTTTAGCCGGGCACCCCGGCTATAGCCGGCCTGGGGGTTTTCGAGTTCAACTCATTAGGCCGTGGGGGTGAGGGTTTCCTCAGTTACCCCCACGCCTATCTACCTCCACTTGACCCCTCTCCCTTGGAGCCGCCGCCGTCAATCCTCTCCTCCGGCCGCCGGTGCTCCTTCTCCAGCCGGCCATCCTCTCCGGCGCCCTCCCCTATGGATCAGGGTACCCTCCCCTACCTTCACCTCTCTCTCTCTCCCTAGTTCTCTCTAGGGTTAGGGTTAGTTGAATTTTTGGTAGCTTGTGGTTCATCTGGGAATGTTTGGGTTCATGATTTCCTTCTGCATTGCATAGATTGAAAATGCTTGACAAGTTTTGGTGGCCTACTGCTGAGATCTCGAATTTTTCCATCTGGTCGGGCTAAAGCCGGTGTCAGACCGGCTATTGCCGTCCTGACCGGCTAAAGCCGGCCTGAGACCGGAAATAGCCGGTGTAGATCACCTATTATTGTCATGCTTTTTCCTTTTGTGCTATTGCTCTTTGATCCTCTGGCATGCATGCTTATCCTATATGCTTTCTACATATGTGCTGTATGCAGGTGGTTCTCGACCCAAGAGGTCTCGCTATGTTGATCCCACTCTTGCCCGCCGACAAGAGCATCACGATGCACAGATGACCGCTGCTATGAAGAAGAAGCGGTTGGAAGAACGAAAGAAGAAATCTCTGTTTGCTAACATTGGTGATCTCAAGAAGCTGTCCAAGCAAGAGTACCGTGAGTTCCGTGAGCAGAAGTTCTATTGCTTGCCCAGGGACATTGACAGTGGTTCCTTCTACCGGTCTGAGCATTAGAGGATATATGAGCAGGTGTATGAGACCATGAGCACAAAGGTATGCCCTATGAAGTTCACCAACATTGCAGCGTTGTCCAGGGATGAGTACTTTGCCGATGCTCTTTGGGTCACCGAGAAGTTAGGGTTGCACAAGTTGATGGTCTTTAAGCAAGACTACAATCCTCATCTGATTCAGCAGTTCTTTGCCACATTGGAGTTTGATACTCGAGATGAGGTTGGTTTCACTTGGATGTCAGGAGAAGTGAGGAAGTACTCGACCATGTCTCGCTTTGGGAAGCTTTTGGGCTATAGGTTTGATTGCATTCATCGACCTAGAGGTGCCCGCTTGCATCTTGACACCACAGAGTACAACAAGAGGAAGATCCAGTGTTTGTATGGTCCAGGGGGCAAAGCGGGAGAGACTGCAAATCTCCTTCCCCTCTATGATATTCTGCTTCGGATATTCCGTGCCAACATTGCTCCAAGTGGGGGCAACAATGATTCTATCAGAGGTGGACTTGTGCATCTTCTCCACCATGCCCGTCTTGTCTTTGAGGCCGGAAGGGATTGTGAAAGGATGGAGCTCGATGTGATGTACTTCATCTTCATGGAGATGAAGATTGCTATGCTTGATAGGAAGATCCCTCCTTATGCTCCATTCATCATGAGGCTCATCATTGACAGAGGCATTGAAGGAGACTTTGAGATTGAGGAAGCTTTGCTTGATGAAGAGTTGGAAGTGCACAAGCCCAACAAGCTCTACAAGAAGACCGCTCATTTGGTGTCTAGCACCTCAAGTGCTTATCCCTCTTCGAGTGATGTGTTGGGTGACAATATCTATGCTACTGGTTCTAGGAGGAAGAATGCGGATCCACCAAGTGGTGGAATGGCTCAAGAGATGAAGAAGCTCAAGTGGTGGCAAAGGGCTTTATTTTGCATGAACAATGATGTGCGTCAAACTCAATACAAGGACTATGTGGACCGCAAGCACATTTCCAAGAAGCAAAGAGAGTTGGATGCTTGTTTGAGGGCCGTGGAGAAGGGCAAAGGAGCTAGCAATGAAGAAGAGTCCCAAGAGCAAGATCTATCTGAGGACACTTTTTCTTTTGGCAAGTGGAATGAAGGATCAACTTTTGATTGGAAGGAGTTAGCCGAAGTCACCTCCAAGGGCAAGGAAGCCATTGATGAAGAAGAGGAAGAAGGAGATGACGATGATGATGAAGAGGAAGAAGATGATGACCAAGAAGATGATGAGGATGATGAGGACTTTGATGATGTTGATGAGTGATCTCGTGTTGTGGTCTCCGTTTTTGGCGTCTTGATGCCAAAGGGGGAGAAAGTCCCATTTGCATGTATTTCCATTTGGATTTGATGTTTTCCATTTGGATTTGGTTGGGTCACAAGCTCTTATATCGTGGGCTTGCTTGCTTGTGTCCCATGGTTGAACTTATCATCTACCTACTACTATGTGTTGAACTATGTGTTATTATCTTGTGTAGTAGACCTTATGATTATCGTTTTTAATCCTACTTGCTATATCTTGTCATATTATATGTTTGTTGATTATGTGCTATTGAATTATGATATATATCTTGTGCACATATGGATCACATTATAAAATCTAGGGGGAGTTCTTCTTGTTGATGTGTCTTTGTATTCAAATACAAATTTAAAATAAGGCACATAGCAAGGGGGAGCTCCGTCTATATTTTATATCGTTTGAAACATGCAAAACTATGTATTGTCATCAAACACCAAAAAGGGGGAGATTGAAAGAGCATTTCCCGCCTAATTGATTTTGGCGTTTGTTAACAATACATTATCTATTAATGTGTGATTATGCTTTGCAGGATTTTATTATGTTCTTGCACAAGATATTGGGTTTCCTATATTATACTTGATAATTAATATTGCCCAAAGGAAATTATTGAGGAAATGGTGAAAATCAGCTCTGGGAGAAGTTTCTTCTGAAGTTGGGTCAGTAAGGCCGGCTTTAGCCGGTCCCCAGACCGGCTATAGCCGGACTGCCCATTTTCGGAAGAGGTCCTGCGCCTCTGGACTCAACCGGCTATTTGTCCGGCTATTTCCGGCTGGGCCGGATATTTCAGGCCGGCTTTAGCCGGTGTGAGGCCGGCTTTAGCCGGTGTGGCCGGCTTTAGCCGGACTTAACTCCGGCTATAGCCGGACTTTCCTGGCAGGCAACGGTCAGATTTTGTGGGGGGTATAAATACCCCCACCTTCTTCTCCAATGGGCAGCTCGTGAAAATAGAAGAAGACCACCATTGTTGAGCTCTCAAATCAACTAGATCTCCTCCCTCAACCCACCAAAGCTCTTGATCTTTGGAGAATCGAAGGAGAAGACCATCATCTACATCCTCACCGAAGCGATTTGATTTCCCCTCTCATTTGCTTGAGGGCCCTTGTGTCTTGGGTTCCCTTGTGTCCCAAGACCTTGTTTGTGTATTTGATATATTGCTACTTGTTGTTTGACAGCATTGTGTTGTGCTTGGGAGCCTCCAATTCGGTTGTGGATGCGTGCCCCAAGATTGTAAAGGTCGGTTCCGCCTTGAGGAATCCCTTAGTGGAAAGTGAGCTAGGCCTTTGTGGCGGAAGCTTGCACCGGAGAATAGGGTGAGCCTTTGTGGCGTTGGTTAGGCCTTTGTGGCAACCACACCCCTCCAACGTAGACGTACTTCCCCTAAAAAGGAAGGAACTACGGGAATTACATCCGTGTCTCCGTGTGCTCCACTCTCGGTTACCTCTATCCTTTATTGCCTTTACTTATTGTATCTTGTTTAGCTTGCTAGTTGACATATAGGTAAATTCACCTTAGTTGCATATCTAGAGAATTTACCTTTGTGTCAAGCCTAAATTGAAAAAGAACTAAAATTTGAGTAGCACCTATTCACCCCCCCCCCCTCTAGGTGCCCATACGATCCGTTCAACCCTTCCCTCTTTTCTTATCCAGGAATCTCGGGGTCGAGATTCTTGTAAGGGGGGTAGAGCTGTAACAGCCCATGTTTGTAATTAAGTGCATTTGCATCATGAAAAAAAACTGACTAAGAAAAATCTGCATTTAAAAATTAAAGTGGAACCCTAACAAATGCTCAAACTCTATCTCTATTTTGAAATATTTTCAAATGTTTTGAAAACTCAAAACAACAAGAAGTGGACCTTCTAATATATGTTAGGAATGCCACTTATTTTCCCTACTTCTCTAATTCATTTTGGAACTTCACATGGTTGCAAAAATAACAAAAGGATTATGAAATAGTGTCCTTCCTAAGTTTTCAGGAAAACCCGTACAACCAAGGGCCCTTTTTGCAAAATGCCCTTTGTCTTCTTCGTTCAGACACGAAGCATCTGCGTGTGGAGCGCCGGTCGAGCACCTCGCCACCTCCTGCTTACCACCTCGCATCCAAGGACACCTCCTGGAGAGATCCCTAGCCACTTCTCCTCTCACTTTCCCCCTCCTGGAATACCCACCATCGTTATCCCCAAATCCCATCACACCACAACCCACCGAAACAGCAGAGCTTCCAAGAATTTATCTCTGAAGTCATGGCGACTACCTAGGGAATCAACCACTAGAAGAGAAGCACCAGGACCTGCTGCTGTTATAGAGGAGGAGCAGAACAAGCAGGGCATCAGGGGAGGCAACGAGGAGAGAAGCAGAAATACCACAACCACCACCGATCTGTTCCTCTGCTTCTACGAGTACAGGTACAGCCGGATGTGAGGTCCCCCAATATATCCTTTACTGAATAAGGTTCATTCCTTGATTTCCCTTGAGATGAGTTGTTTCCCAGAAGTGAGAATAGTAATTAAGATGGGAAGGAATTACCTACAGGTTCTCTAATTCATGATAGGGCATGTTCTTAGAAAACATTACCGTAACTTTCAGTCAGAGAAAGCTCCAGTACAGAGTTTCAATTTAAAGCAATAGAGAGCAAGGGAGCATCGATCCTCTTTGTACGTGTTAGGTAAAAGAATTCTTATGAATGGCTGGAGGTAGCTTGAACTTGAGTGGTGTCCAAAGTTTAATTCCATACACATTTCTGAAACTGAGGTAACATCAAAGTTCTCATTCCTGGTAGCAAGGAACCAATCAGCTGATTACCTTGTAAATACATCCACTACTGACATCATTATCTCCACTGAAAATTCTTTCCGTTGTGCAAATACTTCGCCAAACTGAACCTTGTTAATTCAAATTTAAACCACAAGCAGAAATATGAGAGTGGTCAGAGTTTTAGCTGCACTTTAGTACCTACGTTCAAGTTTTAAGGAGAAGAGCATCAGCTCAGCCTGATGTTTGAGACTAGCTGTTGTTCCCATGTTTCAGTGTACTGGATATACACTACGCAAGACCTAAACTGAGTTCTGTCTAATAAATTCAGTGAGATCTTTTCAGAGAGCTTAAAAGACTAATTTCGTATTCTACTATTTTCCGTTTTCAGAAAATAATTGAACTTGCAAAATTCATAACTTATTCTCTGTTTATCAGAAAAATGTGTATGACCTATCAAAATGCTCAGAAAAATGAACTCTACATGTTTATGCCAGAATCATGCATATATGAGAAACTATGAACCCTGGTTATATTAGAAGAACATAACTGAACCTTTCTTTCATATGCGGGGTTTGTAGAGTTGCAATGTATTATGCATTCTAGCCCTACTTAAATTGATGATTGTGTATAGGGTTTAATTTCAATATCTTTAACATGTCATGTCATCATTATTGTTTGCGCATCGATGCCATGTTTAAATGTTGTTCTCTTTTCCGGTGTGTTTCTGCTTCTCCCGGCAGGATCCGGAGTTGATGTGAGCAACGAGTTTGATATCAAGATCGACCACACGGAGGACCAATACTTGTCCATCAATGAATAAGTCAAGAAGAACCCTGGATATCTATTTTATTTGGTTATCAACAAACAAGGCAAGCAGCCCCCCTCTGAACCTATGGTCTTAAAGTATTTCAAAACTTACTATTTTGTACCACACGGTTTAAATGTCTTTTATCGATAGATAGAGTTATCCTATCGAATGCATGTTCCATTCTTGTCGCCTAAACACACTGATCCACTGCTCCCAGCATAACTAGGTTTTGCTTGTGTGCGTCGCTAGAGCTTTATATCTGAAATGCTTAGCCATGCTTAGCTTTTTACTCTGGTACATATGGTTAATGAATCAGAGCTGCAAATGAATCTAGTATGACAGGATGACGTGGTGTGATAAGAATTATGTGATTAAACATGCTAAAAGGCTTGGATGGGCCGCCACTTGGGATGTGGTTATTTGACTCATTCTTGCCGCCCTATGACCCGAGTTCTTGTCTCTTGATCCAAGACTGAGCGTACGACCACACGTGGAGGTATGGGACTCCCGTCGACTGACTAACTTGCTTAGACCATCCATGAGCTACCTAGTTTGGGCTTTCTATTTGGCATATGCATCGGAAATGTTTGGAGCAAGTTGGAAAAGAGAAGAGGTGCATCATATAGGAATGCAGCCGAGGTTGCTTGAGGCGGATTCCTCTGGTAAACCAACCTCGCCATGCAACGAACGGTTCCGCGTCCGAGAACGGCCGATCTCGCGATGGCGGCTAGAACCTTTCGGCGTGGCTCATGGAATAGGTCGACGTGAGGTAAAGGTTGTAGGCGATCACCACTCCGCCAGCGTCTCACGGAATGACGTCATGTGGCTATGGAGACGGTCGTCACGTGTGGGTAAAGTTGTACACCCCTGCAGGGTTAAATCTTTTTGAAAAGCTGTGTCCACGGTTATGGACGACTTGGAGACAGATGCTAGATCATAGAGAACTTTAACCTCATCGTAAAACTTGAAAAGCAAAGAGTGAATAGGATTGCTTCCTCTGGGGTTTCGAGGAGGTGATCCTAGTGGATAAGTTCAGCTGATGTTGATTCGATGGTTGTCTCAATGATTAAAGTTATCGCTCCTTACCCCTTTTCAAATGTTCTGAGTAGTCGAGCTTCTACTCTTACTTGTTTTATGCAAATAAAGATAGCTTTATGCAAACAACTCCACAGAAAGCCTTTCTTAATCAAGTTTAGCTAATAGGATACGTAAGTCTTGCTGAGTACCCTATGTACTCACCCCCCTTTGTTGATATTTTTGTTGCAGAGTAAGTTCCACAACGAAGATGAGTTCCGTACGAAGATCGACACCGACGAGTAGCTTGGGGTTCCCAGACAGCAGCTTGGGGCTGCGGAATGGGTTGTCGCTGTTATGCTTCTGGCCTCTTAGGCCATGTTATCCTTGCTATGTCTAATAGCATAACCTTCCTTCCGTTGTTTGATGTAATGTTGGTCAGTGACCTCTGCTTGTATTACTTTGGTTCTTTGCTATGTTAAGAGCTTTGCAGTATTACCTTTGAGTCGTAGAGTCACTATTGTGTACCAACTGTGGTTACCCATCTCGTGCATGATGCGTGTATGGATATAAAGTGCACGAGAGGGGTTTAAGATTCTCGAGCTCTCTGTTATGCAGTCTTGGTTATGATTAGTTTCACGGCGCTTCGAGATGTGTAGAGCCGATGGTTTAATTCCGGCCTGCCTGCCGATGGTGTTCCGGCCTGGGACTAGTAACCCCAGTATCACTCGTTGCTAGCGTGACTAATACACATAATATCTCTGTATAGCTTAGATCCCGCGGGTCCCGACACCGTGGCCGCCCTCGTGGTAGTAAAAATAAATCCAACGACCCGGCTGTAGCAGCCTCGCCATCTGCTCCTGTTAAGCGGTGCCCTGGCCGCCCTCTGGGAAGCAGGAACAAGACCAAGATGTCTACTGCTGCTCCAGGTCCAAGCGCTCCGCCACATAATGCTTCTCCTCCTTCTTCTCCCAGGATATACTCCTTTTTCTGCATCACCGGCGCTCAATGCCGCGAGATTCAGCGGGTGCCGCTGAAGTTTACCAATTTCCTGGACGGGCGAGAGCTGCGAGAAGCAGTTCTTCGCGAACACTATGGGGGCAAAACTCCCTATGAAGTAGAGGTCTGGTATGACGGGGACGGCGAGATATATTTCAAGGGCGGATGGCCTCAGTTTGCAGAAGACCATGACCTCCATCAGGGTTTCTTCATGATCTTCGACTACCATATCGGCACGTCGAAGTTTGACATGAAGATTTACGATGGTACTCAATGCCAGAAGGAGTACGAAGCTGAAGTGCATTTTCATTAGTCATCTCCTTATGTAATCTCGTATTCTGGTTATCCTTTGGTTTGTTTTATCTGTAATAAGTAATGAACTTTTATCTTGTGCCTTCCTTACTGATAGACCATGGGAACGAATCGTCGTTCTGAGGTGTGCTTTTGATATACTATCGGGTTACTTGGAACCGTACTTATTTTGTCGAATATCGGGTTGCGAACAACCTAGTAATATGTCTCGAATAAACGCAGATACTGAATCTTCAATAACTTATTTATTTTACTTGGTACGACTCGAGGGTCTGAGCCCCTGAGTGGAAGAAAAAATATTCATACATATTGTCGAGTTGACCCACAGAACCTGACCTATGGCCTCATGTTCTGGGTTCAGAGGGTCATATCTCGAAAGTTTCTTATCGCCATACTTCTTCTATGCATAGAACCGCCAAAGTTGCTCCGCGTTCCACGGGTTGCTCTCATCTTTCCCCATTTTCTTGTCTTGTTGTCGATAAGCTCCTCCTGGTATTACCTCTGTTACGATGTAAGGTCCCACCCATGGGGACTCTAATTTGCCATGACCGTCTTGCTTTAATCGCAAGACTAAATCTCCCACCACGAAAGATCATGGACGAACTCGACTACTATGGTAGTTTTGTAGATTTTGCTGGTACTGTGTTTCTCTAGCAAGTGCTACGTCTCTTGCTTCATCAAGTGCATCGACATCATCTTGAAGTGCTTCAGTGGAGGTTGTCTCATCGTAAGCCGCGATTCTTGGGGCTTCATGGGTGATCTTGACTAGAAGCATGGCTTCTGCACCGTGGACCAGAAAGAAGGAGGTTTCTTGAGTAGCCGCGTTGGGTATATGTAACACCCCACTTTTGTTGCCCAAGTTAAAAACTTTACTTAAGTACTTTTTGTGGGTAATTAAAAACTTTTGCTCAGCAATGTATGTGTGCCCTATGAATGCATGATTGCATGTGTGTGCTAGCATGTGTATTTTCATATGAGTAGGTATGTGCATGATTTCATGTGTGTGCAAGAGTTTATGCCCATGATTTCATGTGAGAGTGTTTGATTGATTTAAATCTTGTTTTCTTTTTTTCAACACATGTGTTTTCAACTAGAGAAGGGTGCTATGATTATATGCAACATATTTTGACCCTAGATCTCAAGTGTGTGCACCAAATATCTTAGCTTGGATTATTGGTGAGGTCACCTTTCTTTTCTTTTCTTTTTATTTTTGATCCAAACCCGAAATTGGAGACATCTTCAAAACCCTAGCCAAACTATTCAAAAACTTACTAAACTTTAATCTTGACCTTGTGTTTAAGTTTGAAACCTCTGGAGACATCCTTGCTCAGTTTCCAAGCCTAGTTTGAAAAGAATTCAAATTCATATTTGAATTTCGGCCATAGAGACCCTAGCTCCTGTTTCTATCTTTTTCCTTCTTCCTTTTTCTTGCAAGTCGACCAAGAGAGGGAAGAATATCTGCTGGGGATCTCCCTTGGGGTGTCAAGGATCTGCAAAACTCTTTTTCCCCTTGTCTCATTCATTTGGCGTCGATGGAAGGAGGGGAGCCCGAGGCCTCCTGCCAGAACTTCTTCCTCTCCCTCTGATATCTCCACCTTGCGCCGCCCTCGACCCCCAGTAGATGATCACCACTCTGCAAAACACCCTACCCTGACCCCGCATGACAGAGACTGACCCCAGCCACCCCACGCCGACCTGGCCATCGCCATGCCGCCGTGGACACCCCGGCAGAGCCAGCAAGCCACCGTCCACCCCACGCTCTGTCACCTCTCCACCAGAACCCCCTCGACACCTAGGATCGATTCCCTGAGGCGGTTTCATCTTAGCCCCACCGTACGATGCGACCCGACCGTGCCAACCCGACGTCAGCGAGCCGCCGGGAGCGCCCAGAGCGGGCGTCGCGTTCCAATGCGCACGAGGCCACACTCGCGTCGCCCTGCACCCACACCGACACGGCACGGTACCGTCTACCCTCTGCCACCATCACCTTGCCCCCTGGCCGTGTGTACCGACCCAGGCAAGCCCGTCTTTAGTCGCGCACCGTCTGAACCCGAGGCCACCCCGACCGCACTGTTCCACCACCGACAGCCGCAACCACACCACTGGACTCAGTGTACAACGCCGCCCCAGAGCGCCGCCCACCGAAGCCAATTGCGTCCACTCGAGACCACCGTGGTCCGAGCTCACAGCAACCAAATAAAACCCCCCCTAGACCCTCCGTGCTCCTCAGTGTCGCCCATTTGCCCCCTCCCCATTTCCTCTCACTCTCCCAGTCACTCCACCTCGAAGCCGACGCAGATCCCCGGCCGGAGCTCATCGGAGCTGGGGTAGATCGACGGCAGAGGAGGAGGTTGCCGTCGATCGTCTCTTCTCCTCTCTGCTCCTTCCCTGGTCATGCTCGAAGAACCACCCCAATGCCAGATCTCACGCTCCCTTGTGTGAATGCAGGGGAGGCCGAGGAGAACCTCATCATCGCCGTAGACGCCTGGACACCGGCGGAACCCGCGAGACGGACCCCAGCCTTTGCATGCAAGCTCTGCAACCGCCACCGTCTTCTCCGACCTCGCCTCGACCGATTCCGACCCTCGCCTGACCTCGACGCCCTCGGTAAGCGCCTCTCTCGCAAAACCCTAGCCAGCGCCGGGCTTTCTCGCGCGCATGCAGCAGCTCGCGATGACGACGACGGACGGCCGTCGATCGTCGCCTAATCCGACGGCCGTAGCCCCGTACCGCTTTGCCCTTCACCCCGGGCTGGCCAGCGAGCCGGCTGGGCTGGATCTGGCCCAGATCTGGCTCGGCCTGGCCAGATCCGGCCTGCCTCTCTTTTTTTCTTCTATTTTATTCAATTGCTGGTTAAGTGCTGCGATTTAAATCAGTTTAAAAATGTTTTAAGCCTCAGAAAAATATGATTCAAATTTTGCTGGGTTCAGTATAAAGTTGTCTATCACCTGGTGCTGCATGTTTGATTTTTAGGCTCCTAGATAATATCTGAGGATTAATTAGAGTAGATCTATAGATATTCACCTAGTTATGCAAATCTGTGGTTCTGTTTGATGAAATTGGTTATTTCCAATTTTCCCAGATGCTGTAGTGCAATATGGATTTATAGGCACTGGTTTCACTAATTTAGGAGTTGTGCTTTGTTTGTAGAAATTAAATTAGTGATGTCAATATCCTGCAGTAATTGTTTTATTGTGCTCAAAATAATTATTATTTTGGAATGATTCCACTTGTGATGTATTAGTCATTCCATTAGCTTTCCAAAATGACCTCTGGTAGGATTTTTGGACTTACAGATTATTTTAGGGCATTGTTTTTCTATTCTAGTGATTTCTAGAATTGATAAATCTTTATTAAATTACCTCTATACTATCTAAATTTGATTCCAGTGATGTTGGTTCTGTTATATTGTGGTTTGTCAGTAGATATGTTGGTGCCATGTTTTAATGCCTGTTTATGCATGCAAGTGATTGCTTGTGAGTGATTATTAGGATACAACTAGAAATTGTTTGTTGTGATGTTGATAATTGTTTCCTTTCTAAAATAGATATATATTCTGTTATCTAAACTTGTTTGCTTATGTTACTCAAATACTTAAGTGTGTGTTGATTGCTGGATGAAATCCCTTGTATGCATGAATGCTTATCGTGTGTGTCTTCGTTTCCTTTTTCCGGCGATAGAATCGAACGACGACTGTGCGGAGGAGGGAGAAGTGTTTGAGTACCAGGAGGAGGGTGATCAGGGACAAGCCAATCAAGGCAAGCCATCTACTTGTTGCATATCTGAATCCTATATGTCACTATGCATTGCTCTACTCTTGCGTCCATTACTATGCATTGTTTTCTTATATTGCTATTTCCCTTATGTAGCAATAGTTGGCGACTTAGCTCCACAAGTCGATTTGCTATCATCTCTAAAGATGACACCTTTGACACCTACTCAATACCATAAAAAATAGAGATTCAATGATTAGCATCGAAGTCTTTGGGAAACACTTGTAGTGGAGCCAAAAACTCTAGGATTGGGAATACTTCCTCTCGTAAGATTTTCGAAAATGTTTTCGAACACCTTGGAGTAGTTGCTACTCCATTGAGATGTTTACAAATGATTTCATAAACATGGAGCTGGACTTGGGAGATGTAGAAATTGGTGGATTTCTGAAAAGTGGCATTGTGTATAAGTGTTCGTCAAACCAATTACTCCCGTGCAACCACATTACCCGGTATGGGACGGGCTTAGTCTGAAGTCTATGTGCTTTAGTGCGGGGAGCCTCATACTATATAGGGGTTTGCAGGACTCCGGAATCCGGGTTGCCGCTAGTTTATGGGCAATAGTAAATCGGGATCCTTCGGGATTTATCCGGCCGGAAGACACTTGGGTTCTCCTGCCATGGTGCCGGAGTGACACTCTGAAGGAGGTACTGCTGGGGCGTGCCGAGGAGGTAAACTCCACAGGGTAGGCACCCGTACTAAGGTAGATAGATGGAGGGCTTCGATCGATTATCCGAACCCCGCATACTTGTGTATGACGGTCCGTGGTGGTATCCCGGCGGATTTATCGAATGGTGTGGGTAAAGTGTACAACCTCTGCAGAGTGTAATCTATTCGAATAGCCGCGTCCTCGGTCATGGACGATTGGAATGGCCATACTTAGCCTGTGTCAGGTTTTGGTTTTATAAATGGTTATCTGGAAAAATGGAGTTTTGTGCCGGACGGAGTACTTGGAGGGTACGGCCGTGGCATGGGAAGTGGTTCGGAGTACTCGGAGGGTACTGCCGACGACTTGAGGTGGTCATGTTTGATTGGCCACCGATCTTACCTTTCAACGGAGTTCCCCCTTTCCTAGAGATTTCACTAAAAGCTTATAAAAGTTTTCTTTTATAAGGATATAGAAATGTCGTGGGACATGCTATATCGACACGAGAAGTTAGTAGAAGATAGTCACTGAAAACTAAACCAACCCTTGCTACAGCCATATAGCATGTGAATGTTCTCTCTTAGATGGTTTGCGAGTACAATTCCAAAATGTACTCACGGCTTTGTCCCTGGCTATTAACTTGGCCAGACTTTGGAGACGATTATGAAGAATATGATGAGGAGTACGACGACGCCGGTGCGAACTAGGACTCGTTTCGCGGTCAGTCGCCTGTAGGGTAGTAGGCCTGACTTGGGTCACTACGCTGCGTGTATCCTCTGCTACCTATGTTGAAGTGTGTCCGTTGAACTTGCCCTGCGTGGCATTAGTATTCAGCCAAGAGGCTATGTAAGACTTAACGACTTATTTATGTAATGGATGTTGTACTCTGTAATGCCAACTCTGTTATGTGGATTCATGACGGTCTTCCTGGGATCATGAATTGTATGCATAACGGGAATCCCGGGTGGTAAGTCGGGGTCCCCACAGAGTTGGTATCAGAGCCATCCTAACCTTAGGAAACCCTAGGTTAGCATGGGCGTTAGACCGGACCAAAAACTATTTTCTTAAAATAAAAGAGATGGCTTTATATATCAAAGGTAAATATATATTGCTCTCATCTCTTCCCTTATTCTCTAAGCATCTTTAATTACTTGCATTTAAATTCAAGTTTTTACTTATGTATAAATTTTGCACACTTGGGTAAGTCATTAATAACCTTTACTCTAAAATTTGTGTAGATGGACGCTCCTACCGCGCACCGTCAGGTTGGTACCCACGAGGATGTGCTGGTCTTCGAGAGGGACTTGGTGGAGTTGACCGCGCGCCTCAGACGACCGCGTCCTGAGGTGCGAGGCTATCAGTTGTTCGAGGAGGGCACCCGCGAGCTGGCTATCCGTGTGGTATGCCAGGTCCGCGGGAGGGAGGTTCCGCCCACCTCACCGGAGTTCACCTTCCAGGTGATCGAGCGTAACTGGGGCAATGTCCTGATGCGCGTTCTGCGTCACGCCATTTCGCGCCTCGTCCACCTCCACTACGACGAGTTACTTGGGACTTGTTACGAGCACTACGGGAGGGTCGACGTCGATGGCTTTCCCCATCAGGCCGCGGCGCACACTCCTTTCAGCCGCCACTTCTGCCACACTGAGGCTATCCTGCACCACACGCAGGAGCATCTGGACCATGTCCGGATGGTCGCCGACGAGATGGGACTTGAGCTCGCCGTACTTCGAGAGGACCTCCAGGAGTCTATCTTCTCACGTCACCGTCTTCTCCCTGCCAAGAGGAAGATCGTGAAGAAGAACAAGGCTCTGAGGAGGCGTGTCCGCGAGCTGGAGGACCACTTGGCTTCTCTTGAGAGCCACATGTTCGAGTTGGAGGAAGAGACCGCCGAGCTCCGCAAGGAGAACGAGGAGGTACTCGGCCGCGACGACGACCACCAGGAGGCCTTCGACGAGGAGCCCGTGAGCACCGACGACGACGACCGTGGTAGCGAGAGCGGTGATGACCGCAACGCTATCCTCGACTTCTACGCTCCTGAGACTCCTAGCGAGGAGGACCCCGAGGAGCTAGTTCCCCACGTTAGCGGTGACGAGTAGATCTCACCACCCTACCTCTCACGTAGGCTGCCGCGTAGCTATTAGATTTCTCCCTTTTGCGTATCGTGTTGTATGGTCTACTTAGAACCATTTGCTATGTTGGATGTATGAGACTATGTGTGGTATGTGTGTGTGCCTGGACATGTTTGGCACCCTTTTGCTTGTATATATTATGTATGCATGGACTTGTTATGCATGGTTGTTGGAGCATGTTATGTATGGTTGCCATGGATGTATGCTATGCATGAGTATAGTTCCTTTCTCTCTTATGAAACCTGCATAAGTTTTCCTTGTTATAAATCTCACCAATCCACTTCTCTCCAGAATGGCTCCGGAGACTCGTGCCCACGCTGGCAACAACCCGCCCCCACCTCCTGAGCCCGACATGACGCAGGTGCTGCGACTCCTGTTGGAGGAGCGTGAAGCAGCACGCGCCGAGCGTCAAGCCAACCTAGCCACACTCCAGAAACTCGCCCAGATGGCCACCAACCACAACAACAATGGTGGCAACGATGATGAGGAACCCCGCAACACGCTTAGGAACTTCCAAAACTCCAACCCGCCAACGTTCACCAAATCCACCGAGCCTCTGGACACCGACGACTGGCTCCGCACTATCGAGAACAAGCTCGAGTATGCGGGAGTTGGAGCGAATGAGAAGGTGCTCTACGCCACCCATTTCCTGGCTGGCGCAGAGGGCGCATGGTGGGAGAATGTCCGTGCCATGCAGCCCGAGGGCCAAGTGATGACTTGGGAAGCTTTCAAGACCAAGTTCCGCAAGGCCCACATCCCATCTGGACTCATCAAGATCATGCGCGACAAGTTTCTCAACCTCAAGCAAGGAAGTATGAGTGTCACCGAATACCTCGACAAGTTCACCACCTGGGGGAGGTATGCCCCTAACGACATCGACACCGATGAGAAGAAGCGGGAGCGCTTCATGAATGGACTTCAGGAAGACCTGCAGCCTTATCTGGTCGTCGTGCCCTACAATGATCTGGAGTCCCTGGTTGATGCTGCTATTATGGTCGAGGACAAGAACAAGGCTGCCCGTGAAAGCCGGAAGAGGAGAATGATGAGTCAGGGTGGATCAAGCAGTCAGAGATCCCACAGCATGCCCCCATCAAGGTCTGCGCCACCCCCTCAGAGGTTCGCCTCTCAAGCTCCCAGGCCCAACAACCCTAACCGCCAGTACTCAAGCAACCGCCCCTCCAGCGGGAATCCTTCTGGAGGGAATCGCAACACCTTCAACCCTGTCAACCGCAGCCAAGGAAGTGGCTGCTATACTTGTGGCCAGCCAGGGCATTTCTCTAAGGAGTGCCCCCTGAAGAAACCCTCCGCACCGAGCCTCAGCGCGCCTAAACCCAATCAGGGTCAAGGCCGTGGACCATCTGGACGGAACTCGAAGAACCAAGCAAATGTAGCAAGGGGCCGCCTGAACCATGTCTCTGCTGAAGAAGCTGCTGAAGCACCTGATATCGTTCTGGGTACGTTTCTTGTCAACTCCACCCCTGCAAGAGTACTGTTTGATTCTGGTGCATCCCATTCTTTCGTGACCGAGAACTTCGTTGAAAAGGGAAAGCTAGAACCAACCATGATGCCTAGAACTATGTTAGTCCAGATTCCCGGGTCAGTCATGAAAACTAAGAGGAATTGCATAGATGTGCCGGTAGATATCCATGGGAAGTCATTCGAGGCCAACCTGATCATTTTAGGCACAAAGGGTTTGGACGTGGTGCTTGGAATGGACTGGATGTCCAAGTACCAGGGTCATATAGATTGCGCTCGGAAAGCTATAACCGTGACCAGCAGTGATGGAGTTCAAATTGAGCACATCGCAACTATGCCATCCCGCAAAGCTTACTACAAGAAGTCTGTCTCAGGGCCAACTCTCGATAAAGTTCCGGTGGTACGTGAGTACCCCGACGTCTTCCCTGAGGAGTTGCCAGGTATGCCCCCTGACCGGGATATCGAGTTTGTAATTGAGTTGATTCCCGGAACAGCTCCTATTGCCCAACGACCTTACCGTATGAACCCCCAAGAACTTGAGGAGTTAAAGAAGCAACTTGCTGACATGCTCAGCAAAGGCCTTATCCGTCCCAGCGCTTCACCATGGGGATCGCCTGTTCTATTTGTGGACAAGCGAGACGGTACCATACGACTGTGTGTGGACTACCGTAAACTCAACGAGGTAACCATCAAGAATAAATACCCACTCCCGAAGATTGAAGACTTGTTTGATCAGCTGAATGGAGCCAAAGTGTTCTCCAAGATTGATCTCCGCACCGGATATCATCAGCTGAAAGTCCGAGAGTCCGATATTCCCAAGACCGCTTTCACCACTCGCTATGGCCTATTCGAGTATACCGTCATGTCTTTCGGCCTAACCAATGCCCCCGCCTATTTCATGAATCTCATGAATAAGGTATTCATGAAGTTCCTCGACAAGTTTGTGGTGGTTTTCATCGATGACATCTTGGTCTATTATAAGAACGAGGAAGAGCACGCCAAGCATCTGCGGCTAGTTTTGGGAACCCTGCGTGAACACCAACTTTACGCCAAGTTCAGCAAATGTGAATTTTGGCTGAAAGAGGTTGGATTCCTTGGCCATGTACTCTCAGCTGGTGGAGTATCCGTTGACCCCTCAAAAATCACCTCCATTATGGAAAGCAAAGCCCCAACCAACCCCACCGAAGTCCGAGCATTCCTTGGACTAGCAGGATACTACCGGAAGTTTGTAGAAGGGTTTTCCAGTATTGCCCGCCCTTTGACTCAGCTGCTCAAGAAAGATAAGAAGTTTGAGTGGACTAAGAAGTGCGAGCAGAGTTTCCAAGAACTCAAGAAGAGACTAGTGACAACTCCCATTCTAACCATGCCCGACATTACCAAGAGCTTTGACGTCTACTGTGATGCATCCAAGCTTGGTCTTGGCAGTGTCCTTATGCAAGACGACAAGGTCATTGCCTACTTATCATGCCAACTGCGCCCACACGAGCTAAATTACCCTACCCATGACCTCGAGCTTGCCGCTGTTGTCCATGCCCTCAAGACATGGCAACACTATCTTATGGGAAACCGTTGCGAGATCTACACCGACCACAAGAGCCTTAAGTATATCTTCTCTCAAAAGGAGTTGAATATAAGACAACGGAGATGGATTGAACTCATCAAAGACTACGACCTAGGCATTCATTACCATCCTGGTAAAGCGAATGTGGTCGCCGATGCCCTCAGCCGAGAACCTTGTCCTCTAAATGCCCTATTAAAGACCAGCCAACCAGCTTTATGCGAGGAGTTCGAGAAGTTTGGGCTTCAGCTTGTAAGCCATGGTTTCTTGTCGAACCTTGAAATCCAACCCACGCTCACGGACATCATTAAAGAAGCTCAGAAGGGACATGAGAGTATCGAAGGCATCAAGCGTAGGATGGGACGAGAGGAAGTACCTGGGTTCTCAATTGACCAGGAAGGTGTGCTATGGTATAATGGCCGCCTGTGCATCCCTAGCATCGAGGAGTTGAAGCAATCCATTCTGAAGGAGGCCCATGATACCCCTTACTCTATTCATCCTAGAGGCACCAAGATGTACCAAGACCTAAAGGAACGCTTTTGGTGGCACGGTATGAAGCGAGAGATAGCCCTCTATATTGCCCGGTGTGACGTCTGTCAACGCGTCAAGGCCGAGCACCAAAGACCCGCAGGCTTACTGCAACCCTTGAAGGTACCGTTATGGATGTGGGAGGAGGTCGGTATGGATTTTATTACTGGTCTACCAACCTCCAAGCGGGGACATGATTCTATATGGGTCATCGTGGACCGCCTCACGAAGGTCGCCCATTTTATCCCCGTCAAGACCACTGACCATGGAAACCGCCTAGCAGAATTGTATATCTCCCGCATTGTCAGCCTTCATGGCGTTCCCAAGACCATCGTCTCAGATCGAGGGCCCTAGTTTACCTCGCGATTTTGGGCAAAACTCTAGGAAGCTTTAGGCACCAAGTTATCCTTCAGCATAGCCTATCACCCGCAAACCGGAGGTCAAACCGAGCGAGTAAACCAAATCCTTGAAGATATGTTGCGAGCTTGTGTTCTGTCTTATGGAACCAAGTGGGAGGACTGTCTGCCATTCGCGGAGTTTTCCTACAATAATAGCTACCAAGCTAGTTTGCAAATGGCCCCTTTTGAAGCCCTCTATGGACGCAAGTGCCGCACCCCTCTCAACTGGTCCGAGACTGGAGAAAGCCAAATATTTGGGCCCAATATCATTAAGGAGGCCGAAGAGCAAGTCCAGCTCATTCGGAATCGTCTGAAGGCAGCCCAATCCCGGCAGAAGAGCTATGCTGATTCTAAGAGAAGGCCGGTTACCTTCAACGTGGGAGATTTTGTCTACCTTCGAGTGACACCGCTCAAGGGCATGCAACGCTTCCATGTTAAGGGTAAGCTAGCACCCCGCTACATCGGCCCATTCAAGATACTAGAGCGCCGCGGAGAGATGTCCTACAAGCTAGCGCTACCCTCAGAATTGTCTGAGTTCCATGATGTCTTCCACGTGTCGCAACTCCGCAAATGCCTTCAAGTTCCCAACAAACCTGAGACCTTCACCGATATCGACCACAACTCCATCGACCTGAACTCCGACCTCACTTACCGGGAGAGACCTATCCGCATTCTTGAAGAAGACGTTCATCTTACCCGTAGACGCAAGATCAAGATGTATAAGGTGCAATGGAGTAATCACACCGAAGACGAAGCCACATGGGAACGTGAAGATTATCTTCGACGAGAGTTCCCCGATCTACTTCACGCTTAGCTACGGAATCTCGGGACGAGATTCTTTTAAGGGGGGAAGGTCTGTAACACCCCACTTTTGTTGCCCAAGTTAAAAACTTTACTTAAGTACTTTTTGTGGGTAATTAAAAACTTTTGCTCAGCAATGTATGTGTGCCCTATGAATGCATGATTGCATGTGTGTGCTAGCATGTGTATTTTTATATGAGTAGGTATGTGCATGATTTCATGTGTGTGCAAGAGTTTATGCCCATGATTTCATGTGAGAGTGTTTGATTGATTTAAATCTTGTTTTCTTTTTTTCAACACATGTGTTTTCAACTAGAGAAGGGTGCTATGATTATATGCAACATATTTTGACCCTAGATCTCAAGTGTGTGCACCAAATATCTTAGCTTGGATTATTGGTGAGGTCACCTTTCTTTTCTTTTCTTTTTATTTTTGATCCAAACCTGAAATTGGAGACATCTTCAAAACCCTAGCCAAACTATTCAAAAACTTACTAAACTTTAATGTTGACCTTGTGTTTAAGTTTGAAACCTCTGGAGACATCCTTGCTCAGTTTCCAAGCCTAGTTTGAAAAGAATTCAAATTCATATTTGAATTTCGGCCATAGAGACCCTAGCTCCTGTTTCTATCTTTTTCCTTCTTCCTTTTTCTTGCAAGCCGACCAAGAGAGGGAAGAATATCTGCTGGGGATCTCCCTTGGGGTGTCAAGGATCTGCAAAACTCTTTTTCCCCTTGTCTCATTCGTTTGGCGTCGATGGAAGGAGGGGAGCCCGAGGCCTCCTGCCAGAACTTCTTCCTCTCCCTCTGATATCTCCACCTTGCGCCGCCCTCGACCCCCAGTAGACGATCACCACTCTGCAAAACACCCTACCCCGACCCCGCATGACAGAGACTGACCCCAGCCACCCCACGCCGACCTGGCCATCGCCATGCCGCCGTGGACACCCCGGCAGAGCCAGCAAGCCACCGTCCACCCCACGCTCTGTCACCTCGCCACCAGAACCCCCTCGACACCTAGGATCGATTCCCCGAGGTGGTTTCATCTTAGCCCCACCGTACGACGCGACCCGACCGTGCCAACCCGACGTCAGCGAGCCGCCGGGAGCGCCCAGAGCGGGCGTCGCGTTCCAACGCGCACGAGGCCACACTCGCGTCGCCCTGCACCCACACCGACACGGCATGGTACCGTCTACCCTCTGCCACCATCACCTTGCCCCCTGGCCGTGTGTACCGACCCAGGCAAGCCCGTCTTCAGTCGCGCACCGTCTGAACCCGAGGCCACCCCGACCGCACTGTTCCACCACCGACAGCCGCAACCACACCACTGGACTCAGTGTACAACGCCGCCCCAGAGCGCCGCCCACCGAAGCCAATTGCGTCCACTCGAGACCACCGTTGTCCGAGCTCACAGCAACCAAATAAAACCCCCCTAGACCCTCCGTGCTCCTCAGTGTCGCCCATTTGCCCCCTCCCCATTTCCTCTCACTCTCCCAGTCACTCCACCTCGAAGCCGACGCAGATCCCCGGTCGGAGCTCATCGGAGCTGGGGTAGATCGA
The DNA here is from genome assembly GCA_007115705.1 of Dactylis glomerata. Classification (NCBI taxonomy): domain Eukaryota; kingdom Viridiplantae; phylum Streptophyta; class Magnoliopsida; order Poales; family Poaceae; genus Dactylis; species Dactylis glomerata. The sequence continues at coordinate 775,789 of QXEO01001391.1, read as the reverse complement.
CGGCAGAGGAGGAGGTTGCCGTCGATCGTCTCTTCTCCTCTCTGCTCCTTCCCTGGTCATGCTCGAAGAACCACCCCAATGCCAGATCTCACGCTCCCTTGTGTGAATGCCGGGGAGGCCGAGGAGAACCTCATCGTCGCCGTAGACGCCTGGACACCGGCGGAACCCGCGAGACGGACCCCAGCCTTTGCATGCAAGCTCTGCAACCGCCACCGTCTTCTCCGACCTCGCCTCGACCGATTCTGACCCTCGCCTGACCTCGACGCCCTCGGTAAGCGCCTCTCTCGCAAAACCCTAGCCAGCGCCGGGCTTTCTCGCGCGCATGCAGCAGCTCGCGACGACGACGACGGACGGCCGTCGATCGTCGCCTAATCCGATGGCCGTAGCCCCGTACCGCTTCGCCCTTCACCCCGGGCTGGCCAGCGAGCCGGCTGGGCTGGATCTGGCCCAGATCTGGCTCGGCCTGGCCAGATCCGGCCTGCCTCTCTTTTTTTTCTTCTGTTTTATTCAATTGCTGGTTAAGTGTTGCGATTTAAATCAGTTTAAAAATGTTTTAAGCCTCAGAAAAATATGATTCAAATTTTGTTGGGTTCAGTATAAAGTTGTCTATCACCTGGTGCTGCATGTTTGATTTTTAGGCTCCTAGATAATATCTGAGGATTAATTAGAGTAGATCTATAGATATTCACCTATTTATGCAAATCTGTGGTTCTGTTTGATGAAATTGGTTATTTCCAATTTTCCCAGATGCTGTAGTGCAATATGGATTTATAGGCACTGGTTTCACTAATTTAGGAGTTGTGCTTTGTTTGTAGAAATTAAATTAGTGATGTCAATATCCTGCAGTAATTGTTTTATTGTTCTCAAAATAATAATTATTTTGGAATGATTCCACTTGTGATGTATTAGTCATTCCATTAGCTTTCCAAAATGACCTCTGGTAGGATTTTTGGACTTACAGATTATTTTAGGGTATTGTTTTGCTATTCTAGTGATTTCTAGAATTGATAAATCTTTATTAAATTACCTCTATACTATCTAAATTTGATTCCAGTGATGTTGGTTCTGTTATATTGTGGGTTGTTAGTAGATATGTTGGTGCCATGTTTTAATGCCTGTTTATGCATGCAAGTGATTGCTTGTGAGTGATTATTAGGATACAACTAGAAATTGTTTGTTGTGATGTTGATAATTGTTTCCTTTCTAAAATAGATATATATTCTGTTATCTAAACTTGTTTGCTTCTGTTACTCAAATAATTAAGTGTGTGTTGATTGCTGGATGAAATCCCTTGTATGCATGAATGCTTATCGTGTGTGTCTTCGTATCCTTTTTCCGGCGATATAATCGAACGACGACTGTGCGGAGGAGGGAGAAGTGTTTGAGTACTAGGAGGAGGGTGATCAGGGACAAGCCAATCAAGGCAAGCCATCTACTTGTTGCATATCTGAATCCTATATGTCACTATGCATTGCTCTACTCTTGCTTCCATTACTATGCATTGTTTTCTTATATTGTTATTTCCCTTATGTAGCAATAGTTGGCGACTTAGCTCCACAAGTCGATTTGCTATCATCTCTAAAGATGACACCTTTGACACCTACTCAATACCCTAAAAAATAGAGATTCGATGATTAGCATCGAAGTCTTTGGGAAACACTTGTAGTGGAGCCAAAAACTCTAGGATTGGGAATACTTCCTCTGGTAAGATTTTCGAAAATGTTTTCGAACACCTTGGAGTAGTTGCTACTCCATTGAGATGTTTACAAATGATTTCATAAACATGGAGCTGGACTTGGGAGATGTAGAAATTGGTGGATTTCTGAAAAGTGGCATTGTGTATAAGTGTTCGCCAAACCAATTACTCCCGTGCAACCACATTACCCGGTATGGGACGGGCTTAGTCTGAAGTCTATGTGCTTTAGTGCGGGGAGCCTCATACTATATAGGGGTTTGCAGGACTCCGGAATCCGGGTTGCCGCTAGTTTATGGGCAATAGTAAATTGGGATCCTTCGGGATTTATCCGGCCGGAAGACACTTGGGTTCTCCCGCCATGGCGCCGGAGTGACACTCTGAAGGAGGTACTGCCGGGGTGTGCCGGGGTGGTAAACTCCACAGGGTAGGCACCCGTACTAAGGTAGATAGATGGAGGGCTTCGATCGATTATCCGAACCCCGCATACTTGTGTATGACGGTCCGTGGTGGTATCCCGGCGGATTTATCGAATGGTGTGGGTAAAGTGTACAACCTCTGCAGAGTGTAATCTATTCGAATAGCCGCATCCTCGGTCATGGACGGTTGGAATGGCCATACTTAGCCTGTGTCAGGTTTTGGTTTTATAAATGGTTTTCTGGAAAAATGGAGTTTTGTGCCGGACGGAGTACTTGGAGGGTACGGCCGTGGCACGGGAAGTGGTTTGGAGTACTCGGAGGGTACTGCCGACGACTTGAGGTGGTCATGTTTGATTGGCCACTGATCTTACCTTTCAACGGAGTTCCCCCTTTCCTAGAGATTTCACTAAAAGCTTATAAAAGTTTTCTTTTATAAGGATATAGAAATGTCGTGGGACATGCTATATCGACATGAGATGTTAGTAGAAGATAGTCACTGAAAACTAAACCAACCCTTGCTACAGCCATATAGCATGTGAATGTTCTCTCTTAGATGGTTTGCGAGTACAATTCCAAAATGTACTCACGGCTTTGTCCCTGGCTATTAACTTGGCCAGACTTTGGAAACGATTATGAAGAAGATGATGAGGAGTACGACGACGCCGGTGCGAACTAGGACTCGTTTCCCGGTCAGTCGCCTGTAGGGTAGTAGGCCTGACTTGGGTCACTACACTGCGTGTATCCGCTGCTACCTATGTTGAAGTGTGTCCGTTGAACTTGCCCTGCGTGGCATTAGTATTCAGCCAAGAGGCTATGTAAGACTTAACGACTTATTTATGTAATGGATGTTGTACTCTGTAATGCCAACTCTGTTATGTGGATTCATGACGGTCTTCCTGGGACCATGAATTGTATGCATAACGGGAATCCCGGGTGGTAAGCCGGGGTCCCCACAGTATAGTTCTGAGACTCCATAGCACGGAGGGTAGTTCGTCTACCCAAGCATGTTTGGCTTTTTCGAGAGGTGCTAATAGCCTCTTTTTTATCCCGTTGCATATTAAGCCATTAGCTTTTTCGACTTATCCGTTTATCTTTGGATGTGCTACGGATGCGAATTTCAGTTTGATTCCCATACGCTCACAGTAGCTCTTGAACTCCTTTGATGTGAAATTTGTCCCATTATCTGTGATGATGCTTTGTGGTACTCCAAAGTGAAAAACTATAGACTTGATGAAGTTGATTGCGGCTGTAGAATCTTGGGCTGCCTCTACCCATTTGGTGAATTTGTCGACTGCCCCCAACATGTAAACATGCCCTCCTGGCCAAGATTTGTGCAATTTCCCTACCATGTCGAGACCCCATTGCGCGAAGGGCCAAGATAGTGGTATTGGTTGCAATTCTGCTGCTGGCGCGTGTGGTCGAGATGCAAAACATTGACAAGCCTTACATTTCCTCACTATATCTTTCGCGTCTTCAATGGCTATTAACCAGTAAAACCCTGCACGAAAAGCTTTGGCTGCGATGGCTCTGCTACTGGTGTGATGTCCGCATACTCCTGCGTGGATGTCTTTTAATATCTCCTATCCTTCTTGAGGAGTGACGCATCGTTGCAAAACTCCTGTTATACTTTTCTTCTACAACTTCCCTTGTAACACAACAAAAGCCTTGGATCATCGTATTATCCTTTTTGCTTCTACTGTGTCTTCGGGTAGCGTTTTGTTTATCATGTAGGCCAAGTATGGTTGCATCCAAGTTTCTTTGATCATCATAACTTCTTCGGGTTCTGCTGTGCTTCCGTTGCCAGCCCCCGAGCCTGTTGCTTGGTGCTGTGCTTGCTCTTCTGTAGTCGAAGTTTTGTTGTTCTTTATTGATCTCTCTATGATTTCTTCCCAAAAGACTCCTTGCGGTATGGGTAAGCATTGGGACCCGATATTTGCTAAATTGTCGGCTTCCTCGTTGCTGGCCCTACTGACGTGCGATACTTCGCACCCATCAAATGTTCCCTCTAGATAATAGTATAAATTTCTGTATGCTGTCATGTTGTCGCTGATGGTGTCACACCTGTTCATCACTTGTTGCACGATGAGGTTCGAATCCCCAAATATTTTTAGTCGAGTCGCTCTGCATGCTTTGGTCATTTTCATTCCGTGGAGCAGAGCCTCATATTCGGCTTCATTATTAGAAGCTTGAGAAAAACTCATCCTTAAGACATATTTTAACTTGTCCCTTGTGGTGATATCAGGACTACTCCTGCTCCTGCGCCTTGGACCCTTTTTGATCCATCGAAGTACATTGTCCAGACGCTTGATAAGTCCGGTGGTCCTGTGTTTTGTAGCTCTAGCCACTCTGCTGTAAAATCCGACATAACTTGTGATTTAATCGCCTTTCGCTTTTCGTACGTGATGTCCAGGGGTGATAACTCGATTCCCCACAAGGAGACACATCCTGTCGCTAAAGGGTTGTTCAATATATTGGATAGTGGTGCTTCATTAACCACTATAATTGGGTGCACCGTGAAGTATTGCTGTAGCTTTCGTGCTGTTGTGAATACACTATATGCAAGTTTCTAGTAGTGCGGGTACCTTTGTTTTGTTGGAGATAGTACTTCATTGATGAAGTATACTGGCCGTTGGACTCCATGAGCTTTTCCTTCTTCACTTCTTTCGACTACTAATACTGTGCTCACCACTTGATGTGTTGCTGCAATATACAGTAGTAGCGGCTCTTTTTCCTTTGGTGTGACCAGCACCAGCGGTGTGGAAAGCAAATTTTTCAATTGTGCGAAAGCTGTATCCGCTTCTTCTGTCCACTCGAACTTGTCGTCTGATTTTTTCATCAGTGCATAGAAAGGGAGTGTTTTTTCTCCTAACCGTGCAACGAATCGACTTAGTACTGCGACGCGTCCTGCGAGTTTCTGTACGTTGTGCAGCTTTATTGGCTTCCCCATCGTTAGTATTGTTTGGATCTTTTCTGGGTTTGCTTCTATTCCCCTTGCTGATACCAGGAACCCCAGAAGTTGTCCTGCGAATACTCCAAAAGAGCATTTTGTCGGGTTAAGCTTGAGCTTATACCTGTTTAAGTTGTCGAAGGTTTCTGCTAGATCACTGATTAGTGACTCTTCTTTTCTTGTGGTGATGACCACGTCGTCGATGTAGACTTGAATGTTACGTCCTATTTGACTTCCGAGGCAATTTTGCATCATCCGTTGGTAGGTTGCTCCTGCGTTTTTTAGGCCGAAAGGCATGACTTGATAGCAGAACACGCCGTATGGTGTGATGAATGCCATCTTTTCCTCGTCTTCTTTCTTCAGTTTGATCTGGTTATAACCAAAATATGCATCTAGGAAGGAAAGCCTTGCGCACCCCGCTGTTGAGTCTATTATCTGATCAATGCGAGGTAGAGGGAAGGGATCCTTTGGACAATGCTTGTTGAGAGATGTGTAGTCGACGCACACTCTTTGTACGTCTGTGTTTTTCTTGGGTACAATGACTGGATTAGATACCCAAGTTGATGACTTGATTTCTTGGATGAATCCGGCATTTTCTAGTCTGTGTAGCTTGGATGCTATGGCTTTCCTTTTTGGTTCGTAAAATCGTCACAGTGGTTGCTTGACTGGCTTTGCTTTAGGATCCACATTTAGTGCGTGCTCGACGAGTTCCCTGGGAACCCCTGGCATGTCTGAAGGACACCAGGCAAAGATTTCCCATCGCTCACGGAGGAACTCGACGAGCGCGCTTTCCTATGCGGGATCCAAGTTTACTGCTATGGAGGTGGTCTTGTTTGGGTCCCGTGGGGTGGACCTGTATTTTCTTCGAGTCTTGAGTTGCATCGAAAGCCTAATCTGGCAGGGATCGTCCGATGTCGGGTAGCACGTTATGGTCAGTTTCGCCTTTCAGTCTTGCGTATTTTGCTGTCATGCCGAAAGTTTGCGCCAGCCTATTGAATTCTTTGTCACAAGTGTTGGACACTTCGAAGCTGCCTTGTACCATGATTGTTTCTTTGGGTCATGGGATTTTGAGCGTGAGATATGCGTAGTGCGGTACTGCCATGAACTTTGCAAATGCTGGACGCCCCAGGATTGCATGATACTGTGAAGGCCAGTCCATGACTTCAAACTCTAGCTTCTCTCTACGATAATTGTTGCTATTACCGAAGCAAACGTTGAGTTCTATTTTCCCGAGAGGGTAATTTGCGCCTCCTGGTACTATTCCATGGAAAGAACAATCTGTTGTCTTTAAACTTTCCAGTGAGATGCACATTGCCTTCAGAGGTCTTGCGTATATTAGGTTTATGCCGCTTCCTGCGTCCATGAATACTCGCCCGATATCTTATCCCCCTATTTGCGCTTTTAGCACCATTGGCGAGTGCCCCGGCATGGGAACTTTCCTCGGGTGGTCTGCTCTGCTGAACATGATTGGTTGATTGGACCACTGCAGGTACTCTGTAGTGGCTGGTGGTGATGATATAGCTAGGTTTACTTGTCTGGATATGCTCTTCCACTCTTTCCTGGATTTTGGCACCGGTTGGATCATTGCAGATATATATACTTTCGACTCCAGATGTTTTGCTAGTCACTGTACTTGGTATCCCTGACTTATACTTTTCTTTCCCTGCTGTGTTCCTTGGCTTGAGTCCATGGCACTTTGTAACCTCATAAAGGTTCTGCAATCCTTCATCTAGTGGTTAGAAACTCTTTTCCCATCTAGGTACGCGTAGTGGATTCGACAAGGTCCGTAGAGCATGTCCTCCGCCGATGGGCCAGAGTACTTTGGTTTTTCTACTTCATGATTACTTCTTGCCTGGAACTCTCAGTTTTCATAGCCTTCCTCGTCCCTTTTTTCATACCCTGTGGCTATCTGATTTCGCCTTGCGTGGCTATCTCCATTGCAGTATCTTCGCCTTTGCCTGCTCGCTCTGTCGACTTCTGGTGAACGTCCCCTTTTGTTGTTGTATGCGTCCTCTCCGTCGGCGAATCTGTTGGCTACTTCCATTAATTCAGACACTGTCCTTGGCTTTATTCTCCCTACCTCTTCCACGAGGTCCGAATGACGAAGGCCAACCGAAAAAGCATCTATTGCTCTTTCGTCGGAGACGTCTTCTGCTGAATTTTTGATTACACTCCAGCGTTGTATATAAGAGCATAGGGTTTCGTCTTTCTTCTGCACGCATGACTTGATTTCTTCCAGAGACGCTGGGCGCTTGTATGTTGAGCGAAAATTTCTTGTGAATTGGCTCTCGAGTTCTCCCCAACTCCCGTTGGAATCGTTGGGTAAAGTGTTCAACCAGGACCGTGCTGCGCCAGTGAGGTGCAACTGCATACTTTGCATGGCTGTTGTTCTTGTTCCTCCGAGTATTTGTACTGCTTGCAGGTAGTCTGATAACCATAGAGTGGGTTCTTGTGACCCCTCATATTTTTGTTGATCGTGTGGCAACTTGAATCCTTTGGGTACCCGCATTCTGCGAACCCTGCGGGTAAAGCATAACGCGCCCATTTCTTTTCCGTCGTCTTCGTAATTTTCTTCTCTCCACGCATAGCGTGCGTTGCCTACTCTTGCTTGTGCTATTATATTCCTTGCGTCCTCCTTCCGTTTTTGGCGCTTTTCATCACCTGATGACTCATTGGTTTTGTTTCATGAGGATTTGCGCTTGAACTCTTCCTTTCGCCTTTCCTTATGATGTGTCGCCTTTTTCTCTGGAAGATTTCCCCTTAGCTTGTCTTCTACTAACCCGAGGCTTCGTATTGCGGCTTGATGCATGTGCTCCCGCGGATCTCCAGGCTTTGGTTGTGTGGTTAGTAGGTACGCTTGTGCTGCTACCAATGCTGCTTCTGGTGTTTCTTGTACAAAGTCCACTTCATCATCTGATAGGTGCGTGCTTATGCTTTTTGTATAGCTTTCTTCTCTTGTCCGTACTGTTGTCCTCTTGCTGTGCTTCGGGTCTCTGTGCCTTTCTATGCTGGACTCTAATGCATTGTTGTACTCATCCCAATATCCTCTATTTGATGTGTTGTTGTTATCTCGGCTTCTCACAAACATGTTTTTTCCTCCCTCAACTTCTTTCTGCGCTGGTGCAATGCGTATTGATATCCCATCAGAACTTCTCTCCTTGAATCTGCGGGTACTTCCGTGGCATGATTGATGGCTGACATGATGATTCTCCACTCTCCGGTTGAGACATGAATTTTCTCATTTTCCTTCTTGATATTATTCCTTTGTTTGTCGACTTGCATGTTGATGCTACCGATTGATGAAGTAAATAACCAGCCAGTTGGGAACCCCAAGAGGAAGGTGTGATGAGTATAGCAGCTTGTTTTCCCTCAGTTAAGAAACCAAGGTTTAATCGTTCAGGAGAAGAGCAGACAATTACGACTGAAGGTGATGCTTGCTAGTTTGCGACAGCTTCGGATAATTTATATATGGCGCCTCGTCCAAGCTTTGCTTGCTAGCTGCAACGCGGAACCTGCACACAACACAACCAAGTACTTTGCTCCCAACTTGCGATGAGGTTGTCAATCTCACCGGTTTGCTTGAAACAAAGGTATGAGCGTATCGAGTGGAAAATAGTAGAGTATGCGAGTAAAGTAAACAGTGCGAGTAAAGTAAATAGGTGATAGCAATATGATAGAAATAGGACCGGGGTCCACAGTTCACTAGTGGTGTCTCTCCATAAGATAAATAACACATGCTGGGTAAACAAATTACAGTTGGGCAATTGATAGAATAAAGATAAACGTGGTATGTCAAGAAGATCACTATGAGATTTACTCTGGGCATTACAACAAAATACATAGACCGCCATCCAACTGCATCTATGACTAATAATCCACTTGTGGCGAATCAATCCGAGAACTCCACAAGTATTAAGTTGCGAACAACAGATAATTGCATTAAGCAAAGTGTGTAATGTAAACAAAGCATATGCCCTTGAGCATATGAATGTTGTTTTCTCCCTAGTAGCAACAGCACATCTACAACCTTAGAGGTTTCTGTCACTCCCCCAGGTTAAATAGAGGCATGAACCCACTATCGAGCATAAATACCCCCTCTTGGAGTCACTAGCAACTACTCGGCCAAGATAGCTACTAACAACGGAGAGCATGCAAGATCATAAACAACATAGAGATAACATAAGATATATTTCAGTATAGCAACTCAATCATAACACCAATATTCATCGGATCCCAACAAACCAAACATGTAGAATTACATAACGGTGATCTCAATCATGTAGGGCAGCTCATGAGATCTAAACATGAAGCACATGGTGGAGAAGACAACCATCTAGCTACTGCTATGGACCCATAGTCCAAGGTAGACTACTCACTCATCGCTCCGAAGGCAAGCATGGCGATGAAGAAGACCTCCGGTGGTGATTCCCCTCTCCGGCAGGGTGCCGGGAAGAGTTTCTGGACCCTCCCGATCTTCGGGTCGACGGCGGCGGCGGATCGTGATGTGTTCTGGAAAATTGATCGGGTCCTTAGGTTTTTCCCGTCTGGGGGTCTTTATAGGCGAAGGGGCGATGTCAGAGGTGGAGCCAGGCCCCCTCACACCATGGCGGCGCGGCCAGGGCCTGGGCCGCGCCAGCCAGGTGTGAGCCTGGCTTGTGGCCCCTCTCCTACTTCTCTTCGGATCTCTGGAAGTTCCTGGACAAAATAAGACTTCTGGAACTTGTTTCGTCCAATTCCGAGAATATTTCCTGTGTATCACTTCTGAAACACAAAAACAGCAGAAAATAGGGAACTGGCACTGTGGCAACTTGTTAGTAGGTTAGTTCCGGAAAATGCGTCAAAGTGCCACGAAGTGTAACGAAACAGTAGGCAAATGGTGTATAAACAAGCATGGAGCATCAAAAATTATAGATACGTTGGAGACGTATCAAGCATCCCCAAGCTTAACTCTGCTCGTCCTCGAGTAGTTAAGTGATAACAAAAGAATAATTTTTGAGGTGACATGCACCTACACAATCTTGATCATATATGTAAGCATTTGTGAGCTGGGATCATAAGAACTTAAAACATGGGCATGCAAATATAATCTTGACAATAAGAACTTAGCAACCATGTTGTAAACATGCAAATGAACACAAACAAAAGATCATGAAAATGAAACAATGAAAGTCAAACGTGTGTTCAAATCATAAGGAAAAACATACAAATGGTTTTCAGCTTGTCCTTCAAAGAGAGCAAAACATAAATGCATAGGACACCTTCAATTTTAAGAGGGCGACTAGATACAAATAATTTGAGAACAAGTGAAACCAACAATATGAATCAATCAATGAAAACTTTGGGACAATGCACATTATACTAAGAATGACAACTATGCTCTCTTAATGGTGCATAAAGATAGAAGGTGGTGACTCAACATAAAAGTAAAAGAATGGCCCTTCGCAGAGGGAAGCAGTGATTGCAAGTTTTATAACCTTCAAAAATTATGGTACTTAGCGGCTTTGAGCTCTCATTGCCCCCATCATAAGCATCTTGAATGGTTAAAGTTAATGCGAGAACAATTATGAAGCATATGCTTGACAAATCATAAGTTGAAAACCTCGTGTCCCGTGAATACGAGTACCTAAACCTCATGCTACTTTACTTAGAGTCCCAAGCAAGGCTCTTGTCATTGTAAGTATATGCATATCATTGAGAACCGCCAATGGGGTACCTCCGTGCCCGATGACATGGAACAAGCCCACATCAAAATGACAGGACAAGCAGACAATGAACACCTCGACATCTCTTTTATTTGCCATTTGTTTAGCTTTTTATTGTGAGATGCGTCGTCGAATGTTCACCATGGGTATGCTGCAAATTTCCACCATGAATTATGCATGGCTTAGATTAGCGGCCCAGCGTTTCTCTAACACATATAAAAACTCCATGATCCCCACAAGATTCCCAATTCATTTTACACCGCGGGCATCCATAAACAAAAGATCACGATATCAACTCAAATAAGAAGTGCAATGTTGAAAGCTTGCCCATGACTGCATGGCTGGGCTAGTCTCCAACTTACAACTTGCAAGCATAACAACTGAACATAAGAGACCACAATGTCAAATTTTTAAGAACAGGAAAAAGTAAAGTGTGCCTTCCAGTTCGTGAGAGCATTACTGACCGAATTTCGCATAACACTGGTAAGAGTTTAATTTGAAGAGAAAATAAAAGCAAGTCAAATTTACTTGGAATAGCAAATTGCTAGTAGGTATGTATGGTGGACACTTTGGCAAACTTGGGTTTTAGGAGTTGGATGCACGAGTAGAGCTCATACTCAGTACAAGGCGAGGGCTAGCAAAAGACTGGGAGCGACCAACTAAGAGAGCAATAATGGCCATAATCATGCAAAGCGACAAAGCAACATTAAAAGAAGCATAAGATGGCATCAAAAGTCAAAAATTAAATGATCATAGAGGCTATTGGCGACTTTGTATGAGTCTAACATATGTGAGCATGCGCCAAGTCAACCCAAATAAAGCATCAAGGAGAAAACCAAAATAATGCTTCCAAATAATTAAAAACAATGCATGATTTTTTCAAAGGCTCATTAAGCAATCTCAGTTATTTGAGACAAGTCATGCTATAGCAAAACCACTAAGCATACTATCAAAAAGACATCAAGCATGACATGAAAAAGCCTAAGCCGCAGTCTACACAAGCTCCTTCTTGTACCACTATTTTGCATAAAGCTTTTTCTCTTTTCCAACACCATTTGATTTTTTTTAAGACACCTCTTTTGATGAAAACCAATAAAGATCAGAGGCAAAAATGCACCTTGATGAAAAGATATGACAAGGTCTGAACGCAAATCAAGGCGAAAACGAAAACCAAAAGCAGTAGCGGAAAAAGAAGAACACCCGGTAAAATTGTAAGAATGAAAAACGGAGTGTTCTTGGCAAATGAAAACGAGTACATATCCTCCAAAGGAAATTTGTTGGGGTCCAACCATTTATTGCATCAAACAAAACTAAAACAACTGACGCTCCAAGAAAAACACATAGTGCATGAAGCAATAAAAATATAGTGTCTTGAAAGGTGACCTAATTTTTGCCGATGAAGAAGGGGTGCCTCGGGGGCATCCCCAAGATTTGACGCTTGTACTTCTTGGATATTTCATGGGGTGATGCATGGGCATCCCCTTGAGCTTTTGTCCATTCTTCAACTCATCTCATCATTCTCCAATCCCTACACTTGAAAACTTCCTTCATACTAACTAAACACAAATCTATTAGCAACATTAGTGTAGCATAACATATAATCAACCTATTTTTGCTTAAGGTTTCAACTCAAAACCACCACATATATAGCATATACTACTGTAGCAACTTCCCCAAAAGTTCCATGATCAAAAGAACTCAAAAGAAAGCGATAAAGCGGCAAACACAAATATTGGCAGAAATCTGTCAAAACAGAACAGCTGACAAAGGCCGAATTTTTGAGGGGATTTATGTTGCTCAAATAAAAAAGTGTTCAACTAACGAAAGTTTGGATATAACCTGGGGCATATGCACAAAAAATCGCAGGTCCAAAAGATATACATAGAATTTATACGAATTTTTACGGTGCAGCACCGAAAATAGTTTCAGGACAGCAACATCCCCAAATCTTTACCTCACTCAAATTAGAGGATTCTCTTGGCACAAAAACGAAATAAAAATGATAAGGAGAGTTTATTAAAATAGTAATAACTTCCAAGACTCAAATAAAAGAAAAAAACTGAATGTAAAAACATTGGGTTATCTCCCAAGAGTGCTTTTCTTTAACGCCTTTAAGCTAGGCGCAGAAAATTGCGAATCAAGTATTTTCAGAAGAAGCATTAAGATCAACTGCAGAAGTCTTGTCAATAAGGCATTGTATTTCATCCACATAAGTTTTAGAAGACCCTTTGTGATCACGCTTTGGTTCACTCAAATCACAAAAAAGATTTTTGGGACAGATCCAGTCAAAATTATTTTCGAAAGCTTCACACAATCCCAAGAGCTTGCTAGGTATAGGTATTTCGGCTCCTTTATCGTTTTTACTAATAACCTTTATAATAGAACCGAGTTTATTAAAATGTTTAAGAACTTTTCTAGCTTCAATAACGACATCCTTAAATTCTAGGCGCAAAGCTTCCAAAATAAAAGCTTTCTTTTCAGGATCTTCAATTTCATGAAGCTTAAGGAACATGTATTGCGTAAAAGGATTAAGACTAGCAAACCTAGTTTCCAACATCTGAATCAAATAAGCAGAAGCAACTTCAATACTAGGAGCTAGCTCAACCAAAGATTTTTCCTCAACTTCCTTATGCATACTAATGTGATTAAAGAACTCCTCAATGTTACTTTTTCCAATAATTGAACCACTACCTACTGAGAGGTCCTCCAGAACGTACTTAGGGATCAACATGATGAACTAAAAGTAAAGAAATAACAACTACAAAGGATTCTAATTTTTTTGGGTTTTTGATATAAAACGATGCAGGTAAAAATAAATAAAATAAAGCAAAACAATAACAAAGTAAAGGATGTGCGTGCGAAAAACTCCCATCGCAGAAGTCTTCTACTCTTCCCCGGCAACGGCGCCAGAAAAGAAGCTTGATGCTACCGATTGATGAAGTAAATAACCGGCCAGTTGGAAACCCCAAGAGGAAGGTGTGATGATTATAGCAGCTTGTTTTCCCTCAGTTAAGAAACCAAGGTTTAATCGTTCAGGAGAAGAGCAGACAATTACGACTGAAGGTGATGCTTGCTAGTTTGCGACAGCTTTGGACAATTTATATATGGCGCCTCGTCCAAGCTTTGCTTGCTAGCTGCAACGCGGAACCTGCACACAACACAACCAAGTACTTTGCTCCCAACTTGTGATGAGGTTGTCAATCTCACCGGTTTGCTTGAAACAAAGGTATGAGCGTATCGAGTGGAAAATAGTAGAGTATGCGAGTAAAGTAAACAGTGCAAGTAAAGTAAACAGGTGATAGCAATATGATGGAAATAGGACCGGGGTCCACAGTTCACTAGTGGTGTCTCTCCATAAGATAAATAACACATGCTGGGTAAACAAATTACAGTTGGGCAATTGATAGAATAAAGATAAACGTGGTATGTCAAGAAGATCACTATGAGATTTACTCTGGGCATTACAACAAAATACATAGACCGCCATCCAACTGCATCTATGACTAATAATCCACTTGTGGCGAATCAATCCGAGAACTCCACAAGTATTAAGTTGCGAACAACAGATAATTGCATTAAGCAAAGTGTGTAATATAAACAAAGCATATGCCCTTGAGCATATGAATGTTGTTTTCTCCCTAGTAGCAACAGCACATCTACAACCTTAGAGGTTTCTGTCACTCCCCCAGGTTAAATAGAGTTATGAACCCACTATCGAGCATAAATACCCCCTCTTGGAGTCACTAGCAACTACTCGGCCAAGATAGCTACTAACAACGGAGAGCATGCAAGATCATAAACAACATAGAGATAACATAAGATATATTTCAGTATAGCAACTCAATCATAACACCAATATTCATCAGATCCCAACAAACCAAACATGTAGAATTACATAACGGTGATCTCAATCATGTAGGGCAGCTCATGAGATCTAAACATGAAGCACATGGTGGAGAAGACAACCATCTAGCTACTGCTATGGACCCATAGTCCAAGGTAGACTACTCACTCATCGCTCCGGAGGCAAGCATGGCAATGAAGAAGACCTCCGGTGGCGATTCCCCTCTCCGGCAGGGTGCCGGGAAGAGCTTCTGGACCCTCCCGATCTTTGGGTCGACGGCGGCGGCGGATCGCGATGTGTTCTGGAAAATTGATCGGGTCCTTAGGTTTTTCCCGTCGGGGGGTCTTTATAGGCGAAGGGGCGATGTCAGAGGTGGAGCCAGGCCCCCTCACACCATGGCGGCACGGCCAGGGCCTGGGCCGCGCCAGCCAGGTGTGAGCCTGGCCTGTGGCCCCTCTCCTACTTCTCTTCGGATCTTTGGAAGCTCCCGGACAAAATAAGACTTTAGGAACTTGTTTCATCCAATTCCGAGTATATTTCCTGTGTATCACTTCTGAAACACAAAAACAGCAGAAAACAAGGAACTGGCACTGTGGCAACTTGTTAGTAGGTTAGTTCCGGAAAATGCATAAAAGTGCCACGAAGTGTAACGAAACAGTAGGCAAATGGTGTATAAACAAGCATGGAGCATAAAAAATTATAGATACGTTGGAGACGTATCAAGCATCCCCAAGCTTAACTCCTGCTCGTCCTCGAGTAGGTAAGTGATAACAAAAGAATAATTTTTGAGGTGACATGCACCTACACAATCATGATCATATATGTACGCATTTGTGAGCTGGGATCATAAGAACTTAAAACATGGGCATGAAAATATAATCTTGATAATAAGAACTTAGCAACCATGTTGTAAACATGCAAATGAATACAAACAAAAGATCATGAAAATGAAACAATGAAAGTCAAATGTGTGTTCAAATCATAAGGAAAAACATACAAATGGTTTTCAGCTTGTCCTTCAAAGAGAGCAAAACATAAATGCATAGGACACCTTCAAGTTGAAGAGGGCGACTAGATACAAATAATTTGAGAACAAGTGAAACCAACAATATGAATCAATCAATGAAAACTTTGGGAAAATGCACATTATACTAAGAATGACAACTATGCTCTCTTAATGGTGCATAAAGATAGAAGGTGGTGACTCAACATAAAAGTAAAAGAAAGGCCCTTCGTAGAGGGAAGCAGTGATTGCAAGTTTTATAACCTTCAAAAATTATGGTACTTACCGGCTTTGAGCTCTCATTGCCCCCATCATAAGCATCTTGAATGGTTAAAGTTAATGCGAGAACAATTATGAAGCATATGCTTGACAAATCATAAGTTGAAAACCTCGTGTCCCGTGAATACGATTACCCAAACCTCATGCTACTTTACTTAGAGTCCCAAGCAAGGCTCTTGTCATTGTAAGTATATGCATATCATTGAGAACCGCCAATGGGGTACCTCCGTGCCCGATGACATGGAACAAGCCCACATCAAAATGACAGGACAAGCAGACAATGAACACCTCGACATCTCTTTTATTTGCCATTTGTTTAGCTTTTTATTGTGAGATGCGTCGTCGAATGTTCACCATGGGTATGCTGCAAATTTCCACCATGAATTATGCATGGCTTAGATTAGCGGCCCGGCGTTTCTCTAACACATATACAAACTCCATGATCCCCACAAGATTCCCAATTCATTTCACACCGCGGGCATCCATAAACAAAAGATCACGATATCAACTCAAATAAGAAGTGCAATGTTGAAAGCTTGCCCATGACTGCATGGCTGGGCTAGTCTCCAACTTACAACTTGCAGGCATAACAACTCAACATAAGAGACCACAATGTCAAATTTTTAAGAACAGGAAAAAGTAAAGTGTGCCTTCCGGTTCGTGAGAGCTTTACTGACCGAATTTCGCATAACACTGGTAAGAGTTTAATTTGAAGAGAAAATAAAAGCAAGTCAAATTTACTTGGAATTTCGCATACCATTGGTAAGGCTCTACTCCACGGAATGAAAATGGCCAAAGCATGTGGAGCAACCCGACTGAAAATATTCGGGGACTCGAATCTCGTCGTCCAGCAAGTGATGAATCGGTGCAACGCCATCAGTGACAACATGACAGCATACAGAAACTTATACCGCTATCTAGAGGAACATTCGATGGATGCGAAGTTTCACACGTCAGCAGGGCCAGCAACGAGGAAGCCGACAATTTAGCAAATATCGGGTCCCAATGCCTGCCTATACCGCCAGGAGTATTTTGGGAAGAAATCATAGAGAGATCAATAAAACATAACAAAACTTCGACTACAGGAGAACCAGGCCAGCACCCAACAACAGGCTCGGGGGCTGGCAAGCCTGGCGCAGCAAGCACAGCAGAACCAGAGAAAGTTATGATGATCAAAGAAACCTGGATGCAGTCATACCTGGCATACATGATAAACAAAATGCTACCCAAAGACACAGTGGAAGCAAAAAGGATAATACGACGATCCAAGGCTTTCGTCGTGTTAAAAGGGAAGCTGTACAAGAAAAGTATAACTGGCGTCTTACAGCGATGCGTCACCCCCAAGAAGGACAAGAAATATTAAAAGATATCCACGCAGGAGTATGCAGACATCACGCCAGCAGCAGAGCTATTGCAGCTAAAGCTTTTCGTGCAAGATTCTACTGGTTAACAGCCATTGAAGACGCAAAGTATATAGTCAGAAGATGTGAGGCCTGTCAACGATTTGCATCTCGACCACACGCACCAGCGGCAGAACTACATCCGATACCATTATCCTGGCCCTTTGCGCAGTGGGGTCTCGACATGGTAGGGAAACTACACAAATCCTGGCCAGGAGGTCATGTCTACATGTTGGTGGCACTAAACAAAATTACTAAATGAGTAGAGGCAGCCCCGGTAACAACCCAAGATTCCACATCAGCAATCAACTTCATCAAGTCCATAGTATTTCGCTTCAGAGTACCATACAACATCATCACAGACAATGAGATAAACTTCACATCAAAAGAGTTCAAAAACTACTGCGAGAGTATGGGAATCAAACTGAAATTCACGTCTGTAGCACATCCAAAGACAAATGGATAAGTCGAGAAAGCCAATGGCTTAATATGCAATGGAATAAAAAAAGAGGTTATTAGCGCCCCTGGAAAAAGCCAAATACGCCTGGGTAGATGAACTACCCTCCGTGCTTTGGAGTCTTAGAACCACGCCTAATGCAGCTACCCAAGAAACTCCCTTTTTCTTGGTCTATGGCGCAAAGGTCGTGCTTCTAGTTGAAATCACCCATAAAGCCCCAGGAATTGCGGCTTACGACGAAACAACTTCTACAGAAGCACTTCAAGACGATGTTGACGCACTCGACAAAAGCAAGAGATGTAGCACTGGCCAGAGCTACGCAGTACCAGCAAAACTTGCGAAACTACCACAGTAGTCGAGTTCGCCCATGTTCTTTCATGGTAGGAGATTTGGTCTTACGACTCAAGCAAGACGGTCATGGCAAATTAGAGTCCCCATAGGTGGGACCTTACATCGTGACAGAAGTAATTTCGGGAGGAGCCTATCAACTACAAGACAAGAAAACAGGGAAAGATGAGAGTAACCCGTGGAACGCAGAACAATTGCGACGGTTCTATACGTAGAAGGAGTATGGCGACAGGAAATTTTGAGTTATGACCCTCTGAACCCAGAACATGAGGCCACAGGTCAGGTTCTTTGGGCCAACTCGACAATATGTATAGTATGTTCCTATTTTCCGCTCGGGGGCTCTGACCCTCGAGTCGTATGAAAGAAAACAAAATTACTAAGATCCCGTACTCATGAGTATTCGAGAATTTTTACAAGGTTGTTTACAACCCGATATTCGACAAAGAGCAAGCACCGTTCAAATCAACGCGCAGGTAAATTAAAACGTACCTCGGAACTCCGTTAGTTCCTTTGGTCTATTAATAAACAAACACGATGGCATAAAATAAAGTTCATCACGAGTACTTATTACATGAGTCATGACAAGAGAGAACTAGAACAAAAGATTACATCGAAGAAGCATCTACTGAAAGTGCACTTCAGCCTCGTACTTCTTCTGGCACTGAGTGCAGTCATAGATCTTCACATCAAACTTCGATGTACCACAGTGGTAGTCGAAGAGCATGAAAACCCTTGGTGGAGGTCATGATCTTCTGCAAACTGGGACCAGCCACCCCTGAAATATATCTCGCCGCATCCATCATACCAAACCTCCACTTCATAGGGAGTTCCTCCCCCAGATTGTTCGCAAAGAATTGCTTCACAAAGCTCGCGCCCATCCATGAACTTGGTGAATTTCAGCGGCACACGCTGAATCTCGCGGCATTGAGCGCCGGCGATGCAGATAAGGAGTAAATCTTGGGAGGCGGAGAAGGAGAAGCATTATGCGGAGCAACACTAGGACCTGGAGCAGCAGCATATACCTTGGGTTTGTTTTTACTCCCCACAGGGCGGTCAGGGCGCCGTTTCATTGATGCGGACGATGAGGCCATCGTAGAGGGGTCTTTCGGTTTATTCTTACTGCCGCGAGGGCAACCGCGACCTCGCTTCTCCATCTGCACACCGGCATCTAGGTTGGCACCACCAGCATCCGCCATTGAGAAAATGTGCTTGGTGGGAAAACCCTAGAATCCTAGATGAGATATGGGATAAGAAGACGATGCGGCGGAAGAAGTTGGTAATGAAGGGATTAGGGTTTTTCCCTAGCCGGCGTACTTTATTTATAGGCAACCTTTCATGGGCCTCAGAAAGTTATAGGTCCAAATAAATCTACGGGCTTTTACAATTTGCCCCAAGCAGACAATAAGGCAGCAACAACATATAAAGGACAGGGAGACGACACATGCAAAGTTATAAGGCTGAAGAGCAATGTGGATAAAAGAGCACAACGCACCCCCTCATGGACTCGGGGGCTACTATCACCAGGAGATATGGAAAGAGCATCTAAGCACAAATCGTGCCAAGAGTGTCGTAGGAGAAAAGTTAAGGCGACAATGTGTATATTTTGAGCCTATACCCGAAAAATTTCGGCTATAGCCTCGGGGGCTACTCCCATCGGGAGCACTGGTCGTGCACCCGATGATAATGGATAACATTGAAGAAAAATCAAAGGCGTAAATCGACTACCTTTCGTCGACAACAATCTTCGACTTCATTGTCGACAAAATAAAAATCGATTACTCCCATCGGGAGTCATTCATGAGTTATTTGAAGAAATAACTCGAATATTTTGTACATTTCAACAATCAAACAAGGCTTGCAATCTCTACTATTTAAAAAGGAGGAAGGTGTTCCGTCTTCCACCTGTCCCCGTTCCGTTCGTCAAGCATTGTTCGACCAAACAGACCGATCCCACCCAGCCGAATGGGCCAAGCCCAACCAAAATATTCCCTGCCAGTGCATGTGTAAGCCCAACCAAAATATTCCCTTCCAGTCAAAACGCTTCACATCGGATCCAAAAACCACGCTGCTTTTAATTACAGACAATTACAGATTATAGATCAAAAAATAGCGCATACAACAACACAGACAATTACAGATTTTCAGATCTAAAAATCACGCTTCTAATTATGCGACCCTTTTACACGAGCACTTTTAATACGCTCCTATAATCAAGCTGATTACGCGTCAAACCCAAAACTCATTCCCTCCTGATGTGCTATATAAACACATCTTCTATCTTTCTAGCCTAAACATACCACTGCCAAAAAATCTTCCCTATCCCCATACCTCAATGGCGACTCGATACTTCCTCCGTAGCCGTCGCAACTCGAAGAGGGTCATGGCGTCGAGGTTGATTACACTGCCATCTCCCATCGTTGTGCATGCTCCCATCACTATGCCTCCTCCGACGCCTACTCCAATCACCAGGCAACAAACCATATCCTTCTCTTAGATTAGTCTGCTAAAAATTCTCACGTTTCTATTTTCTTATCACAGAGATGTTAAATTTAGCAACATTGAAGACTTGCGTACGTACAATACATGCTGGGAAGCAACGGCGCAAATTATTTCTTGCCGAATGAAATATACCAGATATGGGGGTGTATTCTATGTTGCCATCCTTGCCGACCAAACTGTAAGAAATTCTCCTGAAATTGCATAGTAGATAGATACATTGTGTATTATTGTTCAAATGTATTATTGTTCAAAATGTTCAATATTATTTGTTCGCCGTGATCTGCAAAAAACAAGTCACATCAAGCTCTAATCCTTCCAATATCACTAACATGCTCCAGAATATTAACAAAGTCACTTTTAAACCCTAAACTATGGTAGCTACCTACAATTTGAGCCTTGGACTATGAAAACCATATATATTGAACCCAAAACTTTTTTAAGAAATTTAATTCAACCCTACCCCAGTTTTAGATAGTTGTTCTAATTTTCGATGTTCTACAGAAATTCATAGACACAGGGTATGCTAAGAATTTAACCATATTCATTGTTTGGCAGTGTCGGTCTTTGTGATGTTGAATAAAAAGGGTGCACTATATGTTGTTGTGCCGAGCGATAGTGGGCAACATGGAAGCTATCACGCCTTGATCACATGATTCATTTCCAAGTAGCGAGATGTATGATTCTGCCATTGATGACTGCTCCAAAGTCCAACCTTCAGTTAACTTTCGTGACAATCTCATCTTAATACTGCATTCGTATAGAATATCTTGTTAGTTTCAGACTAGAACTTTATCATGTCATATCAAGATAAGAAGACTGACCCATCGTCTTTTCAGTGCACTTATATGTACTTGGTTTGAAGGGTTTATGGTTTCACCCATCACCAAAGGAAGTTGCTATGGATATGAACATATCATTTTACTTATCTTTAAGAACTCACCTCAGCATCAAGATCATACTCTTCTTGTCCTAACCAACAGTTCAAGGACAGAGATTTGGTGCAAATTAGATGCAAAGTTGTCAAGAAAGTGCCCATTTTATTCTTCTTGTCCCAATGAACCCAGAAACCACAACATCGTGCTAGCGGCTTACCACCTAAAAATTCATGAAATCTGTAAATAACATGTTTTATGCTTGTACATAAAGAGGGAAAGTATCACGAATATTGCCTATAGAGGACGAAATCCCAACAACAGATTGAGAGGCATAAAGCACCGCCTTTCTTGCAGATTCACGGTCCAGAATAAGCTCTGGATCATCAAGTACACAGGTAGTAGCTCTAACAATGTGCACATTAAGCGTGGGATATGTCATGCGTCGAGCTACAAGAAAATAGGCACATGAATTAAATACCAACATGTAAAATAGACTATTTCATTTCTGCGGCATTTGAAGGATGTTATGTCGTTATCTCGCAGGGGAAGTGGTGCTTTCAGGATACGCTGGATACATTGCTACAATAAGTCGAATTTCAAGATATGCAGCACATGTCTCACCAACATGCAGTCCCACTCCCAACAAGACATTACATAACCTGAACTCAATACAGCTACTACGAACTACCAAGTTTAATGGTATAATTTATTTTCACATCTTTTGAAAGCTTAACACTGTAAGAATCATTGTAAAAGCAATAAAAGAAAGAGAAAATCTTTTGTGATTTATCTGCCTTTCTTGGTAAACAGGCCATCAACGATTCCACATAAATGATGGCAGAAAATTCCAACCATACACATTATCCATAAATACAATTTCACTAGAGAATTGAAAAAGTAAACAAAAATCTAAGAACAGTATAACTTTATAAAGGTATATGGCTATCAGACTGCATGTTCTTTGAACTTCCAAAACAACAATGCATGATGCTAGAAGGTGATTGAGTCCAAGCTCTATATCTTCTAAAAGAATGTAACATCAACTTTCCGAGTAGCAAAAGTGCAGAACTAAACTGACATCTAAAAAACTTTGCCTAACAGAAATTCTAAGGAAAACAAGGGGCTTGCACACATAATTTTGCGTCGTAGTCCGTATCTGCCTGCTCAAGCGTCCTCCTTGTATCAGGATCGCCAAGCCGCCGGCACACCTCGTCAGGAATGCGTGGGACGCGAATCGGAGAGCTGCCAGGAGATGATGAGACCTCCTCCTCCCTTTTCTCCTCCTCCTCCTTGCTGGTTCTCTTTCGTCTGTTCGATCTCTGGCTCGAAGGCGCCCTACCCTTTCTCTTCCTTCTCCGCGCCGATTGGGATCCCGAGGATTGCCGCCGCGTAGTCGTGGTCATGGCGGCGGCGGCGGCGGTGGGGTTGCGGCCGCGGCGGAGCGTGGGCGCTCTGGACCTCGATGCCTCTCCCTATTGGTCGGCGGCGAGCGGCAGAATATTAACACTACAATCATCACTACCATGAAACAAAATCTAAAGTGAAATCAAATCCGTGTCGAGCAAAAACACCATCCCCAAAGAAACAAACTGGCATTAGAAACGAGCAAGTTCAAAACACTGACCAGAACAACGCCGGCGGTGCTCCCCTTTCAATAACTCCTCTGGAAACGACCGCCTGCCACAGTGAAGTCGATTCGAGAAGCGGCGGTGCAGAAAATCATTGACCAAATCCTCTGGCTACGTCCTGCACCGCCTCCGTCGGCTTCGAATGCGCAGCGCCGCTGAAGTAACCCGCCCCACCATGGCCACCTCTGACCCAGGATGACGACTCGATCCAGTAGTTTGCGGGGTCGAAACTGCTCCACCCCTGCTCCAATACACCAGGGAAGGTCCGCCAACGGAGGTTGGCGGCGACCCAGTAGGGAGAGCGCAACCGTGCAGCCTCGCACCGGGCTCCGGGGCGACCTCGAGTTCCCAGCTCCTTGTCCCCAATGTGTACCGTCATGCCGGGGAAGAGAGGGCCTGGGGACAAGAGACACCGGATGGAGAGGGTCTGCCAAGGGCGAGAGCGGCGGCGCCAGTGAGCTAGGGCAGGGAGTGCCGGCGATTTGGGATATAGTTTGGGATAAGATAGGGAGAAGAAGAAGACCTGCTGGACCGAAGTGAGAACACTATTGAAAGGTCACGAGTGGTCGGCAAACGTAGTGACAACACTATAGAGATATTGTATATTGCATTGTTTATGTGGATCTCATAAGAAATTATTTTCATTTTACTAAATTCAATTTCCACTGCAGTAAAATAAAAATCTAAATACCTTTGTTGATCTCTAAAATCTAACTACTAATTTCAAAAAATAATTTCCAAAAAATTGCTTATTAATATATGAATCATTATGGCAGCTTCTCAATAAAATGTACCAACAAGATTTTTTACAATAAAATGACAATAATTTTAATGTTGCAAAATTATGAGATTAATTTTGTGATATGAGATTAATTTTGTGTATTTAATGGTATAAATGAGATTAATTTTGTGTATTTAATGGTCGAGATATAGACTCCTGTGTGATTGAATATTTGTTAAAAAACACTTGTGTTTTCCCCTTGCAGATGGATTATCCGACACGATGGAGTCAACGTACTCCTTTCAAAGACTTGTCCAACACCATCAACACAAGTAACAATGATGATATATTATGTAAGTGTACCAGTGATGCTCAACTACTGACTATCTTGTGTATTTTTATTAGGTGTCGGCGACACCGGTAATGCATGAGAGTCTACTGATGTAAAAGAACGTAATAGGCAACATGTTCGAGAGAGATATGCGCCAATGGATAAACAAAAGAAAGATGAACTACTTAAAAAGCATCGCGAAGCCTATCAACAAAAGAAAGATCTATCATCAGCAGTTAATACATGAGAGTTGCTAGATAGTCTGTCCACACATTCCCAGCTACAAAGCATGCCCATTATAGAGGTTCACATTAAAATTATATAGATGACTTATTGGTTCACTTTATAGTGCAACTAGCCACCTAATCCTTCGTGATGGTTAAAATGCAGAAACTGCTTGGAACAAGGAGAATGTGGTCCCCGGTGATAATGAGGCATTCGAGATCCAGTCTCTTCATACATCATCTCAAGGGAAAGAAATCTACCAGAATCGCTTAATATAGATCAAAGGGCGGCATATGATGAAATTATGTCTGCTGTTGATGGCGATGAGGGTCGTGTGTTCTTTGTGGATGGACCTGGAGGCACCGAAAAGACTTTTCTCTATAGAGCACTGCTTGCAATGGTATGCGGGCAGAAAAAGATTGTGGTAGCAACAGCTACATCCGGTGTTGCGGCTTCCATAATGCCTGGAGGGAGAACAGTAGTCAGCTCTCTTATTATTTGGGATGAGGCTTCCATGACAAAGAGATAGGCAGTAGAGGCGATGGACAATAGCATGCGTGATATAATGAGTCGACCAGACATGCCGTTTGGTGAAAAAATGGTTATGTTTGGTGGAGATTTCAGACAGGTCTTGCCCGTTGTCCGAAAGGGGGCGAGGGCTCAAATAATTGATTCATCACTACGTAGGTCTTACCTTTGGGATTGTATGCGCCACCTAAAGCTAGAACGCAATATGAGGGCACATAGTGACCCATGGTTTGTGGAGTACCTATTGCACATTGGTGATGGTAAGGAGGAGTCCAATGGTGATGGTGATGCCTTCCTGACGAGATATGTGTGCCATGTACTAGGAAGAAGGGCATTGACCTTGATACACTAATAGACAATGTTTTCCCCAGTCTTGGTGCTAACATGGCAGATCCAAACTACATCACCTCTAGAGCAATCTTGTCGACACGAAATAATTGTGTGGATAGAATTAATATGAAGATGATCAATCGATTCCAGGGAGATGAGATGGTGTATCGTAGCTTTGATTGTGCGGTTGACGACCCTCATAACTACTACCCACCTAACTTCCTTAACACATTAACCCCTAATGGGCTGCCCCCACATTTGTTGAAGCTCAAGATCAACTTCCCTGTCATATTGCTCAGAAACATTGACCCCGCAAATGGACTCTGCAATGGCACGAGGCTGGTGGTTCGAGGATTCCAAATGAATGTCATCGATGCAGAAATTGTCCTAGGCCAACATGCTGGAAAGAGGATCTTCTTGCCAAGGATCCCTCTTTGTCCCTCTGATGATGAGATGTTCCCTTTTTAGTTCAAGAGAAAGCAGTTCCCTATTAGGCTCAGCTTTGCCATGACGGTTAACAAGGCACAAGGACAGACTATCCCGAATGCCGGAATTTACTTGCCCGAGCGAGTGTTCTCTCATGGGCAGTTGTATGTGGCGCTATCAAGATCCACTTCTAGAAAGAACATCAAGATTCCTGTCGTCCCAGACGCTGGTAATAAAAAAAATAACTCAAATGTTAATAAAAAGAAGAGTTCAATTGGTACGTACATGAAGAACATCATCTACAAAGAGATACTTACATCATAGGTAAGATATTTGGCACTTATATTTTTTGTATCATAGTTTTTAAAATTTTAGCTATATATTATATTCAAAATAAAATAATTTTTTTGTGCAGATCAACACTATTATGGTACTAAATGCTGTCGCAAGAAATTTCGAGGTCTGTTGCAAGTCTGCTCTCTCATTTATGTGTGTAGGTCAAGCGAAAGAATTTTTTTCTCTAAGCATGTCGCGGGACTAAACAAGATTTTGGAACGAGGAGTTCAGGCGTGCACCTGTAGTATTTTATGATAACATTTGTTAACTATCATATTAAATCTATTTATGTGTTGATGTTAAGACCAAGTTACATTGAATTTATTTATATGTTGGTGTTAAGACCAAGTTCTATGTCATCTTTTTGGACGTGTTCAGTGATGGTCGGCTCTTGCATTTTAACTATCTTTATTCTTTTATCAGTTTTATTACTCGTGGCAACGCACGAGCATTTTACTAGTAAGAAGTCAAAAGATTCTCAGGCTAAGTCACCGCGACAAAGCTTGAATGCCGTGGTTATAGAAATCACGAAGGTAAGACCCCAGGATCCGTCCTGTGTGGCCTGGTATATGCACTGGATGCGCTCTGCTAGTAATTATCCGTGTCTACGATGCGAAGAAAATCCTGGTGGACGCACTGGGTACCCTGAGAACCACTGGAACTCATTCTTTGTAAGTCCTAAATGCGGCAAAAGAATGAGTTTGACCAGTTTCCTGGATTCAAGTCCAAGGGGATTGAATATTGAAGTAGGTGACAAGTATCTGCTCCGGCAATTAACTGGCCTCTTGATCTGTTAGAGTTGTCAGGCTTGTTCATCAAAACCCCTTGCGAGATAATATAATGAAAGTCAATTATTTTTACAGGAAGAAGAAGAAGTCAAAAGATTGATCAAGTCGAAGATATGAAGATTTGAGATTCAACCCGAATCTGCAATCCTGGTAGAATCTTGGGGGCTAGTGACAAGGGTATAGATAATAGAGCCCGTTACTTCAGTACCCCTGAGGCCCGTTAAGCTAGGCCCAAGTGTAATCCTAGTCGAAATACGAGTTCATGTCGTATACCGATTTTGTAATCTGTATCGGACCCCTCCCGTTCCTTGAGACCTGGCCACCTATATATAGGGGCCATGAGAGGACGGTGAGGGACAGATTGAAAGCAAGCTAAGTTAACCTCCACGTTTACTTTCGATACACACCTTGTTTGACTGATTTTACATTCGAGTTCATCCGACGCCCTATTCCCCCGGTCCTAAGTCCTTCATTTAGGACATTTGTCGAGTTAACCCTCGTCACCTCTATTTGGAGACCCAAACTAAATACTCCAAAATCAGCTTTTTGGGCATCCATTTTAAAGGTAATGCCTATCCTTAAAACTCACACTTTTTACCAACTTTCACAAGGTAATATTTCCATTTGGAGTACTCCTTGGTGTGACAATTGGAATCAGATCTATGACCACTTAATCATTCAACCTGATAATTATATTTATCTTGCTAAAGTTAAAGATCTTTGGATACAAAATGAGAAAAATTGGAACCACGATCTAATAGATAAGCTTTTTCGTAGTCAAATGGCTACTATTATAAAAAACACTACTATTATTAACTCTCAAGAAGAATATTTCTTATGCTAGAGACTCACACCAACAGGCAAATGTAAATCCAAAAGTGCATACAGGGCTTGTCTTAAATATTTGCAGGAACAAGGAGAGCCAAGTCTAAAGGAGGTAAAACTAGAAACAAAAACGCTTCTACGACAAATCTGGAAGAACAAGGAAATAACTCCTAGGGTACAAACTTTTGGCTGGAGACTCCTACAAAAAGCAATGTCAACAGGAGCAAGAGCAGGTAAGTATAGCGACCATATATACAAATTTTGTTGCGGGTGTGGTAGTAAAGAAAATGAGAAACATCTTTTCTTTACCTGTAACTTTGCTAGAGCCTCTTGGTTTAGTGAACCTTGGTATATTAGAACAGATATCCTCACAGCGAATTTGAATTCCATCACATAAATTATTTTAAAACTCCTCAACATGAACCACCCAAATGCTACTCTTACTAATATCTTAACTTTCATGTGGTGCTTATGGAAATCCAGGAATGACTGCCTTTTAAATAGAAAGCAAACACACCCAAATCAGATTCACCACATGACTAATGCTATCACAAAAAGCTTGGAAATGGTGGATGTTGTGCAGGTCCCAAACTCTTACAGGTTACAACGTCAAGACTCAAGGAAAAAGAAGACAAGCAAGCAGGGAAAAACAATAAACACAGATCTTGAAAATACAGGAAACAAAATCTTCTCTGATGCAGCTTGGAAAACCATCAAT
Organism: Dactylis glomerata; assembly: GCA_007115705.1. Lineage (NCBI taxonomy): Eukaryota > Viridiplantae > Streptophyta > Magnoliopsida > Poales > Poaceae > Dactylis > Dactylis glomerata. The sequence continues at coordinate 747,467 of QXEO01001391.1, read as the reverse complement.
GCTCCAGGTTCAGAAGGCCAAACTCAAACAAGAGTTGGAATCTACTGCCAGGCGATACACGATCTGAATGCAACAATTCTAATACAGGCCTCAGTCACTCACTCTCCCTCTCCTCTCTATGATGATGCATTAGCTCTAAATCTGGCAGCAAGAATTGCAAATCATCTACAAATTTCACAGGTTTCCTTCCTAACTGACAATCAAACACTTGCAAGAGCAGCAGCTTCAGAAAGATCTTCAGACCCTCATATACCCTAGGAAATAAGGGATCAGATTGCAATCTTCAGAAACAATACCAGGAACATTGAAGAACAGGTCTATCACATCAAGAGAGAATTTAACATTGTAGCTCATAGTTGTGCACAACAGGCAATTAGACAGGTTCAGTCTAGGCCTATCATTAGTTGCTCCAATTCAGCTCACCAAAATAGCAAGTGCCCTGTAATTCTAGCTCTCCAAAACCTTTCTATCTAGGGCTTTGTACTGCAGGTTGTAAGATGTTTAAGAGCTGAATAAAATCTTGGCGCCCCGGCGCCTACCTGTGTTAAAAAAAAAAGATTTCACATGCAGATTTTTGTATGGTTCCGAGCGTGATAACTTTGTACGCGCAGCTATTTGCATAATTTTGAAAATACTATCGCGATTAGTTTTCTCTCTTCTAAAATATATCATATCACTCCTTTGTTTTGTTTTTCTGCCAAGGGATTTATAGCACTTCATGGCATTTCTTGATGTTGAGGATGGTTCAGAAGTATCTTCAGTTGCCTTTTGTGATTATGTTAAGTAGCATGAGAAGAGCGCTTACGATTCTTTGTTCTCCTGTATCTGAAGTAAGAACTTTTCCTTGGCGGCTATTATCAGTTCTTTTGTAAAAGGGAGAATTATGGTAACTTGATATGATCTTATTTAGGATCGACATGCCAATGATGGAGTGCTATAAACAACTTCTTCTAATGGGAGACCATCAGTAGCACAAATACTAGAATTGGCTCACCTTTAAATATCAACCCAGATGGTTGGAGCGTAGATTTTTCCTGTTGGTTTCTCTAAATTGTTGTGCTAGCATCTGTCCCCTGGTGGATTGGCTAGCAATCTATTAGTTCTTGGTGGATTGTCTAGCATCTGTCATATTTGCAGATATCACTGTTGGGCTATTGATCTTGTTTTTATATAGCTCTTTGCAACTGATTTTTCAGATTTGGGTAACAAAACTTGTCTTGAAGTAAGCAGGTGCCTCTTTTTATACTGTTAAAACTGATTGCTAGCTCACTGCTCAGGCTGGTCAGATGTTTCTCTTACGAAGATCACCTGCTGTTTCAGAGATGGCACCTCTACGAAGTAATCATCGTGTTGAATCCCTGATGTATTTTACATTTCGGACAAACATTTGGAATTTCCTGTCAACCCTCATTCCTACGACCGGTTATGACTGACTCAATTATGAGAAAGCGGGGGCCGATAACACAGGTGGCAGCTCATACGGATCGAAGCAACCCGTTGCAAAACAGGCCATTGCTTGAAGAAGGTGGGCATGCCCTCGACACACATGTGCTCAATGTCCCGGCATCCGTGTTTGTCAGGGGAAGGTGGACCGCCATGCTTTTCTTTTTCTTTTATTTCATGTGAACCGTCATACTTTTCTGTTTCTTTTATTCCGTGTGATCATTTTAAGTATCTTTACATCTTAGAAAACCAAGGCAGATGGAACAACTTCAATAACCTAGAAGAAATCGGTTAATTTAATTTTGATCAAAAATAAAAATCTGTTCGGGATTTGCATGAGAAGATTATGTTTTGTTCCAAAACTTTGAAGGATTTTGGTCAATTTTTATGTTATGTAAAATAGAGGTAATGCAGTTGCTAACTTGTGCTTCATTATTATCCTAGATGAGATGCTTTACGTTTTCTCTTTGTTAATGTGCTCTGCTAATGTTCAAATGCTTCGGTGCATGTTTTGTGTAATCATGAGCAATGCTCTGTAGTGCTACATATAAAGTATGGTACTGTTCTCCAAATTGCAATAGTGCTTATTGCATAATTTCTTGTTTGATTAGTGTTTCGGTGAAAGGAAAGGAAGGTGTTGTAGTGTTGTTGTATTTTTTTTAGCAAATATAGGGGATGCTATCAATCTAACTTCATTCTTTTTGGATGGGACTTATTTTAAGGCTTCGGTGGTTCTTGATTTTCTATTAGCAATAGATCAGATTTCACAGATGTATTTTTTATTAGCGGCAGTTCTTTATTTATTGCAAGGGTACAATGTTTAAAGTAGTGTTTTTTATTTGAGGGGGAGAGGAATATGAATAAAGTTTTTGGATCTGAATATTATTTACCATGTTGGAACATGCTGTCGGAATAATGACATGTGAGGTTGTATTGGTGTAACAAGTTAACTTTTATATTGTAGCTTCATTTTATTTTTGTCGGGAAGAAATATCTCAACAATCGAGATAACAAGGAGCCGTACCTGTAATCGATTGGACTGTGTGGGTGTATGGATACAGTTCATATAGATAAAAAATTCACATGAGCTTGTGCTTTCTATCATGTAATTTAATTTATTGCTCTTAATATTTTAGAAATGTCCACACGAGTTCAATGTTGCAGCCTCTACCTTAAGTTCTTATTTTTGGATGAGAACCATCAAAAATATGCTGTGTCCTATACTTCGAGAGTTGCATGCTCAAGATCTCATGAACTTTCTTTTATGCCTGCTTGAGAGGGGTTATGAATAATGATTTCTTCTATGTGTTTGATCAGAAGAGATATAAACGCTAACTGAAATAATCTGAGTGCAAGTTCTTGGCCTATATCATTTTGCACGGTCCTTCTGAAGGAGAGATAGTAAATGGGATAAAAGTGGAACGTGAATTAAGCAGAGCCGAGTGCCAACAAAATCCAACGACATGACATGTAGCTGAACTCTTAATCCGTAGAAACGTGTGCCTACTTATTTTGAATATGAATTTTTATGATTTTTTGCATGGGGCCGGATTCTTGAATGAGATTTAAGAAAATGGGACCGTTGTTTAGTAGACTTGTTTTTTGTTACTTTTGATATTTGGAACTAAATTTAGGTTTATGTATACATCATGTCGTGCGTTGCACGTGCAAAGCTACTAGTCTAAAAAAAAGAACACACATCCGTCCATTATCCGCTCCGATCTAAATTCACAAATGATATGAAATTAACAATATTCAATTCATCTGATCCAGTTACATCAGTAGCTCGATTATCGGGCTCAATCTGGATGGGCTTTAACTTAAATCGCACATGACACAGCCACGACCCTGATTCCTTGAACTGTGGTGGAAGCGTGGAACCAACGGCGCGGCAACGCCTACCGGTACAATTTCACGGAGAAGGAAAATTTTGCCCAACGCGCCACTGCCAAAACCCGGAACCCGCCCACGAAAACCTCAAAACCTCCAACAAACCCACACATCGAACCGTTCCCCACTCACCCCCTCGCGCTCTAGGGTTTTCCCCCGTCTACCGGCCTCTCCCCCGCCCCCTCCCCGCAGAGCCGCGGCGCTCCGACCATGGCGTGGGCGGAGGACGAGGCCATCGGCCCCGACGTGGCCTCCGCGGGCCTGCACATCTCGGAGCGGATCGACCGCGACGCCGCCGCGCAGCCCGACCTGGAGGAGGCGCTCGAGGCCTCGCGCTACGCTTCCCACCCCTACTCCTCGCACCCCAAGGAGGTAATTAATCCCCGCGCAGCCCGCCGCCTTCTGTATTCTAGAGGCCCTACGCGCCTGAGACGTTCATCCGCATCAGCGTATATTTTGAGCGAAGTACTTTATTTGCTATATCCGAGACTTGCTGCGGACTATACTAGTTTTTGGGGATTCGCGGAACTTAACCTATTGGGCGAAGCTGGGACGGGAAGCCTTAAGTGGAAGGCTGAGTAAACATGGTGGACTTGAAATTGGACCTGTTTATTTCGAGTTTGGTGGGAAATTACGGTGAATTTTCTCCATAGATGCAGTGGCGTACCACTTTGACAAGTCTGGCTGTTTACGAGGAACTTCGTGCCAAATGCTGCGAAATTTAATGCCGAGTTCCGGGAAACAAACTAGAGCTCATAGCTGTGCGTTTGGGAACTTACTCCGAAGACTAAATCAGGGGGATTCTAGTTTTATTGTCACCTTTGTGATCTGGGAGTGAACATAAGAAGAAATAAGCACACAGTAGCGAGTGTAAACTGTGCAACATGACCAACCACTTGCCCCCAAAAAACATCACTGACCACTTTACGAGACAGTGAACTTCTTTCTTTACTAGGATTTGTGAGAATGCCTAAGCACATTAGCGTTTAAGCCTGGCAATTGGTCATTAAAATCGTAAAGGATACATCTGAGCTAAAGGGAGCTTAATCACGTCTCTATGTAGTTCATTGTCATTGTGCAACACTATTTGACAGTAGAAATTCTAGCACTAAACCTCCATACGGTAAAACACACTCATGTCTAGGTGTGAATTAGCAGAATGCATGCCTATATTCAGTCCTAATTTCTAATTGTGCTGAGTTCCAGCTTAAACTTAATAATCTATTGAACTGAGTTCTGGTTGATTTGGGTTTGAGCTGAGCTCATATAACTTCTTGAGCCTGAGCTTCCTGCAGCCTTACCTGCAACCTGTATTTGTTGATCGTTAGTTCTGCAAATCCTTCTTTTGCAGAGCTGATAGACAAGAGTATATGTCAGCAAGGAGTTCAACACTATTTTAAACTTCTTTTGAATCTTTTGACCGCCGATTGTTAAAACAAACTCTATTTTACATTCCAAGGCATGCAGCACACTACTACCAACCAAGTCGCATCCATGTTCTTGCCATGTAGAGATTATTCACGTGTTTCTTTTCCGAGCCACTTAAACTCTCTTAGGTGGTGAGCATCCTTGATTTCTAGCAGCAGATTTAAAATCTAGTCATTGGTAACAAAAATGAATGAATTGGGGCTAATATTTTTTCTTGCTTGGTTCTGTGGGAAGAGCTAGGTTTTGTGGATCAATACTTGTTTCAGTTCTAACACACGATGAGTTCACCTGAAGATTGGGAGATCTAGGAGGTTATTGCCTCAAATGAGGAGGTCCTTAAGTCTTGCTAATCATTTTCATGATATTGGAAAATGATGGTTGATATTAATGATGGGCATATGGACATCTTTACTTGCTCCTTAATTGCGAAAAGCTGGAAAGGCCTAGTCTTTTCTATCATCTGTGTGTTCAATGTTATATCCTGGAAATTATTATGATTTTTTTGCTTTTATTTTTTGGACTTCAACTATATAAGATCCTTTATGTTCTGCTGCAGTGGCCTCCTCTGGTAGAAGTCGCTGAAACTCGACAGCTACCTCCTATGCTGATCGAAAGATATAATGCAGCTGCTGGTGAAGGAACAGCCCTTTGTGGAATATTTTCTGAATTACACCGGGCCTGGGCAACTGTTGACAATTCATTTTATGTTTGGCGTTATGATAAGTGGTAATTCACTATTTTTGTATAACCAGTCCCCTTTGCTGACATACTACTTCAGCTATACTATACTGTAGCCATACTTCATGATGCTAGTATTGTTTACTTTGCAACTTAAACCTGTTTCTGTAGTTGCCAGTTTATTTTGCACAGATGCCTAAATCCTGGATCATTCCTTTCCATATGCATTTGGAAGGAACTGAGTTAACCGTGCTTTTAGTCAAGGTGTTAGTCTCTGTACACTGTTGAAGTTGCTACTGTAATTATGCAAATACTAATTTTTTGATCATTGATCTTAATTTGCGTACTGGGTAGGGGCTTTGTAACTGACCACCCCTATCAGGCCAAGCATCTATTGTTGTCGATGAAGTTGTACTCCCTCCAACCCATCTTACTTGTCGCGAGTATGGATGTATCTAAAACTGAATTATCTCTAGATACATCCATATCAGGGACAAGTAATATGGGTCGAGGGAGTACCTTATTTTATTGTATATTGCATTCGGGAAACATAGAGACGCTATTCAGCACCCAGGTCTGCACCCAGCATATTTTACGATGTTACATTCATAAATTTATGTTTTCTACACTACTAATTATGTTCATATTGATTCACAACAAAAAGGAATTGATATAAGAAACGTAGTGTATGAGTCATTACAGTGTAAAAAACACAATATATACATATTTTATGTCGTATTTTTGTCAATCATGTAAACAATTGTTTTACGTCATGTCTATATTTTCTAATGCTCTTCTCGACTTTCAAAGTAAGAAAACATTTACGTGAGTAAAAATCATGTACGGTTGCAAAGAAACATTATTCTGCACCCTGGGGGGTCAAATAGCGCGTCTGTATAGTTATTGTTGAAAATCATGTTGCTGTATTTACATGTAATCGAGTATGTAGCCATGATCAAGTCTGATTAGCAGAAGTGATTTCACCTTTTATATAGTTACATCAATGCAGACGATCTGACTTCTGTGTAGATTCTAATATTAATTCCCCTCAGTGGTGGTAGGTGAAGTTCTGTGGCTAACCATCTAATATATGGCACATGTTTTTCTCTATTTACAGGGATGGGCAATGCCAAGAGCATCATGCAGATGAGCAAGCAATTTGTGCTGTTGGACTTGCTAGAGCAAAGCCTGGAATTTTTGTCGAAGCAATTCAATACATTTTAGTATTAGCAACTCCTGTGGAGGTAAGGATGCTTGCGAGTTATCCTTTTGAATTACAATATACGAGCATGCCCAAACTTCAACAATTTCAAGTACTTTTATGTTGTGACCTGCTGTACAAAGTTTGAGGATGTATGGTCTACAGTAATATAATACTCTTTCATATTATTATATTGTAGTAAAATTTCAACCATTAAGTTGAAAATTGGAAGCGTTTGAAAACCTCTTAAATACAGTTTTGAGAGGATCAAATTTTCACACTAACCTACTTTTGCTTACATATCAAGCTAGAACTGAAATTTACGTTTCACAAAATGATGAACACTACTCTTACGCCTATCTTTATATTTGTGTTGGTGCTCCACAGTGCTTGACTAGTGGAGCCCTTTTTCTTTGGAACACTTGCCCTTTTCATTAAGTAAGAAGACAGTAAGAATTGCACAGTTAATTTAGAGGAAAGTTGGATGAAGGACAAAAAACAACACACCTAACACTGACTGCACCTAACACTGACCGTCAAAGTACATGGATACCTGCCCTATTTGGCATTTACCTTTGCAAGTACTACCCTGAATTTTGAACAAATTCTCTGTTGCATATAGCCATGGCATGCCTAATAGTTCTGCTCATGCTTCCAAGGTGTTGAGATTACCACTCGATGTATACAGAAATATGTGCAGTATAATTTATCAGAATAGACCTTACAAAAAATACCAAACCAATTATTAGTTTCTCCCTCTTCCTGTCCATGGTTTTGTGTTCTCAACATTTGTTTAGAAAATCAAACACTGGCCTTTTGGACTATGGTTCGCCTCTTTGTTAGATCAATACTTTGCAAACAACAATGGTTATACTGATACTGATATTTACTAGTTGGAACTTCCAGCATTACTGATTTGTTCGGGGTTCTGTTACATGGAATTTTTTTGCTTGATTAATGTTTAAAGATTAATGCAAATGATTCCTTCAAACCATTTATGTTTATTTTTTCCATTCAAGCCTTGCGCGCACACATTTATGAGATACCATATTAATTAAGATGGTTCATGGCTATATTTCTGTTATGATAGAGAATGCTATATTTGGAATAGCCGAAGACTACGACTGATTGAGAACAATGTTATTTAGTGAAGTATCATGTTGGAGGATGATTGAATGATAACATCGTAAAAAAGTTTTCCGCAACTGAGGTTGATATACATGCAAATCCTCTTGTTACGAAGTTGTTTTCTTTTTTTGCTGAGCTTTCCTTCATTGATTGGCATTTACTGTCGTGAGCCTGCAAATCTTGCAAGCTTTTACCATACTTATTTTCTAGCCAATATACACTCACCTACATCTATTCTGTCAGCTGATACTTGTTGGAGTTTGCTGTTCTGCTAGTGCTGATGGAACAGATCCATATGCTGAGCTTTCATTGCAACCTTTACCCGAGTACGTGATTTCTACTGATGGTGTCACAATGACATGCATCACATGTACAGACAAGGGTCAAATTTTCCTTTCTGGACGCGATGGGCATATATATGAATTGCAATACACAACTGGTTCAGGCTGGCGTAAGCGCTGCCGTAAAGTTTGTTTGACCACTGGTTTAGGCAGTCTTCTTTCCAGGTATCAGCTGTAAAAATCAGAAATCTGGCCCTTTGCTTTTTTCTTAATGTGTTTCTGGTCACCTGCTTATTCAGTTAAAATGATTTTCAGGTGGGTCCTGCCAAATGCATTTAAATTCTCAGCTGTTGATCCTATTGTGGATATGGTCATTGATGAGGAGAGGAACACTATCTATGCACGCACAGAAGGCATGAAACTGCAACTTTTTGATTTAGGAGCTAGTGGTGATGGTCCTTTGAAAAAAATCACTGAAGAAAAAAACCTTGTTGATCCACGAGATGTACCTTATGGTGGTCGTAGGCCTAATGCACCAAGAGTTGCACGATCCCCGAAGCCATCAATTGTATGCATATCGCCCTTATCGACCATGGAATCAAAATGGCTCCATGCCGTTGCTGTTTTATCAGATGGCAAGAGATTATTTATTTCTACATCAGGTGGAAGTAGTTCTTCAGCTGGACTGAACACTGGTTTGCAGAGGCCAAGCTGTTTAAAAATTGTTGCTACTAGGCCTTCCCCACCTCTAGGGGTTGGTGGTGGACTCACATTTGGTGCTGTTTCTGCTGCTGGCAGAGCTCAGCCGGAGGATCTGGCATTGAAAGTGGAGTCTGCTTTCTATTCTGCTGGTGCTCTCATAATGTCAGATTCATCTGCTACAGCTATGTCCTCCCTTCTAGCTGTGCAGAAAGATTCTGCTGCCCAGCTATCCCTCCCCAGTACCTTCGCAGCAGCTTCTAGAAGCTCTAGGGCTCTGCGAGAAACAGTCTCTGCTTTGCCTGTTGAGGGTCGGATGCTTTGTGCCTCCGATGTCTTCCCACTCCCCGATGCTGCTTTCATCATGCAGTCTTTGTACGCTGATGTGGAATGCTTTTCAGCCTTCAGTAAACCTTCTGAGAAGGCATCTATAAAACTGTGGGCCAAAGGCGATCTTCCTACCCAACATATCTTACCTCGTAGGAGGATTGTAGTATTCAATACAATGGGTTTGATGGAAGTAGTGTTCAACAGGCCGGTTGACATCCTAAGAAAGTTGTTTGATGGGAATACCTTGAGATCACAAATAGAGGAGTTCTTTAACCGCTTTGGTGCTGGAGAGGCTGCAGCAATGTGCTTAATGCTAGCTGCCAAGTTACTATATGCTGAAGATAGTCTGATAAGCAATGCAGTCTCTGAGAAAGCTGCTGAAGCATTTGAGGACCCTGGACTTGTTGGAATGCCTCTACTTAATGACACTACTGCTTTGTCTAATACTCGAACTCAGGCTGGAGGCTTTAGTATGGGACAAGTTGTTCAGGAAGCAGAACCTTTGTTTTCTGGTGCATATGAAGGGCTGTGCTTATGCTCATCGAGACTGCTGTATCCTGTGTGGGAACTCCCAGTTATGGTGGTTCGAGGACTGATAGGATCCAATGATCATGGGGATGGTGTGGTTGTTTGCAGGCTTTCTACTGGTGCCATGAAGGTTCTTGAGAGTAAGATTCGTTCATTGGAAACCTTTTTGAGGTCCAGAAGAAACAAGAGAAGAGGACTTTATGGGTATGTTGCTGGCCTGGGAGATTCTGGTTCCATACTGTACAAATCAGGGCCTACCACTGGTGCTGTCCGTATCAACGGAAAGAGTCCCTACCACATCAGAGACACAGGCACTGCAGATCAAGCTGCATTGAATAAGAAGCCAAGGTCGCTTTATACATCAGCAGAATTAGCTGCTATGGAGGTAATATTTCTGACATTTGTTAAGGAAGAGAAAATCTTAATTTGTTTGCTCAATACTTTACTTGAATAAACAGGTGAGGGCAATCGAGTGCCTTAGGCGGTTGCTTCGAAGATCCGGTGAAGCACTTGTTCTACTTCAACTTATTTGTCAGCATAATGTTGCTCGCTTGGTTCAGACATTAGGCAATGATTTGCGCAAAAAGTTAGTTCAGTTGACATTTCATCAGTTGGTATGCTCCGAAGATGGTGACCAGCTTGCGATGCGGCTTATTTCTTCACTCATGGAGGTAGCACTCTCCTTCCTCTCTTCCTCTCCTTCCTGCCCAAACCGCCAGCAAAAAAATGAACACTAACTAACTAATTTTTATTTATGCCTGTACTCTCATGTGATTTTCAGTACTACATTGGTCCAGAGGGCAGAGGAACTGTTGAAGATATCAGCACTAAATTGAGGGAGGGCTGTCCTAGCTACTTCAACGAGTCAGACTACAAGTATTACTCGGCAGTGGAAAGTCTTGAGAAAGCATCTATGACAAACAACCATGAGGAGAGAGATGTTCTTGCTAGAGAAGCCTTCAATCTCTTGACCAAAATTCCAGACTCTGCTGATTTGAGTGCTATATGCAAGAGATTTGAGAACCTACGGTTAGTATGCTTGGTGAACTATCTTTGTACATAATGAATACATTCTCTAAATCCGGAAACTTGGATTTATTCTGTCTGCAAACTGATGTTTTTTCTATGTTGCTGGCTGTGAGTTACAGATTCTACGAGGCTGTAGTGCGGTTGCCGCTACAGAGAGCTCAAGCGCTTGATTCCAATGCCAGTGTTATCAATGGGCAAATTGATGCAAGGCATCATGATACAATAACTGCACAGCGTGTACAATGCTATGAAATAGTTATGAATGCTCTGCGTACCCTCAAAGGTGCTGGACGAAGTGGGACTGGTCCAGTGATTGCCCTTGATCCAGCTTCCCGAAGCAAATGCATCAAACAGATTATTCAACTAAGTGTCCAGTGGCCGGACACAGCTTTCCATGAGCATCTATACAGGACACTTATTGAGCTCGGTCTGGATAATGAACTTTTGGAGTATGGAGGCTCTGATTTGGTTGCTTTTCTTCAGAGTGCTGGCCGTAAGCATCAAGAGGTGATTCCTAAAAACCAGCTCGTATTATTAGAGATGTATTTACTATGTTGGCTAAATTTGAAATTTTGTTGACGTGCTGGACCCAAAGGCCTAGTTGAAGAGTGTTTAGTAGAATATCTTGTCGTTTTCTCTAGTTTTGTTGCATGTTATTTTCTTACAGGCTCCATAACTGCCTCTGCTTTGCCCCTTCATGCACCTATTGTCCTGTTAGGGCCCATGCATCTTAATAAAGTGTAAGCTGAAACTATTAGCATAATTCCCTTGGTTAATATCCTTTTAGTGCCAGCCAAAAAGTACATTATTTATTTATTAGGTCTGTTTGTAGCCTGCCCATATCTTGTCTAATACCAGCCAGATCCAGTCATACTATCATGCAAATTCCTGCTACATTGTGTTTTATCTGCTTTGATAATGTAAAAGTTTCATCTGTAATTTCTGGTTCTATGATTCCTTCCATTGGAAATTCCTTTGTGTTTGCTAGATCTTTCAAAGTATCAAGTCGGTATGCATACAATCACCAGAACTTTTACTCAGTCCAAATCTAGTACGTATTAAAAATATATGCATGTTGCACTTTCCTGATCACTCTTCTTCCAGGTTCGAGGAGCTCCTACATTGGATGATTTAGGTGCACCTATTTCTACTACTCAGACAAAGTATCTTGAGCTCCTAGCGAGGTACTATGTTCTCAAGGGGGAGCATATTGCTGCTGCCAGGATGCTATTGATATTGGCAGAAAGGCAATGCACCAGTGCTGAAGAAGCTCCTGCTCTTGACCAGAGGTCTCCAGATTTTATTTCTGCCTCTTTTGTTCACCTCCATGCATTATATGGATTAACACCTAACTTTGCAATCCAGGTATCAATATTTGAGCAATGCTGTGCTACAGGCCAAAAGTGCAGGCATTACCGCTGATTCGTTGAGAAATCCTATCGATAGCAGTACAGTGGATCTACTTGAAGGCAAACTTGCAGTGCTTCGGTTCCAAATGCAAATCAAACAAGAATTGGAGTCTATGGCTTCACGGCTTGAAAGTGTTCCAAGCAGTTCTGAATCACCTAGCGACCCCTTTCCTCGTGATAATATTCTAGCTGACTTAGAATCTGCCAAGGATGCCAAGGACAAGGCGAGAGAACTTTCACTGAATCTTAAGAGTATTACTCAACTATACAATGACTATGCAGTTCCATTTAATCTTTGGGAGGTATGATTTTCTTCTACTCATGGAATTCTTGTTGGATCACAACATCGCAACATGAAGCTCTAATGTCTCAGCTTATGGATTGAATTATAACGATTTGCCTTTGTGGAGCTGAATGTTAGCGCATGAGTTTCTCAAAACATCCATACTGATACTTTCATCGAATTAAATCAACCGTAAACTTTTGTACTCTCCGATCAGAAAAAAGTCGCCGACACTTTTTTCTGATCGGAGGGAGTACCAATTAGCATGTTCATGTGCATTTTACTTATTCACATATGAACTGTAACCAGGATCAAAGTTATTATGCATTAGAGTTGAATGAATGAGATCTTGATTGATGTGTACTGTTAGATAGACTTATGTTTACTTTGAAACATGTACTACTAGGAAATCATGCTGCTATTGTCATTTTGTTTTTTCTCAAAGTTAATAAATAAATGATGCGGCTCAGCAAATCTGGCTACTTTTAGAACATCAAAAATGCAAAACTATTCAGCAAACTGACACTCTGGCTCTGGTGTTCTTGTCTTTCTGTTGGTTGGGTCATGCATTTGTACTTACACGTGCCTTTTACTTGGTAAGGCTTATGCAAAACTTGATGACTCAAAGCTTATTGTTTATAGGTTTGCCTGGAAATGCTCAACTTTGCAAATTACTCTGGAGATGCTGATAGCAAGATTGTTCGGGAAATTTGGGCCAGACTCCTTGACCAGACACTTACAAGAGGTGGTATAGCAGAAGCATGTTCTGTGGTGAAGAGAGTTGGCTCCAAACTTGATCCTGCAGATGGAGCTTGTTTACCTTTGGATATAATATGCCTTCATCTTGAGAAGGCCGCCCTGGTACATAGCATCTACTAATGCATTTTTCATACTTAGCACCATTGCACTTCACATGGAAACTGATATCATCATGCTTGTATCTACAGGATAGGTTAAGTTCAGGAGAAGAATTAATTGGTGATGAGGATGTTGCAAGAGCCCTTCTGGGAGCTTGTAAAGGTCTAGCTGAACCTGTGCTTGCTGTGTATGATCAACTGTTATCGAATGGCGCAATTGTGCCCTCACTTAATCTGAAGCTGCGCCTTCTGAGATCAGTTCTTGTAATCCTCCGTGAATGGGGAATGTCGGTCATTGCACATAAGCTGGGCACAACAACTGCTGGGGCTTCGTTCTTTTTGGATGGAACATTTTCGCTGAATCAAACAGGATCTTCAAACCAAGGCGTTCGAGATAAAATAATTAGTTTGGCCAACAGGTAAGCAACTTACAGAATACATATCTGTGGCAGGCCTTTTGCAAAGTTACCTTTCATTCCTAGTCTTTAGCTCTTTTTGACGGACATGTATCTAGATGCTTTTTAGTGTATATATAGGTTGGAACGGAGGGAGTACATTGTGTGGATGTTCTAGCGAGCAAGCGGCCATGAATCATGAAACTAAGGCTCAGTTCACAGTTCCTAAACTGTGCTGTGCTTAACTTCATAAGCTGATGAAAAGTAGCTTTATGCTCGGACTATAAACTAACTTTCAGATACGTCAAATACCACAGTTCTCACATAGTTGGATACATCTATTCTATTTTTACTTTAGCCACTGATTAAAAACCCCTTTCCGCAGAATTGTACCAAAAGTGTGCGTCACCAAATGGTAAAATATGAAAATCGGGTGCAACAAAACGGGATTACCATAATCGACCACAATGCCAAAAATCTAAAAAATGAAAGACTGTTCTTTCAACAGCTATGATTTGAATTTTATTCTGTGGAGTTTCATTTTTATATTTGCTGTGTCATTTTATTTGATAGTAATGTTGCCATATAATAATTTCCTAATCACTGAGTCAAATTGCTAATCCTATTTGTCCACACTTGCTATTTGAATGTTACCTCTTGTAAATCATGTAACAACATAATTATACGTGCTTACATGGTTGTTTTCATCTTCAGGTATATGACTGAGGTGAGGCGATTAAACCTTCCACAGAACCAAACAGATAATGTTTACCGAGGTTTTCGTGACCTAGAGGAGAAATTGTTGTCCCCTTATTAGCCATTCTTTATTTGTCTTCTCGATATTGTAATGCGTGGGATGCACATTTGTTGTTGTACCAAGTATGGGAATAAAGCAACATCTTAATTCTACTGGACATAATCTCATATGCTGTCATCCATATAGTGGTTTTTTGTCCAAGAACCCAAGGCTACCAAAGCGGGGCTCATGAATCAGATTGTTTGTACATGCAAACCATTATTTCTTTGAGAAGTTTTGCTTGGATCTGGAGAACTGTTTGCCTCAATTATGGAAACAGCAGGGCTGTGAACCTGATCTTGCGCAGCGCCAACTTTGCCTGCTGTTGTTTCAGTTTATTGTGTTATGTGTACCATCAAGGCTGTACAGTTTCGTGGGTAAATGGTTTCTGTAGCATTGTGTTTTCTTAGTGAGAACATAAATTCTATATCAAAAGATTTGTTACTGATATCACATCCATTAAATTGTTACTTATCCATCAGCTAAACTTAGTTGTTCTTGGATATTGCCAACTGTAACGATGCGAGTTTTGTGCTGTTATCATGCACATGTATTCCGAGCGCTATCTTGAATTTTGATGCTTGCTTGAAATTGAAACTCAAAAGTCGGCAGAAGCTTTGTGATACGTTACATATTGATACAGAAGCTTTGTCTGACAAATACTTGGGCCTTCCAGCCTTGGTAGGAGCGGACAGGAGTGATTGCTTTGAACACTTCATTGAGAGAATCATCCAGCGCATTAATGGATGGAAGGAGAAGATCTTGTCTATTGGTGGAAAGGAGATACTTCTTAAGGCCGTTGCACAGGCTATACCGGTTTATGCCATGTCGGTCTTCCAAATACCAATTGGTATATGCAAAAAAATGATGGATGCAATCTCACAGTTTTGGTGGGGGGATGATGAGAATAGTAACAAGATGCACTGGATGGCTTGGTGGAAACTTTGCTACCCAAAAAATGAAGGCGGGATGGGTTTCCGTGATTTCCACACTTTCAATTTAGCTATGCTTGCAAAACAAGTGTGGAGATTGGTCACAAATCCAAATTCTTTTTGTGCAACAATTCTTCGTGCAAAATATTATCCCCACGGAGATATCTTGAAAGCGGGGCCCAAGGTAGGTTCGTCATTTACTTGGCAAAGCATAATTGCAGGTTTAACTACATTTAAAAGAGGGTATATTTGGAGAGTGGGCAATGGTGAAAGTATAAATATTTACACGGATCCGTGGATACCTTCTAGTCCAGATCGTCGATTAATTACGCCACGTGGAGCTGGACTATATACAAAGGTTCATGAACTGATAGATCCTTCTACTGGATATTGGGATGAGATACTTCTCAGAAGCCTATTTTGTGACGTTGATGTTCATAGGATATTACAAATTCCGTTGAACAACCAAGGTTTTGAAGACTTTATTGCATGGGCATTTACTAACCATGGCAGATATTCTGTTCGATCGGGTTATCATTCTCAATGGCGACATAAATTTGGTGCTCGAGCAAGTCAGCTGTCCATCCCAGGTACATCAGCTTTGAACCCAGTTTGGAAGTCGATATGGAAGCTTAAAACCCAGAGCAAGATCAAGATCTTTATATGGAGGGCTCTACATGGAATTCTCCCTCTCAAGTCTATTCTTGCTAATCGCCATGTGGGGACGTCTGGACAATGTCCAATATGCAACATAGCACCGGAAGACATACTACACCTTCTATTTCAATGCGTTACAGCTAGACAGATGTGGGATGCTCTTGGTCTGACCACAATCATCGATGCCTCCATTCTGAATGAACGTTCAGGTTCTGTGGTACTAGAACAGCTCATGCGTGAAGATGAGAAGCCTATGCCGGGATATGACAATATTAACCAAAAGGAGACTATAGCTGTTGCGTGCTGGTATCTGTGGTGGATTCGGCGTCGTCGAACTCACAACGAGTCGGTCCCCCCAATTTCTGAAGGAAATATGCCCTAGAGGCAATAATAATATTGTTATTATCATATTTCTTGTTCATGATAATGTTTATACTCCATGCTATAATTGTATTAAGCGGAAACATTAATACTTGTGTGGTTTATGAACAACACCGTGTCCCTAGTACGCCTCTATGGACTAGCTCATTGATTAATGATGGTTAAGGTTTCCTAACCATAGACATGAGTTGTCAATTAATAATGAGATCATATCATTAGGAGAATGATATGATGGACAGACCCAAATAAAGCAGAGCAATTAGATCGTGTCATCGTGTTCATCTTTGCGAAGCTTTTCCTATGTCAAGTATTGTATTCCTTAGACCATGAGATAATACAACTCTCTAGTATCGGAAGAAAGCTTTGAAGTCATCAAATGTCATCCTATGTGAGGGTGATAATAAAGGTGTCTCTCAGGTGATCGGAAAGTACTTGTTGAGTTGTATGTATCGAGATGGAATTTGTCCCTCCCAAGTCAGAGAGATATACTTCGGGCCCACTCGGTAATCGATATCAACACCGCTTACAAGCATGTGGTTAAGGAGTTAATCACAAAGTGATATCGGATTACGGAACGAGTAAAGTACTTGATGTGAACGAGATTGAACTAGGTATGGTGATACCGACGATCAAATCTCGGGCGAGTAAAATATCGTGTGACGAAGGGAATACATATACGGGATTAATTGAATCCTGACATCGTGGTTCATCTGATATGATCATCGATGAATATGTGGGAGTCAATATGGGTTTCCAGATCCCGCTATTGATTATTGATAGAAGATCATGTCTGCATATTCTCGAACCCGTAGGGTCACACACTTAACGTGCATCGACGCTAGGATAGAATGGATAATTGGTTTATGAGTTTTAGTTCGGAGTCTCGGATGAGATCCAGGACGTCACGAGAGGTTCCGGAATGGTCCGGAGAATAAGATTCATATAAAGGAAAGCAGTTTTTGGATTCCGGAAAAGTTTCGGAGTTTATCGGTATTGTATCGGAAGGTTCTAGAAGGTTCCGGAGTGGGACCAACGTGGGCCCACTTGACGGAGGCCTGCGTGGGCCTAAGGGGAAGTGCCCTGGCCGCCTTGGGCCAGGCGCACAAGGCCCCTAAGGCCCAGCCGGCCAGCCCAAGGGGAAACCCTAAGGGAGTCTTCAAAGAAGGAAGGGGGGGGGGGAAACTTGCCCCCCACTCTTCCTACTCCAAGTCGGCGCCCTAGGGTTTGGGGAGAGGCCAAGCTGGCCGGCCACCCCTCTATATATAGGGGGGCAAGGGCGCAGCCCTCCCTACCCCTTAACCCAAACTCTAGCCGCCAACTGCTGCCCTCCCTCTCTCTCTCTCTCGCGACTGCGCGTAGGCGAAGCCCTGCCGTAGAAACTCTCCACCATAAGCACCACGCCGTCGTGCTGCAGATCCAATCTATCTCTCCACCATACTTGCTGGACCAAGGAAGGAGGAGACGTCGCTGCACTGTACGTGTGCATCTCTCAGAGGCGCCGCCACTTGCGGCGTATGATCGGATCGGATCGCGGGGAGGAGACGGCTAGTACGACTACATCATCCACGTTCTGTTGAACGTTTCCGCTGTGCGAATCTTCAAGGGTATGAAGATCTCATCCACCTATCTCGTTGATTACATCTCCTAGATTAGATCTTGGCTTTCTTGTTCGCATCCGTAAGAAATTTTTTGATTTACTATGCTGCGAAACCCTTCAATTTCCCAATGTAGAATGTCGGTGCTCTCGATCACGCTGAATAATTCTAAGGCTATGTCTAAAGCACCAGGATCAAAGCCGAAGTGGGAAAAACCAAACCCGCGACAATTTAAAATAAATGTGGATGGATCGTATCATGCTGATAGTGGCGCAGGTTCTGTGGGATGTGTTGCTCGAGACTCAGCAGGCCGATTTCTGGCGGCTTCCACCATTTACCTCCCAAACATAGCATCCGCAGCGACGGCTGAAGCTACTGCTATGAGAGAAGGACTTGCCCTCGCTACTCGCCTAGGCTGTAACAATGTGCTAATGGAGTCTGATTCTTCTGATACCGTTGAAGCCTGTTCTGGTGATCAAGTTTGGTGGGGCGAGAATTCAGCCATCTTTGCAGACTGTGTAGACTTGGCGGTGTTAGTCGGAGGAGTCACCTTCAAACATTGCCTAAGAGAGGCCAATGAAGTTGCCCACATTTTAGCTAGGGATAGCTTTTCAAATAAAACTTCTTGTAACTGGGTCGATGAACCCCCTAGCTTTCTTATTGATAGGCTCATAAACGATGTAACTATACTCTGATAAAAGCAGCAAGTTCCAGACGCACTATTTTCCTTACCAGGGTACCTAAGGGGGCTGGAAGGTTTTTAATGAGGCGGCTTGCTAGCTTAATATATTATTGTTTAACTCAAAAAAAGAAACTCAAAAGTCGGCGCTTTTGCTTGAGCGTTGAAAGTATTTGGTGAATTACTGAAGGTGTGACGTAAAAAAGAACCAGTACAAGCCTATGCCCATGAAATTTCCTCATTACAACGAGCCAGGGTGAAGGGCTTTGAGGGAGAGAAAGCTCTTGGGTCCCACAAGCGGGCCCTGCGTCTGGACAGTCAACAGTGTGATCCCTCCCTCCACCGCTGCCATGACGGCGGCCGCCGCCGCTCGAGGTCTCAAGTCCGTCTCCCGCGCCGCCCTCTCCTGGAAGCCGGTGAGTGAGAGCTATCAAAAGAGTACCTAAACCCTGCAGCGTTGACTGACTGACTATTTGACCAACGTGTTCTCCCCCAACCAGACGGGTCGGGCGCAGCAAACGCTGGCGGCGGCGGTGAGCAGGTCGGGCGTGGGGCTCCACTCGGGTAAGCTCGCCACCGCCACGCTGCTCCCTGCGCGCGCCGGCGAGGGGAGGTACTTCGTCGTGGAGGGGGAGGATGCGAGGGTGGCGGCGGAGGTGGGGAATGCTGAGGGGCAGTCCCCGCTCTGCACCACGCTGCGGAGCGAATCCGGCGCTGCGCGGGTGCGTACGGTGGAGCACCTGCTCTCGGCGATGGAGGCCCTCGGCGTCGACAACTGCCGCGTCGAGGTCAGCAGCGGCGACGAGGTGCTTGTCCTCTGCTAATGCTGTTACAGACTTACAGTAGTCGAGTTGTCATTGATGTCTGCTTCAACTGCAGGGACTAATGCTGCAATATGATGTATTTCTGATTTGTGTGAACTCTTTAAGCGATGACAGATTCCTTTGCTTGATGGATCAGCGCAAGAGTGGGTAGAGGCCATTCGGAGCGCTGGTTTGTGTGCGGCCGAGGATATCAGTGGACAAAAGTTGGAGAAAATGGCGCCCAAAATTGACGAGCCTGTTTACTTGTGGAAGGATGATTGCTATGTAGCTGCATTCCCTTCGTCGCAAATCCACATCACCTATGGAATTGATTTTCCAAAGGTATGTCTCATGCCTTACTTTTTTGTAAGATCACAATGTGCTACTCCAGTCTGTTTGGCCCTTTCATTTCCTCTTTCTGCAATTATTGCAATCTGTGTGCCCCTTAATTCTGCTGCTCGCCACGTGATTGATATGAATTTTGGTTTGTATTTGATTGAACAATGAACTGCCTCTCAAACTTAAAATTCTACATAACTGCGGAGCATGATGGGGAATATAATAGTAGGTGTTTATACAGATATGAGATATGTACCAGGACGTCAAAATGAAAGTTTTTTTTTGTGCGTTGTAAGGCTGAACTTGTCTTTTTATAGTTGTTAGTATGCTAATCGTCATACGAACCAACATTTATGAAAGAAGTGTAAGCACCTTCATTTTCTTTTGGTATCTGCATTAGTAAAATGTTTATGCAAATGCCTTGTGTTGGCAAGGACATGAACAAAAAGTTTATCAGCTAGCTTTTAGAACTAACTACTTCTCAACAATACTTTGATAGAATGCTAAAAACATTTTGAAGATATATTTAGGACTTGAACAAACTATGGATCCTATTGCAGGCACCGGCAATTGGCTGTCAATGGTTCAATACTTTCCTGGATGCTGATATATACTCGAGCAAGATAGCTCCTGCAAGAACTTTCTGTATATTTGAAGAGGTAGAGCATTAACTAACTGATGTTGATCTTAAATCTACTATGCGTATTGCTTTATTCCTCTATTTGTACAAGAACATCTTCCATGATCTGACTATCATGATTTTTCTCCAATAATGATGGCAGTTCAATACCCCTAGCATATGGTTTGGTCCTTATGTTTATCATGGTTTCATGATGCGTAACATTATAAGTCAAGATTCTTTCACCTATTCAACTAATGAGTAATGACACAAATCTTGCATGACACACACTTCAAGTATATAAGGCATACCCAGTAAAGCTTACAAGTAAATCAGATATGGAGATTCCTTAATTTCCCGTATAGCCTAGTAGCTATTTTATCTTTTCTATTGGAGTGTAGCCAAATGTAGGACGGGCTACATGTAGCCCGTTTTTTCAGCAATTCGAAAACAAAAATTTGAAGTGCCAAAAAAATCGGAACAAAAATTCTGGAGGTACACAGTGATTTATTCCACCACTGTACAAAAAATCAGTGTGAAATTGACAAAATTGTAGATTTAAAGTAGTGACCAGTGTAACTATTCAGATCAGTAAAATTGGTCAGATTTTGTAATTTTTGTGTAGCCTAGAATACTAAGTGTTTTGCAATGAGATTTTACAGATTCGTAGAATGAGTCATTGTCTATATCTTAGGATTTTTTCCCATAATTTTTCAAAACTCTAAATTGCAATTTTCAAATTTTAGAGAACACCAGGATACATGTAGCCCGGTCACCATTTGTGGTTTCCGTTTCTATTGGGGATTTTTGCAGAATTACTAGCTACATCTTACACCCCAGCAGTTTTTTGGCCTTGTCCCTATGAATTTCATTGTAATGCAGATGCTCACTTCTTTCTACAATTCTGAGCTCTTCAGGTTGAAAAGATGCGTAGTGCTGGGCTTATAAAAGGAGGATCACTAGAAAATGCTATGGTTTGCAGGTGAAGAATAATGTGCTGAAATATGTGTCTTGTGTTTATAGTCCTCTTTAACTTTCTTTCCTTGCTGCCATAGTTCTAATAAATGCATCTGATGATGCCTACATATATGAAAAACCTTATCTTGCTTTAGAAAAATATTAATCTTCTCATCCATAATTTAGCCGCAGCATTAACAACTTATCTCATTGAGGAATAACTGAATGAGTAAGCAATTACATGGTTGTAGTTGCTATAGCTTGACAAGATAAATATGCATGGTCAATATGATTTGTAGAATTATGTTTAGTATATGAATTTGCACTGCAAATATTTGACATGGCTATGTAGTTCATATTTACATAATATCTTCGCACTAACTAACATTGTAAGTGCTGTATGTGCATATGCATTATACTTGTGTTGTAATAATTGACTATCCTCATGACTCATGGCAGTTTAGTCAGATAATGGTATATTTGTTTGGCGATTGACAGTATGACTGATGGTTGGCTAAATCCACCACTGCGTTTTGAGGATGAACCTTGCCGCCACAAGATTTTAGATCTTATAGGTGATTTCTCACTTCTTGCACGGAATGGCAGCCAGGGCTTTCCAGTTGCTCATGTTGTTGCTTACAAGGTATGTTCTTTAAATTCAGTTGACCACTGCATTCTTATTGTATGATGTAGCAACCACATCTTATATGTTCATAGTGCTTCATTTTTGTCACTGGTACTATAATGATCTTGTGCATTCGCGTTCCATGGTCATTTGGATTGTGATTATGTATGTTTAGCACTGGTTAGATTCCATCCAGTCCTTTAGGTTGGATTTAATCCAGGTTCCATTTCTAAATTGTCTTCTCTTAGAAAATCTTAGACATTTATCAAATATCTGAGATACTTCAACAATATACTTGAGTTTTACTGTGTTAAGGAATTTTTGAAATAAGAAATTCTGTGTGATTCTGTTCAGCTTGTTTACTTTTGTAAGTCCATGTCCCATTTGTTTGGATCACTTTTGTGATACATTGACTTGCCTCTTTTTCTTGAGCACACACAGATGTATGTAAATTATCAAAATAAAGTGTGGAAATAGTGCAGAACATAACCAAACCACAACCAAAAAGAAAAGGAAGAAACCAAAGCAAGGAAAAAGAATAGAACCACAACAGCAGCAGCACAACTGTACAAGCCTTTTGCTGCTCGGGCACACATTGACTTGCGTGTTCTAGCTTTGTGTCAATACTCTTTTTACAAAGCAAACATTCAATACTTTTTGTAGTGGTAGGCAATAAGACTATGTAGTTCATGACAATGAAAACTCTGAATACCGACTCCTGACCAATGGTAGATCAGAGATCTAGTCAAAGTTTGGCAAAAGTTACAGTAACACTCATTGTTCTGATCGTGACCTTAAACTACAGACCTCCTTTTTGTTGTCCTTGGCACATCACAACCTCTTGCTTTCATCACGTACCGCGCTGTAACATGTGGTCCTGAGAAAACAGTGCTTATCTTAAACAATAGCATATTCCCTGCTAGATGTTTTTTTCTTTTGGCACAAGAATAATCTATATGATAGAATGAGTTGTGGAGCATTGTCCTAGTTTGGTGCTCCTATGTTATCTTGTTTATATGCTACCCCTAGAGCTCTCTAAACCAGTTCGTGACATCTGAACTTCATGTTTCTTTTTCTGTGACAAAGGCTGGCCATGCCCTGCACACCAAGTTTCTGCATCATTTATCGGGAAAGATCACTTCGGACCAATGATTGCTTGCTCGTTGAAGCCTGTGGTGGGTGCTGTTTATATATTGGTGGTGATAGTGGTACTGGAGAGGAAGATAGTGGTAGGGAAGCTTATCCAGGATAATCATCACCTGATAACCATCATCTCGGACAAGTGCCGGCTTTATGGTTGATTGAAACCCTCCATGGCTCCATGTCTATGTATTCCAAGTCTTTGGCAAGAAATTCGAGGAATTATATATGTACTCAGCATATTACAGTTGTAACTTCGACAGCATGCTTAAATCTACAGTGCATAGGAAATGAAGTAGGTGCCTGTGTGTACCCAGATAACTGAACTGATCTTAGCTCGGCCTGAGTGAATTTTCCACTCGATTTGGAATTCTGGACGCATAGAGCTGCCACCCATGGTCCAACCAGTGGTGTCCACGTCAAAGGTTCCTTGGTTTCGCTGCCAGGATAAGTTCGAAGGATGCGGATGGACGTGTGGATGCCAAGCTGCGAAAGCGACGGTGGGTCGTGTCTTTACGGAGGTAGCAGTCGACTCGCTGTCTCGCCGTGGTGGTGGCAGTAGCAGTAGCAGGCTGATGGAGATCTAGCCGACCGAAAGCGCGGCCGCGTGCGCCTGCGTACATTTCTGGAAGTGGTGGCGGCTCGCCGACGGCGATGTGGCGTCGCCTCCTGTCCCGGTGCAGAAACCAAAGTCGTACTCGTCTTCCTCGGCGAGGGGAACTGGCGCCCCCGATCCAGGCAAGGCAAAGCCGTGGTAATGCAAAACATGCGGTGCTGCCAAAAATGTTGTTTTATCGTGGATGTGTTAGCTTTATGTTGCCAGCTGGTCTGGTCAGAGTTGGGAGGCGTGTTAACTTGGCTGCTGTGGCGGTTCATGGATTTGGACATTTTGTCCGGGCATACTTTTTAGGATAGAGATGCAAGGCGGATCCCAAAAGTCCCACTTGCTGTTTGTTTGCTTTATGATTTTAGTTTAAAATTTAGACCTAAATTTTGTGCTAGAAATCACGGAAAGAGCCATAAGTGGGATTTTGGTATATCTCACTTGCATCTCTATTTTAGGATGTGTTTGCTAGTCTGTGTTAGGTCGTCGTCGAGGCTAGGTGCGGTTGATGCAAACTCGGCCGCTCGCATTAGGCTGTTGTGCACTTTTCTCAATGAGCGACCTTACCACTTTATTTGATGGTGCATTGTTGGAAAAATATGATGCTGGTGGTAGTGAAGATGGTGCCACCGCCGAAGAAATGGTGCTGCGGCCAAAGGGTGAGGACGAAGCATTGAAGATCTTGATGCCGTTGCCGCTCGGTTAGGGTAAGACCAAGAGAAAATGGTGTTGCCAAAGCAGAATATCCTGATGATTTGCCTCGGTGGTTGTGTGCCGAGGAAAAGGAGTCAAATGGTTCATGGACGTGCGAGAGGAGTAGGGGGAGGGGAGTTTTCGTGTATTAGAAAGTGAATGGGTAGTCAACACGTAAGTTTGTGAAGAGGTTTTTTGTCTCCCTCGGGTATCTATCACCTAGTCTGCCCTTGTGCTCTTTTGAGGCAAAGAAACATCTAAGTCGAGCGTTCACCGTGAGCATGTTTGAGGGGTGCTTTAAGCAGCACATGGATCAGGTCATACTCCTTGTCTATGCACTCGAACACCGAATCTGGGATTAGATAAGCATTGATGCAGGCTACCAAACACACTATTACTATCAGGACATGCTTGGTTGCATGTACCACTTTTTATCTGATAATATGTTTTGCCTGTTAAAAACGCAAAGAGGGAGAGTGGTGTGGGATAGTGCAAGTGACAAGAGCGGTGGAATAGAAGTATGTAGACGGACGCGCTACGGCGAGAGAGGTAAACTCTGGAATCTTCCTTGTTCTTTAGTACGCTCTTCTCGATCCTCCTCCATCTTCCACTAGAGCTTATTGTCTCTTCACTTACAAGTCTGGTTTGGTGGAAAAGGTCAAAACTATATTTCCCCTAAACTCGTCGAGCACAGGTTTAAATACTTCTAAGACCAGCCACACCGTTGCGGGAAAAGTGGTTCAAAGCTCCTTTCGAACCGATTCACTACACTGTAGAGCATCCGTTTCGTGTGTTAGAGCAGAGAAGGGATTCACAGTCTTGGTTTGACTCATAGCCACCAAAACTATAATTTTTTATTCAACATGCAAGAGCTCAACCCTGTGAACAAAAAGGAAAGAGAAAAAATTGGGCCGATCTTGCTGCATACGCCGGTTCAATACACTGCAGAATTTTGACATCGATTCAAAGAAGGAAAAATCTACCTAGAAACGCCGCATCATCCTTCCCTCCATACGGCGGCTGATTAAGACGTGTTTTTTCCTATAGGAGAGAGCATATGCATGCATGTAGGAAATCTGCCATCTCATAATGACAGCAGCACATTAATGCTAAATCTGAATAATCAAAATAATTTATCTTGTGAACCATTAATCTGATGAGTGATCCATTTTCATAGCCGAGTTTGTCTCGACGAGGGCTTCAAAACTAGATCTTATGTTGTTATGTTTTGACAAACCTTTTTTTGTCGCGTTAGTTGCCAGATTATGTTACCATGGTTGCCAGATTACCAGCCAACAGTTATCATAATAATTATGTATACTTGTAGGCGATATTGTACGTGCTTTTAGTATCGAAACGATCTACACAATTAGAAAACAATCTTCAAAAAGTGTTTTTTGATATAGAGTGGCATACATAAAGGAGATATATGATCTGATAAATACCAGCAAACAAGTTCTCTTTTAATCCGACAGCTAGTAGCGATAATCTGGCAAGTATGTGATCATAATCTGGTAAAAAAAAGTTGTCAAAATATATCGACATGGAATCTATTTTCGAAGATCTTGTCGCGAGAAAGCTAATAGTGAAAATGGGTCATTAATCAGATTAATGATTTAGGAGATAAAACTTTTGAAAAAAATCAAAACCAATGGGAAAGTTAATGACACATGCATGCAGAGTGCCGCCGCACGGAGCTTTGATTTGTGCGACGCCGCTGGGTAGCACGCTCCTTCAAAGAAAAGATATTATCCTATTGAATCGATACTATGGTGTGGCTGATCTAATGATGCAGGCAACCAAACACCTTTTTTGTATTTGGTGTGCTTAGA
Organism: Dactylis glomerata; assembly: GCA_007115705.1. Lineage (NCBI taxonomy): Eukaryota > Viridiplantae > Streptophyta > Magnoliopsida > Poales > Poaceae > Dactylis > Dactylis glomerata. Next base: position 721,236 of record QXEO01001391.1, on the reverse strand, counting down.
TCAACCACACCGTGGTACCGATTCAATGGAAAGCAGTTTTGCTTAAATCGGCTTAAAATTTCTGCACTATAGAACCACAGTTAGATGGGCCCAGCAGAAAATAAAAAAAACTCTATTTCTTCTCCTCCTTTGTGTTCACATGAATGACTCTTGCTTTCTAGAATAGAATTAGTACGCTGGTACATGCATGCCACATTTAAAGTTAAATTCAATAAAAAGATTGACATGAAATTTTGAAAACAAGAGTACCACGTGGTCCTTTAAAATGAAATCAAAGATCCTTTCTTGTTTTGAAGCTTTCTATTTTATGTAAAGGTATTGCGACAAATCACCTAGTTGGTGATTTTGACAAAATTAAGCTTTTATTAAAATAAAAATATTTTTTTATGGATGCAAACCATGTAAATTATGCTTTTATTAAAATTAAGCTGAAGTTGCTGACTCATTTTACTGTAGACGTGAATCCTTTATTCTAGACCATAGGATCAAATCTCATCAATAATTGGAATTATTTCTCAGGCTTAGGATTCAAATTTTTAAGATTGATACGCTATATAAACTAAATGTTTATTGATATGAGCCGGGCTAAGATTGGAACCCGCTTTTCTTGTCAGAGCCTTTTAAATCGATGCCTAGGCCGTACTGAGCCGGCTCAATATATTGTCCGATTGGCTTTGCTGCAACATCATGGGTGGTCTTAGCCGAACCTCATGCGAACTCTCGATCATGGGTTCCCGGCAAGGATGGAAGTAGCACTCCACTGAATCCACGCTGCCAGTTCGTGTGGAAGTCAAGATCAAACCAAATTCTACACCACACACGCCGGGACAACGACTTGCCGAGCTATCTTGTGGCGTCCTGGAACCGTGGACTCTCGGCTGAGCTCTCCTGTGGCGCCGTGCTAGAGAAACAGTTGCTGTGTTTTATACCACTGGAGCTACTTGCAAAAATAATGAAGGCAGCACATCTGCTCCACGTACGGACCTGACTAAATTATCCACTTGACGATGTGTAATAAAAGAAAATTAGAATCCACTTGACGAAATGTAAAAGATATAGAATCCACTTGACCAGAATTTCAATACTACCAGTGTGCGGCTGTGCCTGCCATACGCGCAGAAAGATTCGTCATCAGGTGGATCTTGTTAATTATCTGCCGGCTAACGGAAACATGCTTGGCCACACATCATTCCTCGGGGCGAACAAAAGAACTGGCGAGGGAAAGAACCCCAAGATTCCCCACGGCACGCCCTGCTATTGCTATTGCTAATGGCTCCCACGCCATCTATCGATCGGAGGTTTTACATACAGGAGTTGCAGCAGCTAGGATCCAGATCTCCAGCCTCGTCGTGTGTTAATCTGACGGTCGATCTACTGACCAAACCGTTGTGATTCTGATGCGTTAAAAAAAAGGTAGATCGGCGATAGGCGGAGCTAGCGGCGGTGGAGCCCGCCGCCGGTGGGGTGGAAGACCTGGGAGCCCTCGGCGTTTTGTAAGCTCTGTTTGGTGGCTTCCTCTTTTGCGTTGGCAGCTGCCCATTTGTGCGTGCTCTGCCGCGATTGGTCCGTGGGCGCGGATAGATTTCTCGTGGCGGCCGAAATGCCGAATGACTTGTCCAGTTCTGATTGGGAGGCGGGAGACGATTTTGACAAAATTAACCTTAATCACGAACTTAAGCACAAAATAACCTGTTCGTGAAAAGATTTCACAAAATAACCTTTTTTTGTAACGCCACACGCCGTGACTCTAAGCAAAGAAGCATGACGCCATGGTCGCCGGCGCCGTGTGGACACCATAACGCCATGGTCCACGGCTTCGTAGTCCTGCTGACGTGTATATGTGGGCCCATTATAAGGACGTCTGACGCCATGGACCGCGGCGTCGGCCTGCGTAGTATGGCGCTCTGGCCCATGGCGTTATGCCGGTTGAAGCATAAACTTCTGGCCCGACCCCTACCCTGTTACCCCGACCCCGACCCCTGCGACCGAGACCCCCTACCCCTGGCGACCGAGACCCCGTTCATCCCTCTGGCGGCGGCGGCGGCCCTCATCTCCCTGGCGGCGGCGGCGCCCTCATCTCCCTGGCGGCGGCGGGCTCTTCTCTTCTCTAATCCTCCCTTCTTCTTTGAGGTAATCCACTAGCTTGCCCTCTATTTCATATGAACCCTAGTTCATCTGATTATGAATCTTTTTTTCGGATTTGGTTGATGTTTTGGACTAGATATGTGTAGCTTAATCTGAGATTGGTGACTTGATTTCGAAGCTAGATGTGAGAATCGAAAATTTGTGCTATTTGGTTAGATCCGAAATTTGGTGTATTTGGTTAAATCCGAAAATTTATAGGCTAGATGTTATGGATTTACTATGTGTAGTTAGCTCACATCTATATTATGTATTTAGAGGCTACATGTTATTGTGGAAAATCTCAAATAGTTCATGTTAATTCATATATGTATGCATGTATGTTAGTGATTTTTAATGAAGATATATAGTTTATATTTTGGTAATGTTTGTAAAATCATATTCATACCTTTGTGTGTGTAAATGTTATAAATCAAATTTACATAGAGAAAATTTTACATTGTGTATAGTTTTAGTATATGATACATTGAATATAAATTTGATGATGTAGTGTATCCACTTTTGTAGAATGGAGCCCGAATCTATTTTGCATGACCACTATGATGTACCTCACCGTGCTCGGGCTATGGCGGTGAAGGGAAAGGTAATAACCCATTTTGACTATAACTTGATGTTTGTGTTTGTCAACCTAGAACTTGATGTTTGTGTCAATATTCCTGCTATTTATATGTTGAAATGTCTCAATATTCCTGCTGTATATGTTGAAATGTGTCAGTATTCCTGCTGTTTAGGCCAGTTTTGCGGCATCTATCATTTCATGACGCCACCACACACGGCGCCATATTAGACAGCATAACATTATTGGCTGCTTCGTGCTAATATTTTTTACCTTATTGTTGTATTGCAGAGGTTGAAGTGGTTGCACTTGAGGTCTCATGGGGTTAGTGACAACAAGATGCCATATGACAAGCGCTACAGGCCGTATGTCGAGAAGACCGGACTTCTCCCTTTCGTGCAGCTTGTCTCCCGATCCACGCCACATATGAACCCGTGTGCTATCACAGCTCTTGTTGATCGATGGAGGCCGGAGACACACAGTTTCCACTTGCCGTGTGGTGAGATGACCGTTACTTTGCAGGATGTCTCCATGATCCTGGCACTTCCCATTAGAGGGCAGCCTGTTTGTGTGAGCTCTGATTCCACTGATTGGCGTGAGCAAATGACCCAGATGATCGGGATGGCACCGACGAAAGAAGGTGTGTCGGCGGGTGCTTCCTATCCATGGATACAGGAAAATTTTCACAAGTGCCCCGATGACGCCAACGATGAGGTGATCCAGAGGTATGCCCGGGCATACCTATGGTATGTCGTTAGTCGTGTTCTTTTCTCGGACGGCACGGGCACGAACACTGCTTTTATGTGGCTCAAGCTTTTTGCTGGATGGGAGTTTAATCTCAGTTGGGGAACAGCTGCACTCGCCTACTTGTACCGCCAGGTACTACACCGTCGAACTATGATAGTTTTCACTATCTCATGCTACTATTTACTAGTTGATAAATATACTGTGATTGTTGTGTGTGGGCAGTTGGACGAGGCGTGTTGCAGGACTGGCAAAGGTGCCAGTATTGGTGGTTGTATGCTTCTTCTGTCCATTTGGTCGTGGTGCCGCTTGCCAGTTGGGCGTCCCATTGAGCTGAAGCACAATGATTGGCCGGAGACTAACGACCCGCTTCGTCAGCCTACATGGGCGTTCATGTGGGACTGCACTGAACCCTGGCATGGAGATACAGTGGAGGCCTACGAGAGGTTCACCAGCGAGATAGATGCGCTCACGCCGGAAAAGGTGGTGATTTGCTTTGTTTCACTATGTTCACATATACCTCTACCATGTTGTTCTCACATCTGGAGTGTTGTTTTGCATAGGTTGAATGGGAGCCATATGGACCGCCAGGGCGTGTAGGTCAGAATATCTTGTTCAGATTGAACTACAAGTGTTTTGAAGATGCTCATCTTTGGCACTTGAAGGGCCCGATGATATGTGTCTATGCTGTCGAGTACCATCTTCCTGACCGGGTTATGAGGCAGTTTGGGTTGTTTCAGGTTACCCCGCCACCGTACAAGGACACAAGGATAGACCTCCACGGGTGAGTTATACGTAAACCTTTATGACGACTTGCACACATATTGTATGCATTTTACTTTACTAATGATAATGAAATTTCATATGTAGGTGGGATAAAATAAAGCAAAGAGCCGAGAAGAACTGGCCCAGTAGACATGACCACTTCATCAAGAAGTTCAAGAGCCTTGTTGCCACGATGTCAGCCAAAGACTATATTCCTGCCCCTGTTATGCCCTTCGATAGCGAAGCATTCAACACCTACCTTGTGTGGCTTCGTAAAGTGTCTCGTTTGTACATAAGGCCGGCCGCATTTGAATCCACGGACCTAGCGGATGGGAGGTATCCTGATGATCAATACATGGCTAAATTGGACTACAACAAACGAGTAAGGGGGGGTAGAGGCGATGATCCCACACGAGAGCTCCGCTATGTGGTACGTTTTTCCACATGCATTTAGGTAATTGTTGACACTCACAAGTGGGTGAAAATATTTGACCAACTGTGCTCACTACATGTTCTAGCGTGAAGAGCTAACCAAAGTGGTGAGCGATGCCAATGTAGCACTTCAAGCCGGTACCGAGTCCACCCTACGAGTTTTCGCCGAGGTATGAAGATACATGTAATTTTGACTCGCATTATCAAGTGCACTATGTTTACATTATGTTTATATTTCAGCGTACAAAGACATGGGCTCGTGGCTTAGCTGCATTGCTTGGGTGTCGTACCGTGGACGCCACATCTCCCACACGGACCGCATCCACTTCCAGCTCAGAGCCAATTCGTGGTAGACATAGTCGACAAGCTGACTTGGAGGACGAGGATGTTGACGAGGACGATAATGAGGATGCCGATGACTTAGAAGGGGAGGAGGAAAATGAGGTATTATTACGTGCTTCGAATTATATATTCTTTCTTATCATATATTCTTTCTTATTTGTTAATTTTTTTGCGGTTCTGGGGCTTAAAGATGCTCATCAGTTCATGATAAACAAAACATAACAATCAGTTTTTACCCACAACAGCGATAACTGAATAATCAAGCATATGTTACTGAATAATATATATTGCTGCTTACAAGGCAGTACCATATGCTGGTTTTTTTTTGTAAGTAATGCTTTTTGAACATCACTTATATTATCATCAAAGCCATCAAGATTGTAATGAAGGATGAGAATATGATTTCCATATGCTGGTTTTATTTCTAAGTCACTAGATTTAGAATTATAGGCAAGAGAATAGGAGACGGGGAAGAAGTGGAGCAGCAGCCGGAAAGCTAGCGGCATAACAGCTATCAGCTCTTCCAACCGCTAAGAGACGCCATTAGCACGTACGTACTGTAACAAGGAATCAGCCGAAGGTCCAGTAGCATAGCAGATGCAACCAACCACCGAATCCAGCCACTACTTATTTCTGTTTTTGCGGATCAGTTAATTTTCTGTCTTTCCTAAATTTCTTAGCGAGCAATTTGATGATAGATACAGAGTGTTTACCTGCTGATCCTATATAACCAATAAGAGCAAAAGTATGGAAAAATGACTGCTTACTGAATCCTGTAGCAGCCTGCTTACTGAATCGTTTCTTTTGCTTTGGGGAAACGATTCTGAATGATCCTGTAGCATGCCCGTGTATGTTGATTCTTACAACATTTGATCCTGTAGTATGGAGGCTATTTTTACACTACCGGTTAGAAGTATAAAACAGCAGAATGACATTATCAGCTCACAGTGTATGTTGATTCTTACAACATTTAGAGTAGTTCACTTTGTATATGTTTTTCATAATTTTTTTATGTTGCTGCATTAAATTTGTAACAAACTCATACTCTTTGTTTCTTCGCTATATTTAAGAAAATACTCATTCAACTTCTGGAAGGTATATTCCGCTATTGCCGTGACGGGCAACTGTCGGACACCCTTGAGCACACTATTGAAGCATTCGGCCATGTTGCTTGTCATGTCTTCGTACCTCAAGCCTCCATGGTCATAAGCTCGTGCCCACTTCTCCCTCTCCCCTAAGTTCCGTCTAAGAAACTCCTTCCCCCCATCGTTTGTGAGTCCGTATAATCGGTTGTATAATTTGGTAAAATGTCGAGCTGTGAAGGCGAGACAACAATCTTGTAGATCATCCGCTTGCTCCTTGTTCCCACAAGCCCTAAAGAAGTTGGACACGAAATGCCTCATGCACCATCGATGGTGCACACGAGCATACCCTGGAATGTCCTTGTCAACCGCGTTGAGTATCCCCTTGTGGCGGTCCGAGATGATGCAAACCTCTCTTCCCGGTGCTATAATCTTGGTCCTCACTAGATGCATGAACCACTCCCAGTTATCATTGTTCTCTGCACTAACCAAAGCAAAGGCCAAAGGCAACAATTGGTCACCGGCGTCATGACCTATGGCTACTAACAATGTGCCCTTGAACCTGCCAGTCAAAAAATGTGCCATCAATCGAAATAACCGGACGGCAATGCTGGAACGCCCTTATGCATGGCCCAAACGCCCAAAATGCACGGCCAAAAACGCGGACATGTTCATTGTTGCGCATCCTAGTCGTCGACCCAAGAGGCTCCACCACATGATAGGTGCCTGGGTTACTTGCCGCCATAGCTCCCAACAACCTAGGGAGGCGGTTGTAGGCTTCCTCCCAATCGCCATACAAGATCTGGAATGCGGCTTGCTTGGCCTTCCACGCCTTTCCATACTTCACCTTGTAACCGAATAGTTCCTTTACCAAATCAATCACACTTTTAATCTTGTATGTTGGAAGTGACTTGATGTTATTAGCAACTCTATAGGCGGTGAATGCGGAGGTAAGTTGGCGGTGATCATCTGCAGTTGTTGTATCACGGATATCCCTTCCTTGGCACATATGAATAGATTGGCAACTTGTTATTTTCCATTGTGGCCCTCCTTTGACCGGTCTAGCCCGAACAACCCATGGACACCCGTCCTCCTCACACTTGACCGTGTAACGCACATTCACATCCGAATGAATAACCTTGTATGGTCGATGGTACTTAACCGCATAGTCCTTAATCCACATTTGAAATTCCAACAAGCTTTGGAACTTCACTCCAGGGTTAATACCATACTTCTTGGGTTTTCTATCCTTCTTTGAAGATACCCTAGGTTTAAGCACTCGACTAGTCCCACCATCAACTTTGGCCTCATCCGCAAGACTAAGATCACGGAATAAGGATGGACGATGATTCCTCCCGATAACCTTCATGTGAGCTTCAGCTTCTTTAGCCGTTAGCCCATCCTCATCAACATCTTCACCCGGCCCTTCATCCTCCGAGTCCGATGCATGAGAGCGCAAATAAGGGAGGTCATGGTCCATGTCCTCCTCTAGACAATTTGCCTCCACATCACCAATATCATTTTCACGAAGCCCATGCTCCGCTTCATCACCCTCCTGGTCATCACCATCCATTTCCTCTTCTTCATATCGGTCATCACCATCCATTGCCTCTTCTTCATATCGGTCATCACCATCCATTTCTTCTTCTTCATATCGGTCATCGTGAATAGGGCTCATGTGAAATTGGCTCATGGGCGGTTGGCTCATCGAAGCATCGTACTCATCTACTGTACGGTCCTTGATAGGCTCATCTCCAACATATGGGGAAGAAGGCCGATTCAAGTCAATGGTCAAGCGAGCACCAACCTTCCTTGTTGCAAATAGCTCGAGAGACTTGTCTTGTGAAGCCGCCACAATCTCCTTGTATGCGGTCCAATTCACTTCAGAGTCAACAGGCATGACCTTCCATACATTGTGATGTCCAAACCCGGCATTATACCTCCCAACCAATTCACACACATCACTTGGCTCCATCCACTTCAAATCCATCATCACTCTCTCAAAAACCTCGGCATACGTCAGACTAGTTGCAAACACCATGACTACCTCGTCCGGATCAACACAATCGACATTGCCTTTCAAATATGATGCCTTGTCTATATGATGTACATTCACAATTCTTGCCATCTAGAAAACAATGACAACAACTGAAATGAATCACAACAAGCACACCTTTTCAATTAAACATGACATAGTACTAATAATGTTAGACTACACCTAATCTTAACCCTAACCCTAACCCTAACCCTAACCCTAACCCTAACCCTAACTAGATCTAGGATTTTGCTTCTCCTAAGCCCTAACCTACAATACCCACAACTAAATGCCTTATACCAATAAACAACCATCACTATTGCTAAAAACAACATACCCCATAACCACAATCACCATTACTAAACTAGATCTAAGATTTCACCATACCAATGAAAAGAACCATAATGCTCAAATTTAATTGGACAAAACAAAGGGAGATGGGGGAGATTACCTCGGACCAAAGGGAACGAAATCCACAAAGAAACACACCAAAGGAGAGGGATTTGAGGGGGGTTTGAGTAAGTGGAGTTAGAGGGAGAGAGAGAAGGGGTCGGGGTCGGGGAGGGGGGAAAATGAGGTGGGGCAGCTTGCACAGCCGCCAGATGGGAGAAATCATAATGAACCGGTATGACGCCTTGGTCAACGGCGCCATACCCTATAGCTTAGAGCCGTTGACCAAGGCGTCAAGCATGCCTGCCCGTGGGCCCGCAAACCCGCACGGAAGCCACGTCATACGCAGCATAACGCCCTTTACCGAGGCGCCATAGGGGTACGACGCCTCAACCAGTGGCGTCATGCATCTTCGCTTAGAGCCACGGCATGCGGCGTTACAAAAAAGGTTATTTTGTGAAATCTTTTTGCGAACAGGTTATTTCGTGCTTAAGTTCACGATTAAGGTTAATTTTGTCAAAATCGTCCTGGATAGCGGCCTCTGCTGTAGAGGTAGCGACCGAAGCAAGAGGAAAGCTACCTGTATGTGTGGACGCACAGTACGCGTAGACGAGCCAAGAAGCAAGTCGAGTGTGTACAGTGCAGGGTTGCTATCTGGACTACCGAAAACGCATTGCGACATATCTAAAAGTAGCAGTCGAGGTCGACCCATCGATCAATCTCGCGAAATCTGCAGGCATATACTGTGGCTTCTACGCCAAGGAGGAGATAGCTAAGTGCAGAGATCGTCGTCAATTGCGTTTTTGCTCTTGTTCTCTACTCTCTAGCTGGCTTACCACGCGTAGCGCTGCCTTCAACCACTCTAGCTAGATATATATTGCTGGGATGTTGATGACACGGAGACACATCTGCAGATGCGCTCCCTCCACTCCCCAGACTGTGGTGTGTGGCCTGGAAATTGGCCGGAAAGCTCTGTGTGTGGAGGCCGGCCGCGCGAGCCGCGACTCCGGAGAGCCGGGGACATCTGCATCCACCCTCAGTTTCTCGTAGCGTCCCCATCGCCTCTTTTTTGACCAGACCTAACGCCACAGCACGCTGGATTTCTATCAGCCGAATCATCTGTACCCCGACACCCAACTCGATCGGAATTCAGGCATGATGACCTTTACTCCGAACACTTGCATTGGAATACCCCACTTCGAGCATCAATCAGTGGCGTCATGCATCTTCGCTTAGAGCCACGGCGTGCGGCGTTACAAAAAAGGTTATTTTGTGAAATCTTTTTGCGAACAGGTTATTTCGTGCGTAAGTTCACGATTAAGGTTAATTTTGTCAAAATCGTCGAGGCGGGATGGGATTCCGCACGAGTACGTATATGCGTGCCATTTCTGTCCTCAACGAGTAATCCAAGTACACCGACATGTACCAAATTTTTGTCTTGGCGACCAGGCCTTTTTAGAACCTTTAATGGATTTTTAGAATCTTAATTAACAATTTAAGGCTAGCCATATTGCTAGTACTCCCTCCATCCCGGTTTTAAGGGCATAATTTGTAAATCTCTTAGCCCTATGTGATCTATGATTGGTGGTGATATTTAGCTCTTTGTCCTCATTTAAAGACCCATTAATTAATAAGAAAGCACATGCATTGGTTGTTTGGCCTTGGAAATACAAAAACTCCTCATGCAAAGCTGCTAATTAAACACCTTAAATGCTAATATGCCTAGAAGATGGAGGTATTTTGGGGTTGCATGATTTGTGAATTGTGCCCTTAAAATCGGGATGGAGGGAGTACTTACTACCTCCATTCCGGTTTAAAGGGCCTACGCATATCCCTAGATTGTCAATTTAACTAATAAAATATAAATTATATAACATAAAAATTATACCATTAAAAACTAGAAGATCCACACTTTTTTAATGATATATTTTTTGTAATATATAAATTATACTATGTTGTTCAAATTGATAACCTAAAAATACGCATAGGCCCTTTAAACCGGAATGGAGGGAGTAGCTAGTATCATGCATCCTAGGCCCACTAAAATGCTGATATGGCAGCTAATTAAAGAAGAGAGAGAGACAATTAAAGTATCATAGGTAGATACTATATTATAGTGCATATTACGAGAAAATTTAATGTTAAATAGATCTTGTACATTGTTTTGCATTGAGATTCTACAATTCAATAAATACAATCACACTATGATACTATGATATGATACCCTCCATTATAGAAGTAAGTATTATATACTAGTATCATATGCATGATACTCCTGTATGATACTATGCACTATGACTAGCCTAACATAGTAGCATGGTTTACTGCCCATGTGACCGGGGCATGGGGACTTGTGGTGCACCGGCCCTCCGTATTTTCATCTAAAACCTTTTTTCTTAAAAAAGAGAGTGAAAAATATAGTATTTAATCATCACGATACACTTGAGGTTTTCACGTTATTAATCATCCTATTTGTTAGTTCACTTTGTTTTCTTGATATATGGTAAGTGAGATAGTGATATACGGGCGGCGCGGCGGGTCGACACTCGCGACCGCGGGCTGGCATCCATCGTGTCAGTCATCTCCTTCTCCGTCTCTCTATCGCCCGTTGGTCGCAGGGAGGCGATCGACGGCGTGGGGGCCTGCTGGTTTTGCCCGAATAAAGGTGGTGACCTAAGTGCTTTCCTTGCGACAAGGCAACGATCTGCTTGATCGATCCTCCTTGATCTGGCCGCCGGTGTGTTTCGGAACCTTCCTTTGGAGATCCGCAGTTTGGTGCATGGCGCCCTGAGATTTCTCTCGGATAGAATCATGTCAGGTGAACTCATGTTTTTAGGCCACGAGGCTTCAAGTGGGCGCTGCGTGAAGCCCCGCTGTATATTGACACCATTTGACATGTCGGTGTCTCAATTTCCATGACATTCATAGAGGTGGAGAATGTCATGGCAGCTCTGATCAGAGGGCTAGTAATGGCGAATGGGCCTTGGAGGTGTTGAAGACGTTGCTTCATAGGTTGCTGCCTCAGACTTGGCTTGTGGGGCTTTCCCAACCACTTCGGACACGTTGTTTGTGTGCTTGGAGATTGATGACTTGTAGAGTTGCAGGGACAGTCTTAGCTTTATTCTTGTGGTACCGTTGAGTGCCGAGTCTCGACTCTCAGGATGAAAACATGTGGTCCGATCTTCATTGATTGTGTCTGGCAATGGCCTTGCTGAAGGTATTTTTTTGAGAGCTAAGAATATCTCCAGGGTGAAAACCTATAATCTTGGATCGGGCGATGACGACGTCTGTGCATTATTTCTTTCTTAGAGGCGTCACTTTTTGGAGAAATTTTTATGGTTTGGGTGCAGTTGCTATGATGAGTTGACCAGTGTGGCGGGGCCTTTTTTTATCTCCTTCTTCTTCTTCTTTATTTATTTATTTTTTGGTTGTGAGCATCTGTAATGTCTTTTGGATATTTGGCTGGTGCAGAGGCTGGGTGTGATTGGTAACTTTGCAACATTAATAAATTCTCATTAAAAAAATAGAAATAGAGGGAGTGTAAATTTTAAAGCTTTGGTATGAGCAAAAATATGGACCACATGTAACTGAGGATTTTGGACATATAGTACCAGTAGTACTTCTACTCCTTGGAATTCGACATTATGATTATTAAAGCAATACTATTGGCGTCCATTTAGTTTTTAGATTAACCAAATCTGGGCATAAATTGCCAAGTTATGCATTTTGGGAGAAGTTAGTCATTCACATCTGTACATTCATACGCTTCCTTTCAGTTAATTCTCAAATGAGCTTGTTGGGACAACGTTTGTATACATAATGATGACAATAAATTAATTGGATTCTCAAATCAGAATGGATTTACTACCTGTCTAATCTTGAAAAAAGCTATCAATGGTATTGTTTCTTCGGCATTCCTCCTCTGCTTCACCAACCTCTAACAATACATTTATCTTGTATTACTTTTTTCAGTCCGGTGAGATCTCGATCTGCATTTCCTGCAAGGAAATTATACTAACACAAATTGCATTATAGTTATGGGATATTTGCCAAATTGGATATAGTAAATAGCCTATACCAGTTTATTTATCTATATTTTACATCAGCCTGATCAGCTTTGGGTAATCAAAGAGTCAAGTAGCTTGCCCAAGTGCCAGGAGAAGTACACATATGATTCGTCCCATCATGCCCTCCTGCCAGCTTAGTACATTTGGGTCTTTGCCCGTGTATTAAAGGCCAAGTCCAATCACATGCAGCGCACATATATATGGCGTCACCTCGTAGGCTTAAGAAATCATGTATCCTCAACCACTGGTAAACCTTGACCAATCATAGGCTCACATCCAGTAGTCGTTAGTATAGTATAATGTGCCTTTTTCCGGTGTGGCCAACTTTGCAGCGGTTCCACATGCCAGTGGTGCAACACCAATATATGATGAGGAGATATATATTGGAAAACATAAAACATAACGGTCGATGCAAATAATTTGATGCATGTACTCTACAAAATACAAAATACTAAACCTTAACCATTTGAAAAAATATTGTGGCCCTTTTATCTTAAAATGTAAGACACATGCACATAATTTAGAGGCTTAAGTTTTGGCCAATAATTAGAAAGTAAACACAAATAATATCTTATAAGAAAGTGCCCCTAATCAAATTATATGAGTAAACAATGAACACCTAGAGGATAATATTTTTTCACCACATTCATACGATCTTTATTGAATCTAAAACCTTTGAAGGATTTTATATTTTTCTGTAAACAATAAAAAATTGACAATCATGTGGGATTCAAGATATCATGAGTGATTAGTTGCATGACATGGCACTACATTATAAGGAGACACTTATGTTTTACCTTTGGCAGCCGCAAATCTTTGCCCTAAACACTTGTGCTTGCACTAAACCACCTTCTTCACTAACTTCTATACACCCTCTGATCGGAAAGTAGTGTTGGTGACTCAATATAAATTTGGAATAAGTTAGTACAAAATCACCAACACTTATTTCTGATCGGAGGGAGTACATGATGTTTAGTATGATTCGTAGAACTTTTTTATGGACTCAAGACCTTCCAAAGTTATTGCTAGTTTGATATGCCATACTTGGTGTAAACTATGAACTTCAAAATCACCATCTATCCTAGTGCTTATCAAGGGGAATATAATTACCAAACTAAAAATTGATACGACCAAATTTTACATAGGTAGGAACTGCCTTGTGGATCATATCCAAGTGTGCAACAAATATATTGGCTCCACTTTTACTTTCATAGTTCAGAGGAATAGCAAACTTAATATTGAAGATACAAGTTTATTATGTAAACAAGAACACACTATCTTAACAGTCTAATGGTAATATCAATCGCCCAGGCTTAGTTTACCAATGTGTAATTATAAAGTAATACTATAAAATACATAGCTTGTATAACAAGAGGAGCAATATCTTTCTAGTAATATTGGATTTTGAGCTAGTTTAAAACTATTATAACACAATTCATGGAAATTTTAGCTTATAGGTTGTCCATATTGGCAACAACCATATTTTTCTTCGTTCCACAAGAAGTTATACCCGATGATATGTAAATATATAGATGCATAAATTTTGGCGTTGTAGCATCAAGTTCACATGAAAAACGTGGAAATAAATTGAATCACTTAGAATTCAAAATGGGAAGATGCATTACCCCGATAAAGCCAAGATCGTTGCGCAAAGTCACTGATTGCCATTTGAAGAGGAGGCAACAACCGGTGCAATAAAGGGCATTGGAAGACAGGAACAGAACGAGTTAGAAAAACTGATGAAGATTTTTTATAAAGAACATATATTAAGATTACCCAGTAACACCGGCCTCTGCATCTACTCCATTCGTTTTAAAAAGGTTGACTCAACTTTATCTAAATACATATGTATCTAGACATATTTTAGTGTATTAATTCATACGAATCTAGACAATAAAATTGAGACAACCTCTTTGAAACCTAGGGAGCACGTTATACCAATAACTGTTCAGCGTAACCAGAATGCATATTGTAAAATTGTTAGAAAAAAAGACCCTACATTTTCGAAACCAGCTATCTTGACAGCCAAGCAAAAAAAATTACAGTATATACGCGCAGGAAAATTAATTTATTCCGTCTCCCAGGAGGGCTAAACATGGAAGGAAATCATAGAATTATGGCAGGAAATCAGTGGAAAATCAATACGGCCTGTTTTAAAAGGAAGCGCCGGGTAGCCGCCAGCTCAGCGCGCACGCAGGTCCGCCATCTCCAGCCCCAGCCCCAGCCGCCGCAAGTGGAAAGCACTGGGGGGAGAGAGAGAGAGAATCATTAACTCCTAATCGCTCCCCCCGACAAAATTTAATCCCGAAAATCTCGTAATTTACTACTTGCTTTACTAATCACGCTTAGCGATTTAGTCTCCTCCTCCCTCCTCCCCCCTCTGCAGCCCACCACCTCTCCTTCCTCCCCTGCCGCTCTACCTTTCCCCCCGCCCGCCCTCTCCACGTCCGAATCCTCAGCTCCAGAGGCGGCGCCGCTGCCCGAGTCGGAAGCTGCCTCGCGCACGGAACCGGATCTGCGGCCGCGATGGAGGCGATTGGAGCCTGATTCTCCGAGAGGTGTGTTGGGAGATGGCGCCGCCGGAGGAGGCCGCCGGCGGGGACCAGTTCCCGGTGGGGATGAAGGTGCTGGTGGTCGACGACGACCCGACCTGCCTCGCCGTGCTCAACAGGATGCTCGTCCAGTGCCGCTACGACGGTGAGCGGATTGCCTTTGCCCATCTCCCTACCGTCTCTCTTCCTGTGCTGTGCTGTCGTGTGTTGTTGTTATTCTGATCCCAACTGATTGGTTGCTCGGATGAGTTTACCGGCTTATAGGTTTCGTCGCGATCCATAGCCGTGTTTTGCGCTTCGATTAACTTGTCCCGAGTTGGAACACTCATGCTTATGAGTTTGATTTGCTCTTTCCGTCTTTCTGGGGGATTTTCAACGGTCGCGTAATTCTCCGTCGGACGAATTGTCTGCGATTGGATTCGCGACGTATATCTGCATAAGAATTGGCTTATCGTGTTAGAGATCTGTGTGGACTTGTTGTGTGGGAAGAATCTGGGCAGGGTCGTGTCAGTTATTGCTGATTGCTATAGTCCTTTAGCAAAGGTATTGTAGGATTAGATTCTGGGTATTCACGGGAGCTTCGGATTATGATTCTAGCACATATACTGAAGGTTGCAATGTCTTGGGAATATGTAGTTGATGCACCCATTTTTTGGCCCTATATTAGGCCTAATGACTTAGAATCGTCCTTGATGTGCGGTTTATTTCTTTTCTGGGATGAGAAAGTTCGTGCAGCTGCCGCTACACACTGTCAATTCAGCCCAGCTAGAAATGCTGTATCTATTTGCGCAGCGATGTCTGTTATTTGCTGCATATATGAATTCCTTGTTCTATTATCCTTTGCTTAGTTAGCACTCTGGGCGAAAATGCCCGGACCTGAACATCACACGCTCAGGGGAAAATAATGTAATAAGAGAAACATCATGGTCCTAATTTACTGTGTTGCCATTACTGCTGTTGCTTAATTTTCCTATTTTGTACGTATGGTATTTACTAGGCATTCATATGGGTAGCTTGCCCAAGGAAGCTTCAAGGTTGAAACGTTTGGAGGTTGTACCCCCCAACCCACAGTTAGTGTGTTATGAATGCTAGTTCGGTACAGTATCTAATACAGGGTGGTAGGGGGGAAGGGACATGTCTGTCTCCATTTTCTGGACATAGGTTTTGAGATATTGACTGTATCTGAAGCATCATCAGAAGCTGTTGGACTTGGATGTCTTGTCCAATTTTGCTCCAATTGAATGATGTTCCTACTGCAAAATACAGACGGAAATGCTAGGTAGAGGGTACCCCTTTGCAAAGGCCAGTCCAGCATCCTTGACAGCTCGACATGTGGCACCACCGTATGCCGTTCTTGTTGTAGCCAGGCAAGGTGTGTGTGGTTTGCTTCCGATGGGAGCCACACTTGCATGGCATGAGCTGTTTCTTTTTTCCTTTTCAGTGCGTGGGTGTATGTGTTTACTTCTCTAATCAGAAGTTAGTATTTTTCAACTGTAGCTGTGAATAATGATCTATTTGTGTTTTTGTATTTCCCGTTGCAAGATCTTCAAATCTAGACCCACTAGTTCATATTTCAGTGAAATCTTTTCCATGTTATTTTTCTAGTTGTCCTGCCATTTTGTGCTGAAGGCGCCATGAGTGGGCACAGCCGGTAACGGGTGTTACATTTAATGTTGCCTTTTTTAATTGGGCATCTGACCTATGCCCCCTTTTCAAAATCTATATAAAGTTGAAGCCACAAAATCTCCTGTGACTTAGCGAATCATATGGCAGCCGTTTCATCTTACATCACATTTGATGAATGGGTGCTCCGACCTTTCTCTCCTCAATCCGTGTAAGACAAAATTGCAGTAGGCATAGTTGAAAAGAAATACTGTTAGAAAAACGTTCGGAAAACCCCTGAAAACGAGCAGTACTCCTAGTGTCGCAGGACGTGACACATCATGTGCTGGAAGCACCTGCCCGTTTGCTGCGTGGAGAGCGCCCTTTCCTGAGTGGCCCCCAATTCTAAAACAGGAAAGGTCAAAACATCTTGCACACCCATGATGATCTCAAAACAGTATTTATGTTATACATGGCTTGCATATTGGGCCATGATGCATCTACTGCTGTTGTGATCCAGTGTAGTAGTATGTATCTACCCCATGCATGGTACTGTAGGTCTTCCAGTATATGTTATTTTCTTACATCATGCTGCTTGCTATTGTGTTTCTTGATTTATATTTACAGCTAGTTTAATCATATACTCTCTTTTTGTGTAGCTACAACTTGTTCTCGGGCCACAGTGGCTTTAACTATGCTGCGAGAGAACAGGGGTGGTTTTGATGTTATAATTAGTGATGTTCACATGCCTGATATGGATGGATTCAGGTTGCTTGAACTTGTAGGCCTTGAATTGGATCTTCCAGTTATTAGTAAGTAAATTCTACTATCTCATTTGTTCAACATTTTTTTCTACTATCTCATATTCAGTATGTTCACTCGTGAATGAGATGCTGTACTAAATATTGTTCATAACGTTTCAGTGATGTCTGCTGATTCAAGTACAAATGCTGTAATGAAAGGAATTAAACATGGAGCATGTGATTATTTGATTAAACCTGTCAGGATGGAGGAGTTAAAAAACATCTGGCAACATGTTGTACGGAAAAAATTCAGTGGGAACAAGGAGCACGAGCATTCGGGTAGCCTAGATGATACAGATCGTACCAGGGCAACCAATAACGATAACGAGTATGCTTCCTCTGCAAATGATGGAGCTGATGATAGCTGGAAATCTCAGAAAAAGAAACGGGATAAAGAAGAGGATGACAGTGAATTGGAAAGTGGTGATCCTTCTAACTCTTCAAAGAAACCAAGAGTTGTTTGGTCAGTTGAGCTCCATCAACAATTTGTAAATGCAGTTAATCACCTTGGAATAGACAGTAAGCTTTTGTTACCTGCTTTTGTACTTCTTTAATCAAGTGTGGTGTTCATTAGTACTTTATTGTAAGAATGATATGCCAATTAAGTTCCTTCTAGATTGACTTTATAGAGTATTTTTTGGTACCGTTGCACACTTGGGCTTTAGAAGTATGCCACACATCTCCACTTTCGTGTTTCATTTTATTTATATTTTTTTACAGAAGCTGTTCCCAAGAAAATTCTGGAGTTGATGAACATCCCCGGTTTAACTAGGGAAAATGTGGCCAGCCATTTGCAGGTTTGATTTTTCTCTTCAATCTTTTGTACCTTTGTAGTATCCTTAACGAGCATGATGTATCAGACTTAACACTTTTGCGTACTGGTGACTTATTGGAGCATTTTACTGTTTTTCTACACTTGTGAATGGTAGTACTTTAAGCTCACTTTACACTAGCTTGAAGAATTTACTCTAGCTTATTAGGCAATACAAATTAATGTCTTTGTCGAAGTTAACTTAACTTTCAGAAATTTATGCTTTACTGACTACCGCTCCACTCCACTTTTTGCTACTTTCTCTGTTCCAAAATAAGTGTCACAGATTTGTCCAGTACATGCGAGTCTAGGCGAATATGTGACACTTAGATACATGCGAATCTAGAGAAATCTGTGACACTTATTTTGGAATGGAGGGAGTATAAAGTATAACTGCATCAAGTTTTTGATTTAACCGAGAACATATTTTCAGAACACAAATTAACCCTTTTTTAGCTATTTTTGAGATTTCCGACCAGAAGCATTGTTTATTGTTTTGATGCTGTCGTGCCCTCATCTCCATTATGCAATTTCAAACTTGATCTCATCAATTCAAAAAACCTGTTGAGCGCAAAACTATTCTTATTACCTCTAGATTCATCATATAACAGTTTTACTGTGTTTACAGCCAGGCAGTATACTGTGTTGATTTCCTTGTGGTAACTTTATGTCAGTTATACCAGAATACTCATGGTGACACAAATGCATTTCTTTTCTATTTGCAGAAATTCAGATTGTATCTGAAGAGGATAGCTCAGCATCATGCAGGCATGGCCAATCCATATGGTGCACCTGCTTCTAGTGCTCAAGTGGCCTCATTAGGAGGACTTGATTTCCAAGCTTTGGCTGCTTCAGGTCAGATCCCTCCTCAAGCCCTGGCTGCTTTGCAGGATGAGCTCCTAGGTCGACCTACGACTAGCCTGGTGTTGCCAGCAAGGGACCAGTCATCTTTACGACTTGCTGCAATCAAAGGAAATAAGCCCCATGGAGAAAGAGAAATAGCATTTGGTCAGCCCCTATACAAGTGCCAGAATAATTCATATGGGGCATTCCCACAGAGCAGCCCTGCAGTTGGAAGAATGCCTTCTTTTTCAGCTTGGCCCAATAACAAACTTGGCATGACAGATTCAACCAGCACATTGGGTAATGTGAATAATTCTCAGAATAGCAATATGGTCTTGCATGAATTGCAGCAGCAGCCAGATACCATGCTGTCAGGAACCCTTCACTCTCTAGATGCCAAACCTTCTGGCCTAGTAATGCCATCTCAGTCACTGAACACTTTCGCAGCTAGCGAGGGTTTATCTCATAATCAAAATCCTTTGATTATACCATCTCAATCGTCAGGTTTTTTGACATCCATTCCTCCATCCATGAAGCCAGACCCTGTTCTCCCAACTTCTCAACCATCAAACAGTCTGTTAGGTGGGATTGATCTGATTAATCAAGCATCAACCAGTCAGCCTTTCATTAGTAGCCATGGAGGAAATCTTCCTGGTCTCATGAACCGTAACTCAAATGTAATACCATCACAAGGAATGGGTAACTTCCAGACTGGGAACAATATGTATCTCGTTAATCAGAATTCCATGGGACTGGGTTCTAAACCACCAGGTGTTCTAAAGACTGAGAGCACTGACTCTCTCAACCAAAACTATGGTTATGGTAGCAACCATATGGATTCCGGTTTGCTGTCTTCTCAGTCAAAGAATGCACAGTTTGGTTTTCTGCATAATCCAAATGATGTCACTGGTGGCTGGTCTTCCTTGCAGAACATGGATAATTTTAGGAATGCTGTTGGGCCAAGTCACCCGGTGTCCAGTTCGTCTAGCTTCCAGAGTTCCAATGCAGCACATGGAAAGTTGCCTGATCAAGGACGAGGAAAAAATCTTGGGTTTGTTGGGAAAGGTACTTGCATCCCGAACCGGTTTGCAGTGGATGAGATTGAATCTCCAACGAACAGCTTGAGTCACAGCATTGGAAGCAGTGGAGACATCCCTGACATGTTCGGATTTAGTGGACAGATGTGAAGGCTTCTTGAATTTGTAAGTAGGTAAGCATCATTTCCTATGCAACTTTGCATTAATATCCATGGTACTGTTTATTTTTGACAAGGGATTTGGTCGAAAACCACAAATGTAGCCCAAGCTACATGTAGCTTGTTTTTTTAAATTTTCGAAAATACCATTTTGAAGTTTCAAAAAATTCTGAAATTAAATCTACATGTAGACAATGTTGTGATCTACAATCTTGCAAATTTTCAAGTCAAAACACCTGATATTTTGAGCTGTGCAAAAATGACAAATTCTGACATCTGTAATAGTGAACAGTGCAGATTTTCGAAATCTCACAATCTGTCAGAGTTTGACATTTTTGTACAGCCCAGAATATTAGGAATCTCGAGTTCAAATTTTGCACGTTGGTAGATCCTATCATCGTCTACATCTGGAATTTTGTCCAGATATTTTTGAAACTTTTAAATATCATTTTCGATTTTTTCAAAAAAAAAAAACGAGCTACATGTAGCTCGAGCTACAAAAAATCCACTCTATGCCTTTTTTCCCTATTAATATGAACTTTTGATGCATTCATTTATCGAAAATGCTTTGCATAGGACACTAGGTGTCTGATTCCTGTCCTACACTGCCATCCGTAGGTTAACCAGTAAAATGATGCAATCCAAAGTCAGACAGAAAAAATCGTCGGACGTGTAGCACGACTCTTCATTTATTTGTTGGGTTTTTGTATAGGTCCTATTTATTGTTACTTAGTAGCTCTTACAGTAGCCTTTCTCAACTTGAGCATACTGTTCGAGCTAACTAACCATGTCATATGGGCAAATGGCAATCCTCGTGCATTATGTTCTTCACTTGAGAAACTCACATCATCTTTTTTACTTTACATTATAATTGAAAACTCTTGTTTTCTAACAGAATTCCTTACGTTGTGCAGGGTGATCGCTGGAAACAATTTAGTGGTTTGATGAATGGTTGCTCGTATTTTTCATTTCATCTTCTCTGTATAATTGGTTTATAAAGGGAATAATTTATGTGACAGCATGTCGAATCTTGGTTATAGAAAGTTGTTCGTTTTAAAGATCTTTGAATTTCTTGGTCCCTTTGACTTAGCTCCTTGTTTAGTTAATTTTATTTGTTTATTTACTCCCATCTCACAGATTTTTTGGGTAAAATACTGTCGGCTTGTCTAAACTCCTATGCCGTTCCTAACGGTGAAACCAGGGAGCCTATCTGCCTATGCCTTCCTATGGGTTACTTCAAATGTCTAGTAAAAGAAAACCAGAAAACCCTGCTCGTCTTGGCTCTTTTCTTATACAGTTATATACCTGCCATTAACTGACACTAAAAAAGCTATTTTTGATTTTCAGTTACGATACTTGCTCTGATCACTTTAACTATGTACTTCCTCCCTTTTAAAATATAAGATGTTTTAGGTTTGTGAAGCAAATATATCTAGACATGTTTTAGTGTGTATATTCAAATAAAAGCTACACAGTAAAAGATATTTAGATACATTTGTTTCACAAAGCTAAAACATCTTATATTTTAAAACGATGGAGTAGATAGTAATATATCCATACGAAAACCTCTAATGGAGCTCGGGCTCTATGTAGCCTGTTTTCTAAAAAAATTCGAAAATGACATTTCAAGTTTTAAAAAAATCGAGATAAAAAATCTTGATGTACACAATTATGGGATCTACTACCGTGCAAAAAATCAATCCGAAATTCATTCTATTTTAGGCTCAGCAAAAATGACAAATCCATAGATCTAGATCTAGTGAACAGTGCAAAGTTCAAAAGTTTGAAATTTTGGCAGATTTGTTATTTTTCCTGAGCCTAAAATACAACTATTTTCGGATTGATTTTTTGCACATTGGTAGATCTTATCATTATCTATATCAAGATTTTCTGTCCTGAATTTTTTAAAAATTGGGCTACATGGAGCTCTAGCTCCATTAGTCCACTCTCTCCATCCATATTAAAGACAAGATGCAGAACACCACTACGTAGTTCGCTAAGGTACAATATATTGTGAAAAAGTGTAGCCGCTTGTTGGCATAGTAGTATAATAGGCTAGATAATAGCTACTCCCGGGCAGTTACGCATATTAAGAAAGTTACGCATATTGAGAAAACTTTGAGAATTAATTTTGGTCAATAAAATATGAGATATATAACATAAAAATTATACTATTGAATTTATATTCAAAGAACTTTTCAATGATATAATTTTTGTAGTGTATACCATATACTTTGTTAATAAAATTAATGGCTAAATTTTTTCTGAAGTAGGTATTTGCTCACTAATTCGATATAGAGAGAGTATATAACTTAATTATATTAATATTTAATGCTACATGTGTATGTGCATGCCACTAGTACTTGCATGAGACCAACTCTAACAGCTGATGCGGTGCAGGGTTCCTCCCATGCGTCTCCCCTCCTCCCACGCGTCTCTCAGTAGCTCCAGGCGCTCCGCCGGCGCCCCTCTCCCCCTCCTCCGGCGGCCTCGCCGGCCGGAGTGATGGGGAGAGGGGGACCGGCCCCCTGTACAGCTTGTAGGCTAGGCTCTATCTTTGGCGTCGGCGGTTTGCCGCGACCGAGCTTCTCGTCGGCGTCGTCGGGCGACGCCGGCTGTCGGCAAGCTCCGCTCCCTCTCCGGCGTCCATGGCGGGCGGCGGCCGGGACAGGATCTGGCCAGAGCTCTTGGAATAAGCCCGTTAGGCTGGGATCAAGGTCCCGGTGGTGTGGTCCGGTGCTCCCGTCCCGAGCTCGCCGTGGCGGCGGGAACGGCGGGATCCCCCTCGATCCGTGCCCCGGTTGAAAGATCATATCGAGCCCCATGTGTGGTTTTGGTAATTAATGACAATCCCTATGGACTAATGGTTGCATTGAGTTATATGTGTAGGACTTGTCCTTAGACAATGCTTGAACCATTTGTTGGAGTCAAGGTTGTAAGAAGAAGATTATGTGTTGACCAAGGTGTTATTCAAGGAGTGATCCAAAGATTGGTCTTAAGGGAGTTGAGCTTATGTCAAGTGTGTCTTGAATAATAAGATTGAGTGAGCTCTCTTGTGTATCCTCAAGACACCATCATTATGGAGAAAGAAGATTTGATTCGAGGATTGATCAAGTCAAAGCGCAAGTTCAAGATGAGCAACTAGAAGAGAACATATGCTTGAAGCTTGCCATCTATATTGTGATCATGGATATGTGAAGATATGCTTAAAGAGAGTCTCTTCCATAGTAGAGTATGGGGGAGCAATCCGCAAGACTTCACCAAGCAAGCTCAATCAAGAAAGGTGGTCCAACTTGAGAAGATCAAGATCGTCTTTATCCACCTCAAGTGGAATGCTCAAGGCAAAGGTATGATAGTGTTAGGGTTTCTTTCTTACCGGTCTCATGGTGTTTGTTGTGAGACCGGGTTATAGGATCGGTAGCCGTACTATCAAGAGGGGCTCTCGAGTGAGTAACTTAATTGTATCGTTCGGAGAGAGCTCAAACCTTTGCATACTTGGCATCATCTTTCTTGGTTCTTATTTGAGTTTTATCCATGTGAGGTTCTAGAGCTTGTGGTTATTTCCATGACAAGCTCTAGCTCATCAAAAACGGATTTCGCATGAAGCTCTTATTGCGTTTTTGATGTTTGGAGGTTTTTCCGATTTGCCTTCAAAGAGAGGTCAAACCTTTCATTATTTGGTTTTATACTGCCTTGTTGGACTATGATGTTTCTATGGATGAAGTTGTAGAGCTCGTTATGGTGATTCCAACGAGCCCAAGATCATCGAAAACGGAGTCCGGATGAAAAAGTTATCACCGTTTTCGTATTGCAATTTCTGCTCGGCGTCACCCAGTAAGGGGGGCGGATATTCCGGCCAGGGAGGGGCGGATTATCCGGCCTGGGGCGAAAATTTTGTTTCGGAATTTCTGCTAAGGACCTGAGTCGGCGTCACCCAGTATAGGGGGCGGATAATCCGGCCTGGGGGCCGGATTATCCGGCCAGACGGATATTCCGGCCATATTTTGGCCGGATAATCCGCCCCTAAAATCCTGCAACGGCCATATTTCGAGGGGGGGCTATAAAAGGTAATGATATGGTGAGTGGTGATAAAACTTGCAATGGTGATAGTATGCTTACTTTTGATGATCCTTCATCTCTATCTCATTGCAATGCTTCATCTTTGGACTTAAACACTTGTAGCCCCATAAATGTTTTACATGTTTGTGTTGATAGTCCTTGCATATCATGTGTAAATTTCTTGAATAAATCTCATGATGATATGCTTGCTTTGTCTTGTTGCCATGATACAAATGCTTCTATTTCCTCTAGTATTTGTGATGCTAACCATATAGAGGAAACCAAAGAGTCTTTGGGCCAAGACAAGGTCTTGAATGGAGCTTCAAGTATTTCTTCATCTTCTTCTTCTCACGGTTCCCACATATGCCTTATGGCTAGGTCTTCAAATCATAATGATGTTGAGGACAATGGTGAGGATGAGGAAAATGAAGAAGACTATATTGAGTATTTAAACAAGAAGGGTAAGGTGGTCTTTGATGCTTTGCATAACCATAAAAATGTTTTGCCCAACTTCTTTGAAATCATGAGTTGTGCTATTGAGAGCACGAAACTCATTGAGATGAAGGAAGAACAAATTGATAAAATGTTTTCTCTTGAGCGTGAGTATGCCAATGATATCCATGATTTAAAATATGCTCTAGAGGAAGAGCAAGAGCTTCGGGTTTCTCTTGAGGAGAAGCTTGAATCCATTGAGGAGTCATGTAATGAAATTATTTCTAAACTCACTAAAGAACGTGACCTCGCTCTTGCCAAGTTGTCTTCTCCTATTCATAATGATAATGATGCATGTGCTACTAACTCTACTTCTTGTGAAGCATCTATTTTGAAGGAGAATGTTGAGCTAAGGGCTCAACTTGAATTGCTAACTAGCAAGTATGGGAAATTGGAAGAAATTCATGAAAAGCTATCTAGCTCTAATGAGGATCTTCTAGTGTCCCATGCTCGCCTAAAGTTAGCTCATGAGGCTATATCTATAAAGGTAACATCTTGTGAGCCTCATGTGGGCACTAGCACTATTTCCCAAAATGCAATATTGCCATGTGCTAGTACTAGTAATTCATCCACTCATACTATTTCTATATCTAGTGATGAATTACCCTCCTTGCCTTGTTGCTCTAACAATGTAGCCTCTACTTCCACTAGTACTTGTGTTGTCACTAACCATGTAGAGGAAATCAAAGAGCTCAAGGCCCAAGTTACTTCTTTGAAGAAAGACTTGGAAAAACGTCATGAAGGGAAGTCCACACTCAACAAAATCTTGAGTGTGCAAAAATCCCCCAATGACAAGAGTGGACTTGGATTTATCTCTAACAACAAGAAGAAGTCCAAAATATACAAGAATAAGAAGGGCCAAGAACAAGTCAAGAATTTGGCCAAGATTGTTTGCTTCAAGTGCAAAATTGAAGGGCACCATGTTAGATCTTGCCCTTTAAAGAAAAAGGCACTTAGTGAGAAGCAACAAGGGAAGCGGCCTCAAGTTCAAGCCCTTGCTCAACCTCAAGTTGAAGAAAGGTCACTTCCCAAGAAAAATCAAGCTAATGCTCCCCTTGTGGAGAAATCAAGTGAGAAGAAGGTGAAGAAAAGAACTTGCTACATATGCCATGAGAAGGGTCACCTATCTTCTTCATGCACTAGTGGTAACTCATCCAACCCTATCATAATTGAAGATGCTTATTCACTTTGCAAGGATAAGGTTGGCAATGTGTTTGCCAAATTTGTTGGTGCTCAAAGTGGTGTCAAGAAAAGAACCATTTGGGTTGCCAAACCTATTGTTTCTAACTTCTTAGGACCCAACTTGGTTGGGGACCAACAAGCCATTTCTTGAACAATAGGTGTTGGTGGAGGGCATTGGAGACTTGGCTATATCATGAAGAATTAAGGGATCTTCATCAATTATATTTTCTCAAGTCAAGTCATTTGGATTATCTTATTTCTATCATATATCCAATGTTCCTCCTTGCGGTAACATGTATTCAACTTATCTACCTTGAAAGTTACTCGCCCCTTTGCATGTGTTGGGTTTTGTATCTTGCATGTGTTTGTATATGTTGTGCTTCCTACTTGCTTCATTTTGAGTAATCAAGTATGTGCATGTTGGTTTGTACACCATGTACGATTGTTCTTGTTGAGCCTTTTGTATCTCGTTTTATCTTACTTGGCTTTTGTAAAAGATTATTGGACCATCCCATTTTGGGGGAGTGATATGCTTTGCACTTCACAATCCTAAAAATATGTGTACATGAGGAATACCACTTAGTGTTGATATTTAAAGATTATCTAGTTTCTATGTGGTATGTCATTCTCATGAGAAATTCAAATTCTATAATGTCCATTAATCTCTTATTGGATTTTATGTACCTCTTGTGAAAAGAAATGCTTTATCACATTATGGGGGAGTAATATGCTTTGTGCATACTACAAACCAATAAAATGTGTATATTTGAGGTTGTGTCACATAGTGTTGATATTGTAAATTATCTTGCTTCTATGTGGCATGTTTTCTCAAACAAGTTCCAATTTGCCAAATTGTTTTATTCCTCTTGTTTTGGATCTTGTTTGTGAGATACTTTCTTGATAGGGTTTTCCTAAAATGTGGAATTCTACATCAAAGTTGGAAAACCATTTGCTTCAAGTTATCCTAATCATTGCCTTGCGCGATTGTTTAACTATTTGAGTTTATCAAGAATATCTTCTTTAGCATGGTGATTAATTCTTATCCTTCTCCGTATGCTTCTTTGTTGTGAAGATGATCTTGGATTTATATGTAAACTACCACCGGGAAATAAATCCAAATACCTCTTGTTCTTGGACAATTGGTACTATATCATGTGGCACATGTATATTGATCATCTTTACATTGGCTATTGCTTTTAATTGCCTTATCTCTAACCAAAATGTATTTGTTTTAGCTCCCATTGTCTTCCATGACTTTTGTTATCCCATTTGATTTCGTTGAACTTGTTTTGTGTTATTTATATGTAGGTAGATGTGATGATCCCACTTGTGTGCATTTTGTATTCAAATGCAAAATCATAAATAATGCACTAATCTTGGGGGAGCTCTCCTATATTTGTTATAACACACTCTTTGTGCTTATTTCAATTGGTATTGTTTTTTTGTTGGAAGACAAATCTTTTCTTTTTGGTACTTAGTGTGCCATCATAAAAAGTGTGGAGAGTTTGGTTTGTTTGTTTGTTTGAACCTTGCTCTCTTTGGGAGTTGGTGATCTCATTCCTTATTATTTATTTCTTACTCTTAAAATGAGATATGTCTTTGAGCATGTGTGTTTTAGTTATACTTTATGCTCATTGGCTTTTGCTTGGTTCACTAGTTGAACTTTGGAGTCAATCTTGTGTTGATTTGATTCTTTGATATAATTTGGATAATCTTTTGTAGCTTCACAATTTTGTGTGCTCTCTTGTCCTTTTTGGTGTTTTGTCCAAATTGTATCTCCTTTGGCTCTTGAAAGTCTTGTGCATGCATATTTACTAAATGTATATTGTATGGCATGTTGTTGCTTTCTTTGATCAAATATATAGGAGAAGCTCCATCAAATCCTAAATCGGCTAAGATGTGCATGAAATTCAATTTCATATATATATGCACATATTTATGTGGAGTTTGTCCTATATGTTGTAGTTTCTAACTACTTTGGACCCAATGAGTTTAGGGACCATCTTGTGCTTGAACTTTGTTTTAGGTACATGGAGATATATTGGTGCTTGTCTCAATAATAAGGATGAAGTGGTGACTAAATGATAATTTGAGGCAAGCTAGGATTATTGAAGAACTCCTATCTACTACATCCTACCATTATATCTCGGTAACAAGTATCTTCTTCATGCATACTTCTCTAGTATCCAACCTTGTGTAGGTTGTTTTATGGCATTGAAAATCTTTATTTGCAAATGTTGTGCTTTTTGCAAGGATTCTAATGAAACCTCTTTATTGCAAATGTGAGCAAGTTGAGATGAGGACATATTATTGGGAACATATAAAAATCATGCTCATGATTCTCCTATCCCATATATGTCAACTTAGCAATCTTTTTGCATATCAATTCCTCAATAAGCTCACATGTGCAAAATTGATGAAATTGCAAATTTATTTCTTCCATTTGGTATCCTTCATTTTGATACTTGTTGTTTTTATCAAAGCATCCCAACTATCTTCTTTCCCTTGTTGATATTTGTGATGTCTTTGACATGTTGGTGGTTGAAGTTTGTCAATATACAATAAGATAAATTGAGCCTTTGGCCATGCTTTAAAAGCAAAAATCTCATTGGTATATTGCATGCCTTCATTCTGGATATCATGTTCTATTCTTAGTATCTATTTTGTGTGTACATGGTTTTTTTGTGATAATTATCTTTGTGATATTGTCTACTTAGAATCTTATACACATGAGAGATGATATCTCATTATTTGATATCTTATTTGAACCTTATGTGTTGGGATGGAATGCTAAGCAACATCATTCATTGAAGACTATGTGGATGCTCTATGCTAATTCTTGTATTAGTCTTATAATATGTTGTGTCATTTCTCTCACACATTCCTTGGTTGAGCCTTTTATATGTTATCCCTTACTTTTTGCTCAACCATTTCTTTGATGCAAGTGTTAAGCTTAATTTCTTCTCTATGATCTCTTGCAAATGGTTGCGTTTTAAATGTTATTGAGGGAGTGATGATTCCATGTTGTGCAAATTGTATTCAAATACAAACATTCCAATTTTTGCACGTACCTTGGGGAGCTTCCTCATTTCATTTAAAGCACCATTTTGCGGTTAGCATAGTATTTAATTTCACTTGGTATCATTTTGTGTTGAATAATATTGAGGGAGTGATGATTCCATGTGTGTGCACCTTATCTTCAACTCAATAGAATATTTTGTGCACACACCTTGGGGAGCTTCCTCATATTATTTGGAACACCTTTTCGATCTTATCATAATATCTCTATTCAATTTGTTCTTTGGATTGTTTGATTGCTCTCTTCTTTTGTTGAAGTTTATCCATCGTGTTATCTTATTTTTTTTTGCAATCTTTGATCCTCAATATAGTTTCATTTCCTTCAAAAAATTTGCCTTTGTATATGTGCATGTATTTTCACTCATTTATTTTGGATATGCACACCATTTTGGAGGAACTCTCACTATATTGGCCTTCTAAGCTTTTTTCGCCCATTTTGGCAATGGATGCCAATGGGGGAGAAGTTTCGAGGGTTTAAAGGGAATTGGCTTTTATGCTTTGGTTTGTTCTTAAGCATTTGCCTTGCATGCTTTGCATGGTTGAGTATATAGTGGAAACTCCACCAATAACCTTGGTTGGCAATATATGCAATGAAATCAAGATCATTCACACGTGCATAGATTGTGGGGGAGTTTGCTCTATATATGGTGGTTTTACTAACATCACATACTTTTATAGTATTTGATGTTAGTACAACCATTTTGGTTCTTTTAATTCATTATATAAACCCTCTCAAAGAGATTGTCATCAATTACCAAAATGGGGGAGATTGAAAGATCATATCGAGCCCCATGTGTGGTTTTGGTAATTAATGACAATCCCTATGGACTAATGGTTGCATTGAGTTATATGTGTAGGACTTGTCCTTAGACAATGCTTGAACCATTTGTTGGAGTCAAGGTTGTAAGAAGAAGATTATGTGTTGACCAAGGTGTTATTCAAGGAGTGATCCAAAGATTGGTCTTAAGGGAGTTGAGCTTATGTCAAGTGTGTCTTGAATAATAAGATTGAGTGAGCTCTCTTGTGTATCCTCAAGACACCATCATTATGGAGAAAGAAGATTTGATTCGAGGATTGATCAAGTCAAAGCGCAAGTTCAAGATGAGCAACTAGAAGAGAACATATGCTTGAAGCTTGCCATCTATATTGTGATCATGGATATGTGAAGATATGCTTAAAGAGAGTCTCTTCCATAGTAGAGTATGGGGGAGCAATCCGCAAGACTTCACCAAGCAAGCTCAATCAAGAAAGGTGGTCCAACTTGAGAAGATCAAGATCGTCTTTATCCACCTCAAGTGGAATGCTCAAGGCAAAGGTATGATAGTGTTAGGGTTTCTTTCTTACCGGTCTCATGGTGTTTGTTGTGAGACCGGGTTATAGGATCGGTAGCCGTACTATCAAGAGGGGCTCTCGAGTGAGTAACTTAATTGTATCGTTCGGAGAGAGCTCAAACCTTTGCATACTTGGCATCATCTTTCTTGGTTCTTATTTGAGTTTTATCCATGTGAGGTTCTAGAGCTTGTGGTTATTTCCATGACAAGCTCTAGCTCATCAAAAACGGATTTCGCATGAAGCTCTTATTGCGTTTTTGATGTTTGGAGGTTTTTCCGATTTGCCTTCAAAGAGAGGTCAAACCTTTCATTATTTGGTTTTATACTCCCTTGTTGGACTATGATGTTTCTATGGATGAAGTTGTAGAGCTCGTTATGGTGATTCCAACGAGCCCAAGATCATCGAAAACGGAGTCCGGATGAAAAAGTTATCACCGTTTTCGTATTGCAATTTCTGCTCGGCGTCACCCAGTAAGGGGGGCGGATATTCCGGCCAGGAGGGGCGGATTATCCGGCCTGGGGCGAAAATTTTGTTTCGGAATTTCTGCTAAGGACCTGAGTCGGCGTCACCCAGTATAGGGGGCGGATAATCCGGCCTGGGGGCCGGATTATCCGGCCAGACGGATATTCCGGCCATATTTTGGCCGGATAATCCGCCCCTAAAATCCTGCAACGGCCATATTTCGAGGGGGGGCTATAAAAGGCCCCCTTCTTCTTCCTTGGGCTGTTAGCTACTCCCTCTCTCTCTCCTCCATTGTTGACCTTGAGTAGCTTGCTCTCCCTCTCCATTCCTCCCATAGTTCTTGCATCTTTTTGAGGGAAAAGAGAGAGGAGATCTAGATCTATCTTTCCACCAATCAAAATCTTCTCTTAGTGAGGGGAACCTCTTGTGGATTTAGATCTTGGAGTTCTTTGTGGATTTCCTTTGTTCTTCCTCTCATATCTCTCCATAGCATTAGTTGCTTTGGTAGGATTTGAGTGAGAAGGATTTGAGCACCTTGTGTGCTCTTGCCATTGCATAAGTTGCATCGGTTTGAGTTCTCCCCGGAGATTTGAGTAAGTGAAAGTTTGTGAGCTTATTACTCTTGGGTTCTTGGAACCCTAGACGGCTTTGTGGCTTTGTGGTGCCTTTGTGGCTATTCTTGGGAGCCTCCAATTAAGTTGTGGATGCGTGCCCAAGCTTTGTGTAAAGGCCCGGTTCCGCCTTGAGGAACCCCTTAGTGGAAGAGTGAGCTAGGCCTTTGTGGCGCAAGCTCTCACCGGAGAATAGGGTGAGGCCTTTGTGGCGTTGGTTAGGCCTTTGTGGCGATACCACACCCCTCCAACGAGACGTACTCCCTTTCAAGGGAGGAACTCGGGAATACATCATCGTCTCCGCGTGCCTCGGTTATTTCTATACCCGAGCTCTTTACTTATGCACTTTACATTGTGATAGCCTTCGTGCTTGAAGTCATATATCTTGCTATCACCTTGTTACTTGTATTGCTTAGCATAAGTTGTTGGTGCACATAGGTGAGCCTAGTTTATTTAGGTTTTATGTGCTTGACAAAATAAACACTAGTTTAATTCCGCTTTTGTTCAAGCCATTCGTAAAATTTGATATCGCCTATTCACCCCCCCTCTAGGCGACATCTGTGTCCTTTCAATTGGTATCAGAGCCCGGTCTCTCATTTTAGGCTTCACCGCCTTGAGAGCAAAGATGTCGGCTAGGGGATTAGTGCACTATGACACTTTTATATTCGATGGCACAAATTATGATACTTGGAAATTTCACATGCTTAATTATTTTCGGGTCATGGACCCATCTATGGAGCAAATTGTAGATGTGGGTTTTTCTCCTCCAAAGGATACTCAAAATCTATCTTTAGAGGATGAGAAAAACTTGTATCTCAATGCTCAAGCTACTCATGTGATTGTTAATGCTTTGAGCGATGTAGTTACCTTCTCCATCACGCCTTTTCGGAGCGCTCATGAGATATGGACAAAGCTTCAAGAAAAATATGGTGTGTCCCAAGATTATTGAGGATGATTGTATTCCTTCCACTTCCGGCCGCAATGAACTTTCATCCACTTCACCAAAGTGTGGCCAGACACAAGGTATGATATGGTGAGTGGTGATAAAACTTGCAATGGTGATAGTATGCTTACTTTTGATGATCCTTCATCTCTATCTCATTGCAATGCTTCATCTTTGGACTTAAACACTTGTAGCCCCATAAATGTTTTACATGTTTGTGTTGATAGTCCTTGCATATCATGTGTAAATTTCTTGAATAAATCTCATGATGATTGCTTGCTTTGTCTTGTTGCCATGATACAAATGCTTCTATTTCCTCTAGTATTTGTGATGCTAACCATATAGGAGGAAACCGAAGAGTCTTTGGGCCAAGACAAGGTCTTGAATGGAGCTTCAAGTATTTCTTCATCTTCTTCTTCTCACGGTTCCCACATATGCCTTATGGCTAGGTCTTCAAATCATAATGATGTTGAGGACAATGGTGAGGATGAGGAAAATGAAGAAGACTATATTGAGTATTTAAACAAGAAGGGTAAGGTGGTCTTTGATGCTTTGCATAACCATAAAAATGTTTTGCCCAACTTCTTTGAAATCATGAGTTGTGCTATTGAGAGCACGAAACTCATTGAGATGAAGGAAGAACAAATTGATAAAATGTTTTCTCTTGAGCGTGAGTATGCCAATGATATCCATGATTTAAAATATGCTCTAGAGGAAGAGCAAGAGCTTCGGGTTTCTCTTGAGGAGAAGCTTGAATCCATTGAGGAGTCATGTAATGAAATTATTTCTAAACTCACTAAAGAACGTGACCTCGCTCTTGCCAAGTTGTCTTCTCCTATT